>CM060691.1:84182054-84782054 GCA_030686995.1 Artemisia argyi | reverse complement strand
TAGGTCGTTAGCAGTGGCAAGTAACGCTTCAAACTCGTTACGTTAAGGAAGTGTTGTTGCTTGAGTTGGCTCGTTACTTGTCTCGCCAATATTTTCTTGAGTTGGCTCATTCGGAGACATGTCATGTAGGAAATCAGCCATGTCACTCGTCCCGGGATGATTTGTGTTGGGTACCACTGTTATAACTTTGGTCCCAACCATTTGAGTGTATGTGATCAAACAAATCTTCGTACTTTATCCAACCATTGTTATAACAACGAGAACATGGAAACCTTACATTCCCATCAATATTCACAAAGGACTTGGAATACTCGCAAAAAGCTTTAAGACCTTTTAAAAATTCAATGCTAGCACGAGATAATGAGACCCAACTCTTATCAATTGGCATAACTGCGTTTTAATTATGCAACAAATAATTATATAGAATTAAACATGTTTACGAGTTGTGCGTTTTAATGATGCAACAAATAATGACATAGGGTTAAGTTGAAAAGCCGTAAACACATATATAAAGGTGGAATTACGAGTTGTGCGTTTTGTTCACCTAATCCAACTATGGAAGGCAATCCTAACCCACTCTTTGAATGTTTCGTCTCATATATGAATGCATATAACTGAATTTACTATTTGAGAAAATTTCGGCAGCATTTCCCCTCAACTCCCCAAATATGTGCATTAAAAACATATTCGTAGGAGTAAAGGGGAAACACTGTCGAAATTTTCACAAATAGTAAATCAATTATACGCATTCATATCCTAAATGAGACAAAACATTCAAAAAGCAATCCCAAATAGGGGACTTTCTGAAAATAATTTCTAATAAATTAATTTCGGACGGGTTTTCAATGGGATGATTAACTTCAGACGGAGACTTTCCGAAATTAATCACTAAAGTCATATAATCATTTACAATATATGAGACGATCAAACACCATATAGTACTAACATATTCACATTGTCAATTTCGGCTTATATATCATAAGACTCAATTTTCTTGCTTATTTGGAGACTTGTGAGCTTATATAAGTTTATTATATCATAATATACTTATATCAGCCCACAAGTCTCTGAATAAGCCGGAAAATTGAAGCTTATGAAATATAAGCCGAAATCAAATAAGCTCATAAGCCCATGTATAAGCTTTCATAAGCTCATAATTATCAATTTATAAACAAAAATAACAACAATCATAAAACACATTGCAAAAATTAATAAAAACTATACGTCACAACCACATGATTGTTTACCTATAAGGCCTTAATGTTCAGAAGGTTTCAAAAGACAAATGAACACTATCACAACCACATTATCCAACTACAAACTACACCTCAGTATCAATCCATTTTTTAGAACAATCACATTTCCAAAATGATACTAACAAGCTTTTATAGATTAAAGGTTCAGGGTCTCAATGCAAATCAAACAATAGAAATTCTCAAAGTATCAACATTGCCACTACCCACACACTACAAATAACCAACTTAATGTACGAGTTGATCTATGACTATATGTAACCTCTCGTAAATTTCCCTTACGATTAGTAAATGCATACGAATAAATAAAACGATGTTACAATAAATTAACACCATTTTACGGGTAACAAATTTTTTTTTATGATATGGCTTGATATTGAACCACTACGATAACTGTGATTGACCGTTTACCCAGGAACGATGCTTACACACAACCTAGATTGCCTATAATTATTGCGAACGATAAATAATTATATAACGCGTTTATATTTAATAATACGTTTCGTCTAAATAACGTATACTATTTATATATTCCCCGAACCTACGAAACTTCCCGAGAACGCTCACTAATATTTTTGGATTTCGACACGATAATCGAGACACACTAAGTGGGCCCCCAACACCCTTTGGGCCACGGTTACACACTACACAACCAAACGGACTCCTTTTTAATTTCTTTTCTTTCTTTCTGCTGGGCCGAGACCAAACGCAAGCCCAAAACGCACCCTTTGTTATTTTTGTTTTGTTTTCTGCTAGCCGCGACACTTCAAACGCACCCTAGTATTTTACGATTCCTACACACGACATACCCATTTCATTACACATCTTGGTTTATCTACTACCAAGGAATCACACGAGACCAAAGTATTACCTACATACTATCGTTTACTACTCTAAAAGCGTACAAAGCAAGTGCATGATACCATCCATAGAGATAATGCCAAAACGTGGCACAAGGCTTCTTCCATGCCTCCCCTCCTCCCCTATGACAAGTAAATGAACAGGATTAATGTCAGGAATGTATCACAAGGATACTTGGTTTGTACGCACGCCATTGGACAAAGAATGAGGCACTACTATTTGCTTAACATGGAACACAATCGTTCATGTGATCTTGCGTATCTATACATTTTTTAAAACTCACTATATAACGTCTACATGCAAGCACAAACCTAAACTACACTTATACGTACCATAGCACTAAAAGATATTAACGAGAGAGAAGTGATGGAGGGACGAACGGATTGCTAGGAGAACCACATCTCAAAACGAACCTAGGAAGCAAGGATTGGAGCTATTTGAACCTTGGAGGAACGTGAAGTGAACCACGAGGCGTTGAACCATATACACGAACCAATTTCATCGTTTTACTCCACCTTTTGAGGTGAGGTGAGACTTCAAATCGTTATTTTCATTATATACATATACGTATTTATTGTTTTTGCACGAACACTTTACCTAAATAAAATGAGAAACTAAAACGTAACATGCTTATATTATATGTCGTATTGTATGTTTACTAAGTCATTAACGAGTACCTATAATAACATTGAACCTATATTAGCAAGTACGTACTAAAAATCACACGTTCCTAATGTTGTTTGAACCTATACGATATGCACTAAAACACTTAGTTTATTTTCCAGTTTTATAAAGTTATACGCTTGAGTTTTGGCCTACACTTTGGCCTCGACATTTCTGATTTCAACACACAACCTACATATATTTTTACGTATACTAATAGCTCTACTAGTAGAGAAACAGGATTGATAAACGTTTGGAGTTAGAAACATCGTTTGATCACCTAACGAGGCCTAAAGCAAATCGGATTGAAAACTGTTTTCAGAAAACTTAAAAACCTTAATTGGGCCGTAAAGCCCAAAAAGCTCATTTTAGCTTATTACGATAAGCTGAGCGTATAAGATCTTTTGAAATAAATTTGTAACTTAAAAATATGGATTTCGACAAACCCAATGTACCCCAAAACCCCTTGGATCATAAAACCTTAACGGGCCCTTAATTTGGATCATTAAGCCCAATTTTAAGAATAAGCTAATAATAAGCTAATAAGCTGTGAAAATAAGCTCTTCTGCACCCTATGAGCTTATTGAAATAATAAAAATGCTAAGTTTTAAATTTGGTAATGTTTGGACTATTTTTGCAAGTATTCGAGAGTTAGGGACTAAAAATGTAAAGTTTGTAAACTTTGGGTGAAAAGTATAAAACTGTTTTTCTAAAGGGTATAAACTGTAAATATTGAAACTTAGGGATAATGAATGTAAATATTTGATATTTGGATTAAAAACGTAAATATATATAATTTTTGGACTAACGACGTAAATGTTTTCCGTTAATGGTGAAAAGTGTAAAATTGAGAAACATGAAGGATTGAATAGTAATATTGATTTTAATAATAATTTTATAAATTATATATATTTATACTTATATATATATTTGAATATATATTAAAACGATAAATAATAAACATAACTTATTATATATATATATATATATATATATATATATATATATATATATATATATATATATATATATATATATATATATATATATAATACGGATAAAACCTATATAACGATAACTAAATTTAGACGAATAAAACAATACGTAACAATTATCTATTTTTATACGACGTAACACATCACGTATGCACTTTATCGATTACTCATAATTAATAATAAACGTTCGCAATAAAACGAGACTTAAGAACTGAAACGTGCCATATCTTATAGGTTGTGTGTGAAGCCGTTGCCTTGCATCGTTGAGATTACGTTTGTTCTACTATCCTACTAAGGTGAGTTCATAGCCCACATTTAACTTATTTTTGTGGGGGGGGGGGGGGGGGGGGGAGGGGGGGATACATGCTCAAAAACCGAACACAAGTCTTTTCCTGATCTTATTATTGCTTAAGTAGCTATTGCCAAAAGTCCCTCGATCATGAACCTTAATCACTTGAAGGGTGAACGTAAATAATTGTGAATAGATCTATTAGGGATTGACAATCCCCATTTGGTTGCTAGAGGAAAGTCACCAAATGCACGTTATTTGAATATAATAAGTTACTGGCAAATACCTATCTTAGGGGCTATATACTTTACATCATTATTATGGAAAATATTGATGTCTGTTGAATCGTTGAGTGTCATGAGCTTAATGCAATAATGAATGTGATTTCTAACTTGTTTATTTGTATCGATATTACAATAAACATCTATCTCTTGTGTTCAAACTCTTAATTATAAACCTATGAATTTCACTCAACTTTTGTTGACTTTTAGCATATTTATCTCAGGTAACTAAATGGAATGGATGGCAAAGGCACGAAGTGGGCAAATAAAGAAACGTTTATTTCTCTTTAAATAAAACTTGTTGTTAAATAACAAATTCTCTTGGAATTATGAATATTTGGTATTTTAAATAAAACTTAAAACGATCACTTGAATCGATTTCTATAATTGTGACAAAGATCCACTATATTGATCGATTTTGGGGGTGTTATACTATAACACCTTCTACATGTTTTAACACTACAAACTTAACTGTGACCAAATCATTCGACAACTCATTTCACTTATCCAAATCATAACTCATTTCACTCTTTTTGGTCACATTGAAGTTTTTAGCATTCTCCTACACGCGTAACATCTAGCCCTCCCTCATATACCCTATATCTACTGCCTCACTCCCACTATATATATATATATATATATATATATATATATATATATATATATATATATATATATATATATATATATATATATATATATATATATATATCATCACTTAAAACAATCTTAGCATTCAAATTTCAACAATACAAATGGCCAAAAAAAACACATACTGAATATGGCTGCTCTCAGCTGTGGTCTCGATAGCAAGTGGTCTCGGTCTCAACAGGGAGCTATATATATATATATATATATATATATAAACACAAATTAATGAATATAAACTTTCGGCGGCGAAATGTCCCCGGTACAAACATAAACAAAAAAAATTAAACACAAATAATCACTATAAACCTGTGGTCTCAGCTATGGTTCTCGGCTTCGGGTCTCCGCTTCCCTCAACAGCAACTGTACTAAAAAAATTAACAAAAAATTTTTAAAAAATAACAAAAAACATAATAAACATTGCAAAAATTAACTCATATAAAAAAAACTTAACAAAAATTAACATATATAAAAAATTAACAAAAATCAAGAAATTAACAAAAATTATTACGTATGTCTTCTAAACGAGAGGGATAAAGGAAGAAATGAGATGAGAAAAAGAAAGAATTAATCAATCAGAGGTGAGAATTAACGTGCACAGTGGTGTGAGTGTGGGTTGCGGTGGTGGACTGGTGGTGTAGTGGTGGTGCTTTGGTGGTGAATAGTGGTGTACTGGTGGTGTAGTGGTGGTGCTTTGGTGGTAAATAGTGGTGGTGTGGTGGATGTTGCAAAACGAGAGGAAGTAGAAGCAGATATGGGTTTTTTTTACAAGTGTTTCCCAGATCTGTGTTAATAATTGGGGTGAGTTTGGTTATTACATTCCGCGGGGACATGTCCCCGCTAAAAGAAATTGTGTCATTTAGCCGAAACTTTTGGCGGGGACATGTCCCCGCTAAAAGTTTTTATCAGTCGCCAAAAAGTTTGGCGGGTTAAAGTAAATGCGAGGTGGGAAATACAAAAAAAAATCGCGAAAACTGTCCCCGCTAAAAGGTACTTTACAAAAAAAATAACTTTTTGTCATTTTTATTAACTTAAGTAATTATTTTTAATTACTAATAAAAAAGAACTTGTAAATCACTAATAAAAAAAACTTTGACATTATTTTTAAGTTTTGAAACCCGTGTCGACCCGGCCAGGTTAGCCGGTTCGACCGGATCCGACCGGGTTTACATCACTTTTTAAATTTATTTACATCACTTTTTAAAATAACTTAAATCATTTTAATTAAGTTAAGTCAATATTAAATCTTTTAATTTTAATTGAATTTTTAAAAAAATCATCTTTAATTAACTTAAGACTTTTTAAAATTATTTACATCACTTTTTATATCATTTAAAATTATTTTTGATAGGTCCTTGGTTAGTGTGTAAAATAATTTCTCACCTCCCTTCCTCGTTATCATTAGTTTCCTGCAAAATTACTCACATCACCTCGTTATCATTTATTTAACACAAGATGTTAAACGAATGAGTCGAGATGATATGGTTATACACAAGATGTTAAACGAATGAGTCGAGATGATATGGTTATACACGAGATGTTAAATGAATGAGTCGAGCTGATGTGGTTATACACGAGATGATAACGAACGAACCGATATGATATGGTTATACACGAGATGATAAACGAACGAGCCGAGATGATGTGGTAATACACTAGATGTTAAACGAACGAGCCGAGATGATGTGGTAATACACGAGATGTTAAACGAACGAGCCGAGATGATGTGGTAATACACGAGATGTTAAACGAACGAGCCGAGATGATGTGGTTATACACGAGATGATAAACGAATGAGCCGAGATGATATGGTCATACACGAGATGATAAACGAACGAGCCGAGATGATGTCTTAATACATGAGATGTTAAACGAACGAGTCGAGATGCTATGGTTATACACGAGATGTTAAACGAACGAGTTGAGATGATGTGGTATTACACGAGATGTTAAACGAACGAGCCAAAATGACCGGTTCTCTTGGAGCTTCAACACCTCCAACTCATTCCGCAGGACCATCCATACCTCCAACTCGTTACACTGCAGGACCTTCAACATCGAGTACTGGAAATACAGAGTGCTCAAACTGCATCAAATTGAACCACCAGATAATGGTACTCAATAAAAATGCTAGAATTGTATCAGCATCCCAACAACCACACAATTGATTCAGCTGCCTTGTTTCACGAGCTTTATAATGAGATGTTAGGTGGTATGGGAAATCTTTGTATGTAGTGTTGTTGTTGTTGTTGTTGTTATTGTTGTTTGTTGTGTTGTTGTTGTTGTTGTTGTTGTTGTTGTTGTCGTTGTCGTTGTCTGTTGTTTGTTGTTGATGTTGTTTAATAAAATGTTGTTGTTTTTGTTTAATAAAATGTTGTTGTATTCTTCCACCATCCTCGACATCCCGAATCGCAATATCAACATAAAACCACGATCCTACAATATCACAATTAACAAACACGAAGGCAAACCGTTTATTTAAAACACGCAAGAGTTCTCAACCACATACATTTCATACAGACTCAAACAAACAACTCGATAACCAAACGAAACAACTCAAACTAAACAACTCAAACAAAAAAACAAGACAACCAAACGAAACAGATCAAACAGTACAACGACCCATTTATTTTTTTTGCGGCTACTTCCCGCTTTGCTTGAACTCGCACCATCTTTTCTTTCCTTGCTCTCATTTCCTTGAGATGTGCAAACGTAGATTCCAGATCTGTACTTTCGGCTTCAACGGCAGCAACAGCTTTAAGCTTCAGCAGCAGCTTGAGCTTCAGCAGCAACTGAATTCATAGTTTAGAATTTTCAAGATGTTGACTTTACTTTAAAGGCTAGGTAATGACAGTTCATATATGCTTGTTTTATGTCTTTGTTAGAATGACTGTTTGAGGGGGAAAGTTCTTGTAATTTGATTTCAAGTAAGACTACTTTTGTACTAGTATATAACATTTGACAAGTCTAGCTATTTTGGAGTTTTATAAAGTTGTTAATCTTTGTTGATGAAACAGCTGTACTATGTGTGAAAGTTTGTTGATGCATCAAGTGCAAGCTATTTTAAGCTAGTAAGCTACGATATCATTTCTTATATCTGTTATGTTACACGGTGTAGCGAAATACCTCATTCTCACTGGTAAAACTATCTCGTTATACAATGTACAAGTATAGAGATGCAAACGCTTATGTTAGAGCCCGCCCTTCAAGGCTTGGTTGCGTTGGTAAGAGAATTGGGTTGCCTGGTCTTTCCCTTAACGGGTCCATTTATGACTGGTCCTGACCAAATGTATTAGATCGACTGGTTTGTAATATGTGGTCCTATAACCAAATTGGTCAAAGTATGGGTCCTTTTGACCCATGTTGATTGTTTTAAAAATTTGTTCCGACTGTTTTGCCATATATATATATATATATATATAATATATATATATATATATATATATATATATATATATATATATATTAGATTCAATTTTTTATAGCCAGTTCCCTATAATTTCATTTTATAATTTGTGGGTCCTTGAATTTTTAGGTGACTTCCTGAATTATTTTAGTGGGTCCTGAATCATTTTTTGTGTAATTTTAGTGAGGATTGTAGATATCTTGGTTACAATAATTGTAGCCAATATATATATATATATATATATATATATATATATATATATATATATATATATATATAGTATATATATATATATATTATCTTTATTTTCAGAACCCTGTTAAGTGCGAGAACTCTAATTTTGCATTAGAAAACATGCATGTTCATATAAAACATGTATGTTTTCTTACATACACCTTAATACACATACCTGCGTAACATACATGTTCATATAAAACCCTGTTAAGTGCAACATATCAATGCAAAATGATTTTATATGAACATGTATGTTACGCATGTATTTGTATTAAGGTGTATATAAGAAAATATACATGTTGTATATGAACATGCATGTTTTCTAATGCAAAATTGAAGGTTTCGCAGTTCTCGCGCCTTAACAGGATTCTGAAAATAAAACCCCCCTTTATATATATATATATATATATATATATATATATATATATATATATATATAGTATATATATATATATATATATATATATATAATATATATTTGTGCTTTTGAAAAGATATATATGCAAATGCAATTCACCTAAGAATATATATATATAGGGTAAGGTTCTAGAGAAAAGTCCACTTTGGTAGAAAAGTGAGAAAAAAAGTTATTAGGGGTTAATTTGAAATATCTCAAACTTCAGGGGTCTGTCTTGAACATGCCCCCACCACCCACCCACCCCCCCACCCCACCCCCCACCCCCCCCCCCCCCCCCCCCCCCCGCCGAAAAAAAAATTTTTTTTCCCGCCAAAAAAAAATTTTTTTTTGGGGCAAAAAAAAATTTTTTTTTTTTTTTGGCCAAAAATTTTAGTGCATCTGGGTTATAAAAATTGGTGCATCATAGTTATAACTGAGATGCACCAATTTTTATACTGAGATGCACTAAAAAAAAAAAAGTGCATTTGGGTTATAAAAATTGGTGCATCATAGTTATAACTGAGATGCACCAATTTTTATAACTGAGATGCACTAAAAAAAAAGGTGCATCTGGGTTATAAAATTTTGGCGGGAAAATTTTTGGCCCAAAAAAAAAAAATTTTTTTTTTTGGCCCCAAAAAAAAATTTTTTTTGGCGGGAAAAAAAATTTTTTTTCGGCGGGGGGGGGGGGGGGGGGCGGGGGGGGTGGGGGGGGTAGGGTGCAAATTTGCAAAAAACTCCTTAAAGAATGAAGGAAAATACAATTAGGTCCCTGTAGTTTGGTGTGGAAAAAAAGGAGGGGTTGCATTTGTACACTTTTTCTCACTTTTCTACCAAAGTGGACTTTTTTCATGAACCCACCTCTATATATATATATATATATATATATATATAGTATATATATATATATATATATATATATATATATATATATATATATATATATATATATAAGATAGGGAAAAACATGCATGGTCGTATAAACTAGTATAAACATGGTTATACACTAGGAATATAAATAATATAATCGATCTTTTTGATTCTAGAAGAATGAGAGGCAAGGGATTGATCGACGTGAATCATCGGTGATCAAATATTATTATTTTTAATATTATAATTAGCATAATCATCAACATTATTCGTATTATCATTGTAATGATTGATAGATATATAGTGTGATATATAATATCATTGAGCGTGTGGATGTAATAGCTCCTGCCCTAGCTTGTTAAGTTTATGCATCATCTGGTATAAATATATACACATGCATACACTACATGATACCAGTAAGTAAAATATTATTTGCCAAGCAAATTATTACTTCAGTTTTTTAGCATTACTTTCGCAATGGCTTCAATGGGCTTCTTTCCATGTTCACTTCTCCATAACAAAACATATAATGCCAAAAGTAGCCATTTCAACATTTGCAAGCCAATATGTTCCTCGCAATCCACATCAATTGCATGCATGGCAGGTGAAGCCATCGTTAGACGATCTGCGAATTATGAGCCATCATTATGGTCACATGATCATATTGAATCACTTTCTAGTAAATACACGGTATGCATACCATATAAGTTCCATTTAAATTTTCTATTAGTTATTTTCTGTAGCACGTACATACGATGACACCATTTGCTCATGTTCAACAATTAACCTACGCGTGCAGGGAGAAGATTATGAGGCAAGAGCAAATATCCTAAAGAATGGAGTAAAAATGATAATACGCAAGGTGAATAATCCATTGAGTTTGTTGGAGTTGGTTGATGATTTACAAAGACTCGGAATATCGTATCATTTTGAAGATGAAATAAGATATTCCTTGGAGATGATTTACTACAATTACTTCGAAACTCAGGACAAGTGGGATAAACTGGATTTGAACCTTAAAGCCCTCGGCTTTCGACTACTGAGACAACATGATTATCAAGTTCCTCAAGGTACACACAATTTGATTCAGATTCTTTTATTTGTAGTTTTTACTTTTTATAGCATATTAAACCAGTGCTAGCTTAATATATATGTATCAACGATTGTAAAGTATTGTTTAAAATACAGTACATATTAAGACATACTCCGTACTAACTAAAGCTACTTTTATTGTGTTATGCTATATAGAAATATTTCAAAGCCTGGAAGGATTATGCTCAAAACGTTAAGCCACACTCGCTTGAGCATATCGTGGGAATGTTGAACATGTATGAGGCTTCTTATCATTCATTTGAGGAAGAAAGTATATTAGAAGATGCAAGAGTATTCACAACCGAATTTCTCAAACAAAATATAGAAAAAGTTGATGGAAATATGAAATTATTAGTAAGCCATGCTTTGGAGCTTCCACTGCATTGGAGAGTACCAAGGCTAGAGGCGAAGTGGTTTATCAATGTATATGAGAAAAAAAGGGGCATGCATCCCACATTGAGCGAGCTCGCAATATTAGACTTTGATATGGTCCAGGCAATCCACCTTGAAGATCTGAAACATGCATCAAGGTATATTTCCAAACTATATTAATAGAACTTGTTACATATGCTTCAATATTATAAAGTAGGGCTAATTACCCAAATATGTATTATACTATACATATTTTGGTATTATGTGTAGCGTTAAATTTTTCGGGTTATACAGTGTAAAATTCAATTTTTTCGGGTTATCGTGTGCGAATTCTGACCTCCCCATCCGGTTTTGCCATGTGTCTCAATTAACCATCCACGTCACTGTCACGTCGTATACATACAATTACCCGAAATGGACAAGTATAATACATTAATTATCAATAAACGCATTTTTTTAACAAAATAAATATCCTCAACATTCGGCAATTACCATCTTCTCCTATCATTTTTTCCCGCAACCACTATCTTCATACATTATTGGGTAAAATTAAACCATGAAAAACATAGTTTATTAATCTTTCACTCCAAACATACCGAATCATATAAACTCATAACATAAATTTTTTTTTTTTCTTTTGAAAGGCAAATATTATAACAAGTGAAAAACGCAACCAAAAAACAAAAGTCATCCACAAATCTATTAGACAATTAAATAATGGAGATTAATGTTGACTGAATGCCTCTTCAATTACATAAGATAGCAAGTCTATTTATAATAGAACATAGCTTTATGAATAAGCTAATATAAACTAAACCCTAAACCTAATGAACCTCAAGCCCACAATCGAGTTTGAGCCAATAATCCAATCATCTAACACTCCTCCGCAGTTTGAACGGGAGTCTTCGGACAACCAAACTGGAATGAATGTTGAAAGTCGCTTATTCGTTCCTTGTCTTTACTGTTTATTTGAATGGAGCCAAGTTGTATTCAACGGCAAAGTTGTTTATTGCTTAATGATTTCTTCCTTTTTTGTGACATGCTTTTTTAATGTCATGGCTTGCTTTGCGTTAGGTAGGAGCGTCAAATTTTTTGGAACTAGTGTCTCCGATAACATTAATCCCCAACGGTAAAAACATTTTTGTGAATGAAGACAAATTTAATTGATTGATTCTCAATAAACATATGGGGTATATTATGACGGCTTGGGTTTTGCAGGATAGGGTTTATGACTTTGGTAAAATGAAAAAAAAAAATGCAATAAAACGAAAATAACTATGATTCTTTCGGATCACCAGCGAGTAGCCAATGATCGGAGGTTAGCAAATTTGTTGGTAAATCTTATCTAAAGCTCGGATACCATGTAAAATAATGGAGATTAATATTGACCGAATGCCTCTTCAATTACATAAGATAACAAGTATATTTAGCTTTGCGAATAAGCTAAAATAAACTAAACCCTAAATCTAATTAAACTCAAGCCACAATCGGTTTTGGGCTAATAATACAATCGTCTAACAAAATCAACAAGATGATTAATTGAAGTAGACCCAAGAAAAACAACTACAAACAAAATTCAAACTAGCAAACAAAAAGAAGACCAGTGCAAAAACATACCCCATGACTCGGATATGACCACACTATCAAACCATGTCTGACCCACACAAATTAAAGCCTAAAGGATGACAAGATAGCAGTGCAGATCCACATCACAAAATCATGTCTGACCCACAAATTAAATCCATGATGCCATACGTATACCAGGTATAAAATACAGCAGTGTAGACCCAACTAATAACATAACAGTAAAACAAAAGACTTGAATTGCCAAACTACCAGTTCGAAAGACCAAACCTTGCAGACCTGCTAAAACCACAGAAGTACAACTGCATAATATTTGCTGCTGAACCCACTTTCTCACCACAGTAAAACTATTGATTACCCAATCTGCACTTACTAGGATCAAATAACCACAGTTGCCACTGAAATGACTTTTTTCTTGTTCTTCTACTAACCCATAAAAAACTTTTAAACTCAAGAGAAATAAAAATATAAGTGAACAACAAATTCCATCTAAAAAAAAATAAAAAAATGATAACCATAACTATTTTTTAAAAGAAAAAGAAACCGTGATCGTATAGAAATTGGCATCATCTTCTTCATATACCCAAGTTTCCACCAACCAAAGCAACATCAGTGTTACACAATTTCGATTCTCTTATCTCAATGAGTGGAAAAAAAAGTATAACAAAACCTTGAGGGAAGCAGCATCGGAGTGAAGAAGTGAACACCGACCGGAAGGAGTACGACTCTGATAAGAACGACGGAGACCAAAAAGGGAGGGCGACGGGTCGATGGTGGTTGGCTATTCATCTGTGATGCAACCAATTTCTTCAAAATCAACAAGAAAATAAAGTGTCTCAACGGCATCTTCACTAATGGGCTTTCTTTCGGATCCAGTTTGAACTTTCGAAGGCCTCCCGCTCAAACTGCGGGGAGTATTAGATGATAGAAGTACGTATAATGATTGGCCCAAGCCTTGTCTGATCCGTGGGCTTAGATCAACTAGGGTTTTCAATATTGCATTGTATTCTATTTATATCGATGAATAGTAAAGTGTAACCTACGGGGTTTCACTGTCTAAATATGTTTTGATAATCCACAAGAATACGAGTCTGCTATTCTTTCATCCACCTTGATATACAGTCTAGCAAAAAAGCATTGGTGAAGCTTTTGTGTACACAAATCATAATCATTGCTGATTAAACAATAAATAGGTGGTGGAGAAATACAAATTGGGATAAAAAGTTAAGCTTCGCTAGAGACAGGTTGGTGGAGAATTTTCTGTGGACGATTGGTTTTAATTACCTACCCCAGTTTAGTTTTGTAAGGAGGACACTAACAAAGGTTAACGCCTTAATCACTACTATCGACGATATCTATGATGTGTTTGGTACTTTGGATGAAATTGAACAATTTACTGATGTTACCAACAGGTAAATAATACAAAAGTCTTCTTTTTGAAATTTAACTACTTATATTATATATATGTTTATCAACTACTGCAAAACGTTATGATTACGAAAATTAATTTTCTACTCCGATCCACAGATGGGATATCAATGCGATCGAAGAACTCCCAGATTATATGAAAATATGTTTTCTTGGCTTCTACAACACGATAAATGAGATCACATATGACACATTGAGAGACAAAGGATTTGTCATCCTTCCATACCTAAAGAAAGCGGTAATTAAATCACATTTTGTAAACCATAATATATGGTACTACATTTCTTTCTTTTTAATCATTGACGTCATGAATAAATCGACTATATTTTCTTATTTCGTAATGGTAACATTGCAGTGGGGAGATTTATTCAAGTCATTCGTAGTTGAAGCTCACTGGTACCAAAGTGGACATACACCAACATTCAAAGAGTACTTAGATAATGGTTGTGTATCAATATCGGGTCATGTGATACTCATGCATGTTAACTTTTTAACAGCAAATAGTTCAACCCAAGAAATAATGCAATGCATGAAAGTTACTGAGGATATAGTTCATTATTCATCACTAATCTTCCGACTTACTGATGACTTAGGGACTTCATCGGTATGTCCTCCTATTAATATATGCTTTGGGTTATAGTTATATACGATTAAAGATATATACGACAACATTATTTCTTGAAATCTAAATTAAATACACCAATTGTGTATTGATATAAATAACTTAACCAATACTCTTGTCTCTTTAAGGGTGAAATGGAAAAAGGAGATAATCCAAAATCGATCCAATGTTACATGCATGAGACTGGTGCAAATGAAGACGAAGCTAGAAGGTATATAAAATCTTTAATAGGTGAGACATGGAAGAAACTTAACAAAGAACGAGCTCGTGCAAGCTCTAAATCTACACGGGAGTTTATCGATTATGCAACAAACCTGGTTAGAATGGCTCAGTTCATGTACGGTGAAGGAGATGTGCATGGTCGTCCAGATGTCACTAAATCACACATATTATCGTTGTTGTTTAATCCGGTCCAAAGGATATAATAGGATTTATTTTTTAAATAAAAATGAATGTTGTTGTTGATCATGCTTTGTAAAACGAGGGTTTTTTTTTATAGAATAATTAATTCGTTTTCTTATCTTATAATCGGTTACATTACATGTGACCTTAAAAAGATGCCAATAGTAATATTGCATTAGTGGCTTTTTCTTTCATGACGCGAGTAGCAAACTATTGTTGAATATAAGGGAAATGATTAATAATTAATAAGTTCTCGATTCTTCAAAAAGATGTAAATAGTAATGTTGCATTAGTGGTTTTTTCTTTTATGACGCGAGTAGCAAACTATTGTTGAATATAAGGGAAATGCTTAATAATTGATAAGTTCTCGATTTTTCAAGTTGCTAAAAGCAAATAGTTAATAGTGTAAAAATAATAATAAACACAGAACAACACGAGTTTGGTAAAGCATCGAGCCAAAAGAAGACAACTCGATAAGATCTTTAATGGAGAATAGGACGGTTTGGGGGAGCATCTCCCCCCAACAGGGCGCCCCGACAAGATCCCCACTAGAGATTGAGGCGGGTTTGAGGATGATTTTTGTAATCAAGTTTAGGTATGAGAATGGTTGTCCCGCCTCAAACTCGCCTTATTGTCATTCCTATATATAACCATGGTTTTACGCACAGCTAACTATGGTTATATATTATGATAAGTATCACAACGTAAAGATAGTATGAACAACCAGGATTACTCGAAGTTGTTAAGAAACTAATCAGGATCTATCGAAATGAGAATCAAGATCGAAATATAGCTTCTTGGATTATGTAACTGAATGATTACAAGTTTACAGAATGAGAGAGAAGGAAATTTACAATTAATTAGCTAAAATGAAATGATAAACTATAACAGGTATTTAAAGGTCATTTGGGTGGGAAAGTTGGCTGTTCGTTGACTTTTTTGTTGACTTTGTTTGACCCGTAACAATCCATTCCCTTTAAAATTGATCTTGTCCTCAAGATCAGCAATGAAAGTGAATTTCTTAATGTCTTTAGTAGGCTTCTAAGTAGCATATAATACTAGTGAGAATTTTGAGCCCAACACCCCTTATGTGGAATATCAACCACTCGTCACATACACTGCAAACAACTTCTGCAATCTCAGTTCCAGCATATCTTGTTCGCGTGTTTCTTCCAATCACTAACACATAATATGTCATCCATGAATGTGATCAAGTGGACAACTGATGGATATTCCAACGTATAACCAAGTGTGGAAGCTGATGAACATAAGCTAAACATCTCAACATTCCGACCAACTCTGATGACTCTTTCCCAACCTCATTTCTGTTCACAACCTCATTTCTACTCTGATGACTCTTTCCCAACCTCATTTCTACTCTCTTTATATCACCAACATCACATTCTTTGTTCACAACCTCATTTATGTTCTTCTCAACACCATCCTTTACAAACTTTTCCACTAACGGTTTATCTGCCACCATATGGTTCCCCATTATTCCATCTGTACTACTTTCCATTCCTCCAACAATTTTCATTTGAACTTCAAAGCCACCTCTTTGTTTCTCAACATCAACAAATATCTCACCACTTGATTCTATTTCGCTATCTTTTCCATTAATTGCTTCTATACCCTCATCCTCTTCAATATTCTTACTAATGCCTTCAATCTGCTTTCTTTTATCAAACCAAATACTAATACTATCATCACAGCCCATCAAACAAGTACCCATCAAGCCAATGGTTACTTCAATCACTGCATTTGTATTACTTGATTTCATAACCTCATCACCTTCTATATCATTTCCTTCATCTTCTTTTGAATTCTTTGGTGTATTTCCTGTAACTTCAACATCTTCTTTATACCTCTCACTGTTTTTATTCATTGCAAATCTATTAGCACCAACAAGAATCTCAATTCCATCATCCTTTTCTCCACTCTCAACTTGTTCTTCACAACATTCATCAAGAGAAGTCAACCCAGCATACTCACTTTCTTTGCCATTACCATCCACTCTATTATTACCACCAGTAAGATCTCTAGCTTATTTACTCCTTCCTTCAATGTTTCCAAAGCACTTATTATACTATCCCACTGGCTCTCAATAGTGATTGACCTGGTCAATGCACTTTCTTGTTTGTTCCTGCCATTTGCAACTAACTCTTCCTTTTTTGAGACCCCATAACCCAAATCAAATGAACCTCTTCTATTGTTCTTGATTTCACATAAATCTGTAGAGCTTGAACTAAGAAGTAATTGTGGATTCGTTTTTCTATTGATTAGGCGGTGATTTTTTCTTCCGACTTTGCCAAACGATATGCATCTGAGATGGTTTTGGGTGGTAAAAATCTATGGTCATATGTAATTTCAGATGGCAACCCCTGCCAAAAATAGTCAACTACATACCGCTCCTTCAAACCGTCATTGATAAACGCTGAATTAAATGATTCATAATACTCTGTAACCGTACCATATTTTTGGAGAAATTCTTTGATAGACAATTCAGTAAACACCATAGCTGAACTGCCATTGATGACCTTTGAAACTTGACTAAAGTAACTGAATTCACAACCTAACAAGAATTTTACTAAAGTGATTTTTTCTTGACCCAAATTGAACAAGAATCGACCAAGAATTTAACCTGTAATAACGAACTTCGCCGGAAAGATAATTGACTCTTCGGAAAAGTAACTAACTCGTCGAAATTTCGTCGGAAAAAATGATATGAGTTGCCATGAAGGCAGTTCTGATACCAATTGATAAATATCAAAACGTAAAGATAGTATGAACAACCAGGATTACTCAAAGTTGTTATAAAACTAATCAGGATCTATCGAAATGATAATCAAGATCGAAATGTAGCTTCTTGGATTATGTGTGATTACAAGTTTACAGAATGAGAGAGAAGGAAATTTACAATTAATTCGCTAAAATGAAATAATAAACTATAACAGGTATTTAAAGGTAATTTGGGTGGGGAAAGTTGGTTGTTCGTTGACTTTTCTGTTGACTTTGCACTTTTGACCCGTAATATATTACCATCATAAATTAATCTTTTACCTATAAGACATTAGCTATAAGACGAGACTAAAAAAACAATAAAACAAAAGATTGATCGCTACATTATCCAGATTGAGTTATATATTCTAACTTAGATAGCTACATCATTGAGTTAACTCGACTCACACACATTTTCTATTGCAAAAACAACATGTAAAGCTGTTAAACTTTTGTAGGCTAAAGTAAGAATGTAAATGAGTCGAATTGAGTTGAATTTTGATAGGGTTTGATTCGACAATTGATTGACGCAAAAGTAGTCAACTAAAGTCAACCATGGATGTGGTCAATATAGTCAAACTCCTTAGGCTCAATTCTCCGCGGAATATAGTGTTTCCCCTGGTCGTTATGTCCCGACGAGGTGTGAATTGTTATCAAACGGGCTTGTGATCGGGTGAATTTGGACAGAAAGGGGTTTGTGATTGATTAAACTAAGGAATCTACAAGGAAATAGCTTAAATAAGCTATATGAACAAGACTGGAAATTTGGAAAAACCATAAACTTTTTAAACCTAAAAACGTGTACGTTCAGATTAAATTTACGCGAACGTACAAAATAAAAAGTGAAAACTGAAACCTGAAAACCCACAGGGGGTGAAAATGACTTTTTTACAAACCTAAGGTTGAAAGAAAACTTTTAGAAAAAGAAAATAAATTTTTACACTAATTAATTACTTATTATTAATTAATTACTACTTAATACTAATTATTAATATTTAAATAACTTAAATACAATAAAATATTAATTAATACTAGAAAACTGAAAATTAAATTTCTGAAATTATGAAATAACTAAAAATAAGTTTTAAAATTAAAAATATGTCTTTTTGTCTTTTTGTCTTTTTGTGGATTTTATATTAATTAATTACTAATTATATTAATTAAACTATTTAAACTATACAAAATTATTAAAAATACTAAAAAGACTTAGAAAATAAAGGAAAATTTTATAAACCTAATTAACCATCACAGGAATCTTAGAAAAATATAAAAAGTTTGTTTTATATGTTTTTAGACTATTTTACTAATTATTATACTAAATATTAATTAATTACTAATTAAACTATTTAAATTATAAAAACTAGAAGATGAACAGTAACAATTATAAGAAAATTCCTAAAATTATTTTATAACTTATAAAAGTTAGGAAAAATATAAAAACTAGGGTTTACTTTATAAAAACTAATTATGCTATTTAACACTTAATTATTAATTAATTATTAATAAAACTAATATTAAATCTAATAATTACCAAATGATAATATAAAAATCTGAGAAAATTTTTAAAATTACTTTAACATAAAATAAATTTAAGAAAAATATAAAAATGCAAATTACTTCATAAAAGGATAAAAAGGAAAATTAAAAAGTTAAATTACATTAAATAGAAACTATCACTTATAATTAAATTGGTTTTTCTTGAATTTTCTTTTACAAAACTATTTTAACACTAAAACCAAACAACGTTTACAAAAACAATTTTAAATAAGCTGAGTAAGGCTTAAAGACTTTGGCAGTTTGACTTTTGGTCAAACTAGCCAAAGGAAAGCTTGGAATAAGCTACAGGGGGCCCACAAGGCATGATTCAGGTGGGAATAAGCTATGTTAACTTCAATGAGCCTAAATCAACAAGAAACTAGCACTGAATAAGCAAAAAGACTGATTAAGCTAATCCAAATAAACCACAGGGCACTCAGAAATAGGACAAGGTTTGAGGGTATTTTCATGTGGGTCTCAGGGAGATTAAGCTCAAAGGATTGCTCAAAGTTAGGAGATGGCCAGGAGGGGGTTTGATGCGTGGGAATCGCACCTTGCTTTACCTCTCGAGGGATCTCGCGAGGCTTACAACCCCCACCAGGCAGTGTACCTGATCGTTGTAGTATAGTATAGTGACAAGTACCGGGGGATTGATCGTTCAGCTTAGGAATAGTGTCGCTAGGATTAGAAAACCTAATTAATAGTTCTAGAGGTGAAAGATGATTATTTTTGTATTTTTATAATTTTATGAAAGCAATTAAAATCTCGGGTTTTGAAGGAGTGGGCGGAATTAGTTGCTAATCAACTAACCCAAAAACTACTATATAACTAATTAAACTAATGAAAATGAAATTAAACTAATATTAAACTAAGGTTGTGAGCAGTAATTGGAGAAATTGTGTTTACTTAGACTTCATTACTCCCTAGATATCTTTTACATGTCAATTACTTGTTACACTTGTATGAATGACGGGTTGTATTCCTTAATACCATTCGTGGAGTGGCATACATAACTCCCCAACTCTATGAGCTCTTATCTCCTCCTACACCATGACCCAGCACAACTATAGGGATTGTAAACAGTGGCTCATGCATTAAATACAACAATAAAGACCTAGTACGCCTCGGTTCATGTTTCTTAAGACGTTCAAGCATGTTACCATTTGGAGATCTGCCAGTTTTCTTAAGCCTAACATATAAAATCATTCATTCAAAACAAGAATAGACAAGTAATCAACACATAATCAACATCTAGGTTTCATTAGATCTAAGCAAACACAAGAGAGATCTAGCCTAGCATAGTAGAATTAAGATAAGAACAAAAGATAAACAACCAACACGTAGACATATTGATTGAATTAAGAGTATACTTATCTCAATTACAATGCAAGGTCTCAAGGATTTGGAACCCTTAAAAAACCTGTAAAAGAGGCACCAAAATCGTCTTTAGGGTTTCACCAAAACTTCTCTCCCTTAATGAAAAAACTAGAAAACTATATATAGGAAAATCGTCCTGACGGCGTCAAGAGTTAAATCTGACGCCGTCAACTCGCCGCCATACACTTCCTCGGACGCCCTAGATCCAATCGTGACGGCCTATGTGACGCCGTCACCACCCACGGTAAATTAATCTTGGTCACTTTGACGCCGTCATAACTCCATCTGACGCCGTCACCAGCTACGGTAAATTATTCTTCATGTCTGACGCCGTCAAGAGAAAACCCTTGACGCCGTCACCTTGTATTTCCAGCTTGGATTTTTGGTACTTTGTCGTTTTCTTCACTTTATGCTCCAAAAACGTCCAAAATAGCCTCTTTTCCAGAATTCACTCTCCAAACACCTAAAATCACAAAAGGAACGATTTAGGGCAATATTTGATCAAATAAATTCGGATTCGGGCTTAAATGACCCCCTAAAAACGGATCATTTTTCGCCTCATCAGGGTTAAAAGAACCCAAATTGGGGTTGTGGGACCCACTTTGGTGGCTAGAAATAACCACAAAGGTGTTGGTGGTGATGGTGATCTGCTGTGCACAGAGGATCTTCTTCCCCTGCACCTGTGTTTGGAGGGCAATAGGGCCCACGGAAAAAAATGGCAAAAATGAAGTGAATGCAGGAATCTTAAGTTCAGCTGGTAGGCTTTAATTAGAAAAAGGTTTCAACCCTTGAATCAAAACACAAAATTCTATAAAAACCCTACAAGATTTGGTTTTCTGCACCAAGTGGAATTTCACTTTTTAAGAAAAACACTAAGGTTTGACTTTTTCCAACTTTGATCCCACTAATCTAATTGGAAATGATGTATTAAGCTTCAATGAGACCAAATTAAGCTATATTGAGTACTAAGGAACAAAAATGGATGATTAAGCAATCCCAAAATCCATTCAATAAAGCTTAAATGAAATCAAATGATCATTTTGACTTTTGATCAAAGAAGGTTTGTATTTTATGATTCAACTGAGGTATTAGAACATGTTATGTTATACATCAAACAAGAACAACAACGTAAACAACCTTTATCACAGATTAATCAATAAATCCAAACACCCTCTCTTGCAAACTGATTTTTTGATTTTCAAAACAAGTCACTGAATTCGATCATGAAATTGATGCACACCCATATAACATAACATAATACGTTGATTTAAACATGTAAACAACATTTTTAACAACTAAAACCTAATGATCACTAAAATGCTAAAATAAGGCAGTTAAATGATGAAAGTAAGCTCAATAGAGAATAATGAACAAACAACTAATGTTAAGCTGCAATGACACTCAAATGCACTAAATAAGCATGACAAACACAGAAGCAAGCATCAATAAGACCTTATATAGTAAAAAGTAAAAAATGAAATAAAACCTTACATAATTCTTCCAGTCTAGAAATTGAGAACCAAGGATCCAAAACATAACCTAATGCCTCCCTAGAGGCACTAATACCATGAAGATCCAAAATCAACCAGATTCCTTGCTTCTTCTTCCTTCAAGACTGATATTTATATTTAATGACTATTTAATGTGATTTTTGTAATTTTTTTTAGAATAATAGACTAGACTGGTTTCTTTGCTTAAGGAACTTATAAAAGCTTGATAACAAGTCACACTGACTTGAATGAAACAATAAACAAGAACTTTTAACACTTCCAGATATAAATGAGCATTTCATGAAAATAAGCAAAAAACTAAATTCAACATAGAAAACTGAAAATTCTTGATTTAAATAACATCCAAAATACACTGAAACTTGAGAATACAATTTAGAACTGAGTTTTATAACTACAAATGAAGGTTAAATTAAAAATGACAATCTACACTACACTAAGACTACTACTACACTACGTAATCGTTCTCTTTCCACTTTTTCTTGACTTATAGGGCTCCTTGCAATGTTATGTGACTTTCCCACTTTATTCTAGCCATTGGATTGGCTTCTTTTGATCCAAGCCGTCGAATTGCAATTTGGCGGGAAAAAGTCCATATTGGCAGTTGTAGATATCTTGGAGCAATTTAAGGAGCATTAAATGTTGTTTGGGGTGTTGTGATGGCTAAGGGAACAAGGTGAGGTGAAGTTGAGGTGGATGGATTAGAGGAGCAGTGTTGCAGGTTTACAAGTGGGGGGTTGAGGTGGAAGGAGGGAAAGGGGTGGTCAAATGGGGTGTGTTGACTGAGGGAGTATATAAACGGGGGTATAAGGTTTTGTTCATGGGTCAGGTGTAAGGGTTTTGGGTAATGGGCTTGGTTATAATAAATGGGTTGGGTGTTTTGTTTTGGTGTTGGATTTTATTAATAAAAAGGGCCTGTTTGGTAAGTAGCAAATCACAAGGACCATATGTGTAAAATCTACAAAGTTCAAGGGCTGGTCATGTAATTTCTTCAAAGTGTTATAAGGACCAATCATGTCATGTTTTGATAACCCAAGGACCAAAATTGTAATTTTTCCAAAAATGAATAACCCGGGGGCCAAAATTGCCAAGTTTCAAAGTTGAGGGGTTGTTTTTGCCAATTTGTAAAAACTTTTATCCAAGGATCAATATTGAACATTTTTAAATTTCCAAGGACTTAAGTTGACTTTTCTTTGATATAATTTGACTAGGGACTAATTTTGACAATTTTTGTAAGTTGGGGGACTGAAACTGCCAATTATGCAAACTTTGTACGTTTTTCATCTGTTTTCACTCATTTTGCATCTAAAACATATAAAACAAAATTTTGAAATATTTTTAGTAATTTGATGCATATTTGAGTGTTTTTTGTATGTTTTGCAGTTCAGATTTCACCAAAAATGATGAGTGTTTGAGCACTCATCAACAATATTATATTCGGCTCGAGTTTGGCTTGATAGCCCGGCGAACCTTTATTAGGGGAGCTCGAAATTGGTTCGAGAAAGTTTGAATTCGGCTCAGGATCTGCTTAAAACACTTTTGATTTTTTTATGTGATGATGTATTTTTTTAAACCGACTAAGATTATGAGATAAAATTTGAATTTTGATCAAGATTGACTCAAAAAAGTCGATATATTTATAAACAAGAATTTAAGGTGTGTATAAATATAAACCCTTAAAATATACTCTCTACGTCTCAAAAAAAGAGTTCATCTTATTATTTATATTTGTCCCAAAATAAGTGCCCAGTTTTTATATATGGATAGTAATTATGACTGATTGTCCTACTTTACCCTTCTAACTAAAATTTGCATTAATTACTATTTTTTATTTCTAGATTAACTATGAAGCTAAAAATGACTTTTTATCCACCAAAACTAGCATTAATTACAAATATCATAATTTCTACATTTTTTGTTTGTGGACTCTTTTTTTGGGACGGAGGGAGTACAATATATAAATAAACAATATACATCACTTAAAAGCCCGACAATATTTCGCGTCAAATTTATGTAAGCTCGAGCTCGACTCTTTAAACATTTGAGCTTATGTTTTTTTCTGGATTCGAGTTCGAGCTCGAGACTCGATAAAGCTCGACTTAAATGAGCTGAATTTGAATTCGAGCTTTAGCTACTCGACAGAAGCTCGACACGCTTACACCTCTGGCTAAAGCACATCTGGATTCTGGACATTCCATATAAGTGAAACTTTTATCTGAATCTTTTATATAATAAGAGAACTCACTTTTGGCCATTCGATGGATTCAATTAACCAATGAGATTGCTCCGTTTTGAATCCGAGCCCTCTCGGTCGATTGATTTTTTAAGTGAGAAAAAATAGGGCTAGGTTTAGAGTTTTTTAAAAAGCATCCCAAACATAGATGGGTCAAAATTGCGAAGAAAAAAACTTTAAAAAAGATGGTGTGATTTTTAAAACTTTCGTACTAATAATTAGATTCTTATAAAAAAAAATAATTAGGTTCTGATGAAAATTTGTGCTAAAAATAAAACCGTATATTTTCCTAAAAAAATTATTCGTAATAAGTATTAAATTTGTATGGTATATAAAACATCACTTACTAAAAAGTACAATAAAATTTTCATAATGTACAATTTAAATAAGCTACAATATAATCCATATGAAATAATTAAACACACTAATTAATGTTATTTTTAAACACCCTAAAATGAAAAGTACATATTATTATACACATTATACAAATTAATAAAACACACAAAGTTTCATACAACCTAACAAGTTGATGGTACATATAGTTTTGAAAACGGGACGGGACCAACGGGTAATCGGAAACCAGTGTCGCGACCGGTTCGGCTAACCAATAAAAACCATCCTAAAACGAACCAGAGAGGACCTGTTGAAATTGATACAAACTGGTGAATTAAACCTCATCGAGATCTATTTCTTCGGTTAATCGTCATAGGGTAACCGAAGGAAAAACTAAAATGTGAAAAGTTGAAACTAAAAAAAGAAACGTTGAAAACATATATTTCAAAAGGAAACTATTAACACAAATCATAAACCAGGTTGACCCGGGATACTTCAAACCCGGCGGGTTGACCCGGTTTAATTTGACCCGTTTTTTACCCAACCTAGCAAGTTAACCCGGTTTAAATTGACCCATTTTTCGACTGGAACGGTTCAACCGATTGAACCACCCGGTTCGAACCGGGTTTCAAAACATTAAGTTTAATTCCTAAATCTTCAAACTTTTATTATTTTTCGTTTATAACCTATAAACTTTTTTTATCAATAAACTATATGTCGCTATAAAATTCCGTTGCTATGCACAGGTACTTGTCTAGCAGGCCAAAATGTCTTTTACTACCTTAAATTTGACTAACTAGATCTCCTACTACCCTAAAGTTTAGATGGTATCTTTTAGTACCCCACATATCTATACTACATATAATGCATGGAGCACTCTCTCTCCAAAATTTCCAGATTTACAAAAAATAATGCATGATTTACAACACTTTAATGCACTCAATTTTCAGAATTACAACAAAGTAAGCATATTGTACAATAAAAATAAGCGTGGTGTCATTTTCAAACCAAAATTCTATCAAACAACATTAATGCTATTAAATGCTAGTCATTAAAATACCCCCTATATAAAAAAATACAAATTATCAAGCATTGTTTACAACTATTTAGAGCACAAAGATAACTAAAAAAATTAATATCCAACACATATAATTAATACACTATTTAATTTACCCTCTTAATAAAATACAGAACCATTTTACCGCAATGTACAATCAAATTAAGCTTCCAAAATATTAACCTTCCAAAACATAAATCTAAAATCCAGTAGTCAAAATGAAGGGAAAAAAAGTGAAACGAGATTTATATTAAATGATTCAACAGCAAAAAAATCTCTACAACTAAAGTCAACAATAATCTTACAAATCCAAAATCCATAACAGACAATCAACATCCTACGTACTGTCCACATACACCCTTAAGCCATGCAATGAAAATAAAGAAAGAACCACAGTCAACACAATACAATAACTACTCCTTATCAAACAACCGAGACTTGGAAATTACAAAGAAAGAACAATCTCAGTCTTCTCTTTAATACTCATAAATTTGTTTGTTAAAACAAGAGTATAAGTGTAAACCATTATAGATCTTGAAAGTAATAAGAGGACAACAAACGAACAACCTACCCAAGACCTCTTTAATGAGATCTTGACGAACATAGTGTGCTTCGGTTACGGTTGAAATAATGAAGGTTTATGATGCGTTTGTGATAAGGAGATGAAAGAAATGTTATTATGATTTTGTGTTTTTTATATGTAGGAAGACGAGCTATTTAGGTGTGTGACTGCCATGGAGATATAAGAGTGGATTTATTTGATGTGTTGTGTTCGTTTGTTAAGGAGTTTTAAGGTTGGAAAGATTGAATATGCGTATTATTTTGGAGAAGGAGATATTTGGTGACTGCAAGTTTTTTTTAGATGGAGAGAAGGTTAGATGGGGACCTTGAATGTGCGATGTGTATTTAGGTTTTAATAATGAAGAACTTATATTCTAAAGGGTGTAGGGTTTATTGTGGATTTAGGTTGGACATTAGATAATAATTATGGGCTTGATGGATTTTTTAAAGTTAGATTGTGAATTTTTAGTTAGTATATGCTAAATCTGAAAATTTTGTTAAATTAATTGTGAGGTTGGGCTTATCTAACTATCTTCACAATATTACCGTGTATCGTTTTTATATTTTTAAAAGTATCGCATGTGCACCCTACAATTTTTGTATGAAATAGTTTTTTTTTACTTAAAATCTCGCAATTTGTAAAGTTATTGTCACAAAAACGCATATAGCTAGAAAACGTTGCTCGCCAAAATTTTAATTTCAGGGTACTTGCCGCCGCATAGCGCGGGTACCCTGCTAGTGGTTATTTGGTTCATATAGTACCCAAGTCTTAGTTAACTAAGTCCCATGTCTGTCACATGCCATATAGTCGTTAGTTTTTAATGAAGTAAATTGGATATAAGCAGGCTACTTTTTTCTTTGATTTATTTCGTCATTTCTTTCTTTTAGTGACCAAATAGGATGAGTAGCACCATGAGCATGTATCATTACCAATTCTCGATTTTATTGAACATTAATTGCTGATATTAAGGGATCAAATAGAATTAGCACATTGTGTTAATTAGGATCGAAATTTGTCAAAACCACAAATTTGTCAAAACTTTGTGATTTTATTATTATTTTTTTTTTATAAAAAGTGTTGTAATAGTAAAATTTGTTGGTTGTCGAATGTGATACGGATTACACCCGATTTTAGGTCAAATTCATGGGCATACCTTTTGGGTGTGTCGGGTGTGGCACGGACCACACTCGATTTTAGGTCATGTAGTATAATTTTTTCCGAACAGTGTCTTTTTCGTACATGTAGCCTTCATTAATATTTTTGTGTTATTTTCATTCTTTATAGTGAAATTTTAATTTGACAAAAATAAAATAATAAAATAAAAAAGAATTAGCCAATTTTTATATGGTGCAACTTTAGTAGTTGTGATAATAAAAAAATTATACAACACCCTTTCAAAAGTCATATCCATTCCAGGATCAATATTGAAGAATTGAATAATAATCTTCGAAGACCTACAAGAAAAAAATTGTCCAAAAAAGTAAGAAACAAATGTCACTAGCTAAATCTCACATCCAAGTTCACCAGTTAAAAACTAACGGTAATACGACATGTAAAAGTCATGTGACTATATTAATTATGGCTAGGATAGTATATGAACCAAATAACCAAATATGAGGTACTATAAGGTAACAATAATACTTTAGGGTAGTAGGAATTCCAGTTGATCAAATTTGGGGTAGTAAAATGCATTTTGGCCTTTATTATAAGAAACTTGAACCAAACCACAGTTAATGCTCTTTTGCAATTGAGCCATCGTGGTGCCCAGCCACCGTGAAGACTAGAAATGTCAGGCTGGCAGATCAGTTGGTAAATCATACAAAAAGAAAACAAAATGATTGGTCAGGAATGTGCATCAAATCCATCACATTTCGATTCTTGATTACAGCAAAAGTTGACACAAAACAAGAAGCAAATCTTGCTTGTGAATTCCATCTATTTCATAACTCAGATGAATTAAGTTATATATGTGCATGTCTTCAAAATTTTCCACATAACTGGAAGTCTGGAATGAGCTAAACGACAGATCAAAAAGATGGATGGAGTTTGGTGCTTGGTGTTTGGTTATTCATAATCAAAGCCCTCATCGCCATCGGCATCAACTTCGGTATCATCAGATCCACCAAGAAGACTAAGAAAAACAAGAACTGCAACCATCTGAGTTACCAAGAAATATTTAGCCTTCCTTCTGAAACTTTTCTCTTCCTCTGTTCTTTCCCTCTTAGGTTGGCTCTTGGGTTTGGAACCTAGGGTAAAGATGTCAAATTTAGTATACTAGAATATAATTGATGCACGCAAAAACCGAGTTTTATGTTAATCCTTCCATCCAGATAATTTTTTATACAAATAATTCCATGGTTTTTTTGATATAGAAAGTATTAGTATTATGTTACAAGGTGAAATAAAAGTAGACAAGGTAAAACTGGGCAGGTCGGGCAAGTTGAGTAACAGATCAAGACGGCTAAATTATTGGTACGACTGTACGAGTCTTGACCAGGTTGACACAAACGTCTGTAGTCCAGAAATCTAATTTTAAGAATTCACCTTTGGAAACTGTCAACCTGTTTGACGTCTCCTATAAACCAGTTTTATTATTTGTTTTACGTGTTTGCACGAATCAACCCATTCACAAGTAAATCCTTTGAAAGTGACGCTTCTAGTTAAAAGTAAATTATTATTACAAATATCGAACAAGGAAAAATATAGAATTGCCGGTTTTAGTTTTGAACAATAAAAACAGAGTAAATATTGCTTAAAAGGCTGGAAGGAAACAACAAAAGGCTCAACTGATTTGGCAAAGCCAAAACGCAATGGCTAATGCTTATGTACTGTGCTAGAAAAGTAAAACGAAAAACATTGTGGCTTATTAAATTGTAAGAAAGGGAACAAAACACACATATGAGTATTTACCAACAAAAGGATAGAACCATAGGTATCGAAACAGAGAAACTTACTCCAGTTTGGTGGTCCGCGTCGTGGTACAGAAGATGATGATGACGGATCTGACGATGAGGTTGATCCAGCATCTAAAAGTTCTGTTTTGTGTTTGTATGCATACTTCACAAGATTAGCTTGTTCCAAGAGTATCTCACGCAGCTTTGATGTTTCCTGAGACCATATAATAAGAGGTAGCATGTTAACATAATTGATCTATATTACAGACTAAAAATTTAAACATACATGCTCACCAAAAAATTTAATTGATAACAGGATGAAGCTATATGCTTAAGTCAAACTATTTTACTTATGTTAGGATCAGCAAACGGAGACTCCAAGTTTCATAAAAAAACAAAAAACAAAAAAAACAAAAAAAAAAAAAAAAAAAAAAAAAAAAAAAAACAAACAAACAAACAAACAAACAAACAAACAAACAAACAAACAAAAACAAAAACAAAAACAAAAATAAAACAAAAATAAATAAATAAATAAAAAATAAAAAATAAAAAATAAAAAATAAACCCTTTATAGGAATAAATATGTTTTGTAATATTGTATGTCAAACTACAGTCAAAACATGAAACCGTGACTTGTTATAACTTTTCCGAATTTTATAGGGGGAAAGTTAAGTTTAAGAAAACATGTTGCCAGCAAAGTTTTTGTCACATACAAATATCAGAAATATTTACAGGTTCATCACCTTATCACTCATTATTACTAGCCTTAATGCTTGAAACGATAATACTGATCCATGGTGTTAATCTTAGATAACATTTCAACATTAGTAAAGTGTTACATATTAACATTATATGAATCCCAACTTATACATATCAAAAGGCAACAAACCTTTAAACAACAAGTACACCGTACACGAAAGGCATGGGAGTTGAAAAGGATTGGCGTCATGTCATATAAAAGATGAATGTTGGTGTACCCAACGCCTTATCATTCATATATAATCAGATAATAGTAAAATAATGATAATAATACCAATAATAATAATTATGAACAGTAAACGAACAGACTAGTAACGAATGAGATATTTAACCAATGGACGAGCCTATATTAAAGAGATGCGCCTATTTTCTAATGGTCGACCACTCTCAAGTTATAGTCACTCATTCAACACACTTCAACACTGATAAATCATGATTGTAAAAAGCTCTAGGCGTCTAGCTAGTAATTGGCCAAGGCGGGGCCTAGACCGGCTAGATGGATTAGACTTTCTATATATAAATTTTAAAATTATATGTATATTGATAAATTTTATCATAAATAAGTGGGTCTCAAAAAAGATTGGATGTTGAGCTTTAAATGTAAATTAGGGCTTTCATTTAGTTAAATTAGGGTTTTTTAAGCAAGTCATTTTTCTCTTTCTTTTCTAGCCTCTATCTTATGTCTCTCATCTTTTCTTCTTCTCATCTACAACAATTACATCTCAAAGTTTATTCTTTCAGACCATTTAAAAACAAGATCCAACCAATTGAGAAAAAAACCTAATTTAAAGTTAAAAAACGGCATTGACCGCTGCTGGCCATCGTGAACCACCGTGTTGACCGGCGTTGGCCACTTTTAAGGCTGATTTGGTGAAATCGAGGCGGCCGGCCTCCTAGGCCGCTTTTTACAACACTGGATAATATGCCTACCCAAATGATAAGTGTTAAACCAAATTACGAAAAAGCACCATTCACTAGTAATGTCGGCCTAAGACTAGAGTATATTACAAAAGAACATCTAAGAAGTCTATTTAGTCTAACTAAAGTGATATGTATATGTTTTATTACATGATTTACCCAATTTACCCTGATTGGGAAATGAAATATATCAGGGACGTATCAGGGTTTGTAATTTACTCTACTGAGAGCTTACCCTATTCAGCTAGTTCTCAAGTGATATAGTATAATTTCTCGTGCACACAAAAACTTCTATTAGCAAAGCATAATGAACAAAATAAAAATAGAAGTGATATGATATAATATAGCCACTACAGTGATGATACTGACCGGTAATGCAGAAATTGTAATAAGTGCATGCCCAAGAAAGAACGCATCCAAACTAGTTGGCCTGCATTACATGAGAAGGTAAGCACATCAGTCAAACATTCAGCTATGGTCAACTTACCGTGTTTTTCATGATTAAAGTGACACAAGGTTTCAAATAATAGTAATATCTCAAAACTTACCTGTTATCAGTGAAATAGGACTCTTCGCCTAACTTGGTTGACAAAGCTTCGTATGCAATAGTAGCTTTTCTATATATCTGTCAGAACAAAATTCCATTACACAATGACATGCATGCCAGATAAAAACAAAAACAAAAAAAAGAAAGATTAATTAGAAAACTTTCAATAGAGGCAATTTCAAACCATTTGCTTCAAAATGGGCAAATTCAGGTTATTTACCTCTAAACAGGTCATGGGAAAAAAGTTAAAACTTGGTTATAACTGAAACTGGTCAATCGGCCAAACGGGATAGCGATCCCAATGCTTACAATTCTTAGTTCACTTAATTCAAAAATATTAGATTAGTATTTGAATAATCTAGTTATACAGTGCATCAATTATATATAGAACTCAAGAAAATGGGAAATAAGTTTGTAGATCATAAAGACCCCACCTATAGTGAAAAAAACCATTCTGTCTTTCTTGACATAAACCTACCCAACTATCCCAATTTGCCAGATAAATTACCATTTCTGTCTTTTTTGACAATCTTAATTGATGTATATGTTTGTAACAGGATAACAAAAACAATTTCACGTACAGCCATCAAAATATAATAACTAAAAAGAAAGTCAGAAACAGAAAAGCATGCAGGGCATAATATAAGAAACAGAGAAATCAATACCTCATCCTTCCTTCTTTCAGCAGTATCTTTTGATATCCCAAGTAACTGTTTCACATTGTGCACTTGCTTCAGATACAATAGCTTTCCAATTGGCCATGGGAGGTCAGAGTAATAGATCTTCTGCGCAGCACTTCCATCTGAACCTACCCATAGCTCGTACAACATTGCATCTGAAAGCCATGAATTAATCATTGCAACTGTCGACACCCATTCAGGAAGAGACTGAACTTCTGAGTCCAGATTAACAATGTTATCTTCTTTTAAACTTTCAATCACACCACCCTTCTCATTGTTATAAGCAACATATGTATCGGAGTCAACATATGGAATTTGTTCTGTTAGAAAGCAAAAACACATCAATTATGTTACGATATTAATAAGTAAATCATAAGAAATAATACATGGTATAGAGCATACAACTGTAATGCGCGAACACCTAATTATCAGAGTAAACATATGATCAGCTTTGTTGTGCTTGTATTACACACCACATCAATCAGTCCATTTTTAATACAGCAAGGATTTTCTGTTTTTTTTCTGGTTGACTGCCTATCTGCTTATTTTGGGGTTTATAAACAGTTCCCAGTAAACAGATTGGTATTGAGATTGGAACCTGGTTATCAGCTTTTTTGTGATAAAACCGGAATTTTAACCTCAAATCTAACCTAAACACCAACAAAAGCGATATGTATCCCCTTAATGTTCTTATCTCCACCTCTCAAATTTGAATTCAAAATAAACGTGAAAAACGCAAATCCAAACACTAAATCCTGAAAATCGATAAGCAGAAAATATAGAAATCCCAAACACCCTCATAAGAATATAAGATAGACCAGAAGCAACAAGTATCACAGACCAGAGAATCAAAACTAGGTTCAGAATCCTAACATGAGACCTACTGGAAACCACAAATACGTAGACAAGTTCCCCTAACGCAAAACGGGCACAAACAAACACTTCATGACCTAACATAAGAAACTTCAAAATAACTCCCAATCGTAAACCACTCTACACTTACATCTTTCGACTTTTAAGTCCTTGACTGAACTCACTGCATATCGGACTTTTCAATAACAAAATATTTGACTCTGACTATTTTTCTGAAACCACATTCAATAATGAAAAAATATAGAAATCATGATTAATTGATTATCCAAATCAATATCACAAGTTCTATATAACAAAGATAAAGGGCAAGTAAGTAATTTCACCTCAATCAATTAATTTAAAACAAACACAGTCATCATCCTTCCAAATAAATTGCATCACAGCATTCAAAAAAGCAGAGAACTGTGTTTGGGACTCCTTTATTTTTCTGCTTACCAACTTAGCTGCTTATTTTTTAACCATATTAGGAGTTTGGGGTCGTTAGATATTCCAAATTGCCTAACTACTTATCTGCTTTTGAGGTCAAATGATCAGTTTTCAATAAGACTGTTGGCGCCTGCTAATTAGCTTATTTTGCGATAATATTGATTTTTACCCTCAAATATAACTTAAAACCCCTAAAAAGAGATATGCAACCCTCTAGCGTTCTCATCTCTACTCCTCAAAAGTTAGTTAAATTAATAAGTAAATAAGCAATCCCAAACACCCTCTTAAAATTATCTAGAAGCAAAAGTCCAATAGAACCAAAACTAGTTTCATCATCCTAACACGAAACTCACTGCAAACCACAAATACATAAACAAATTCCACAACGCAAAATATCCGTAAACTACACTTCATAACCTAACAAATCCTTCCCCAACAACCTCGTTTCACATAAAAAACATCAAAACCTCACTTCCACTTGGCAAAACCACTCTACACCATAAAACTTACATATCTAACTTTTCAACAACAGTCACAACATTTCGCTCAAAAACCGACATCAAGAGACAAACTTCTATATAACAGCTATATTATTACTCATAAGTAAACATTTTTTTTAAATACAAATTCAACATCTATACATCAAACATAAATTTAAACACATTGACACAATCAAAATAAGTATACATGATATATCAGAATGAAACTAAGAACCGGAATCACGATAACTAAAATTATAGCACAAATCAAAAGCAACATTAGCGCGTAGCAACACGAGACTAATAAAAAACCGCAAATACGCAACAATTTCCGCTAGCACATAGCATCCATAAACTAAACTTTATAACCAAATAAATCCTTAGATTATAACCTCTTTCAACATCAAAAACTTCAAACCTAACTTCCAACCCATAAACCACTCTACGCCTATATCTTTCAACTTGAGACTACAAGTACAGTATCACGGACAGAGCCAGGAATTAGCAATAAGGGGGGACAAGATTTTTTTCTTAAACTAACAAAGTAATATAACAAAGTTTAAATGGTAGGTTCTAATGATCACATACGCTGGGTTAGAAACTTAAAACTTTGATAAGAAAAACACATTGACAACTAATAAAAAAATATTAGATGAAACATTGTGCATGAAACGGTGTCATGCTTCTCTTAATTCTTTTGTCATCTAAAGGTTAGGGGGTCATTTGTCTATTGTAAGGTCATAGGCTTAAATTTTATAAGATAAATAGCAAAGCGATTGGGCATGTTCCGGCTCCCCTACTCTCCGCGTCCGTGTGCAGTATAATGAACAACTTCGGCCAACACAAAAAAAAAAAAAAAAAAAAAAAAAAAAAAAAAAAACACTACACTACACTTGATAACCTAGCATATCCTTCTGTAACAACCTCGGTTTACATCAAAATCCGCTCTACACTTCTACGCCTATTCATCTCTCGAAACCTTAACCGATCTCATTACATTACCATTCAAATAAAAATCACTAACCTTTAACTAAACTTGTGTTTTTTTATTTTTAAAAAAACTTTATTCTTCAAATACCTAAAAAAACTCATTCAGTTACATTAGAACAATCAAATCAAAAACTAAATAAAAAAAGTACCATACTCAGAATTAGTATAAAAACACGAAACTAATCGAAACCCACAAATACGTAACGCAAAACAACCTTAACCGATCTCATTACAACAACCCACATTTAGCTCAACATTATCACATTCAGTTACATTACATCAATAAAATTAAACATATCATCAAACATAATTAATATAAATAAAAATAAAAGATATACAAAAAAAAGGTACCGGAATCAGGATAGGTGTTATTGAAAGCCAAATCGAAAGGAATGTTAGCGAATTTGAGATAAATGTAAACTGGTAAACAGTTAGGGCAAGCTGTTGGTAGACCAAAACATGCTTTTCTAGTGACTAAAGTTAGTTGTTCGTCCATTTTTAGTGACTGAAATTTTGTAATGGAATTCAAAGTGTAGAACCCTAATTAAATGAATGAAAGTGAATGAATGGATTCTTGTTCAAGATTTGTTTTTACTGTTTGGGTCCGGAAGAATAGATTTGTGTTCATTTATGTCTTTTTTTTTTTTTTCTTTATAACTCTTGTTGAGTAAATTCATAGATTTGTTAGAAAGATTTTGATGTTATGATTTCAGAGTTGTTTATACTAATGGTATGTTTGGCACACGAGATTATGGAGATATCATTCTTATTTTTTTTTTTAAATAATTTATTTAAAAAATAATTTTTGTTTGGCAGAACTTATAAGAGATTATACAAAAAAAATATTTCATAATCTCTTAAATCAAAGGTTATTTCATGTAACTTACAAAAATAATCTCATTTATAATCTCCATCTCCAACACTATCTCCAGTTACAGCAACAGTTACTTTTTTCCAAACATACCCTAAAAGCATGAACTGAATTTGAGGTTCGTTACATTTTAATGAATATAATCACAAGTCTTTTTACTATTAAGGCAAAACAGAAAGTGGATCTAATAAAAAGTCACACTTTTTTAAAAGCAGTATTCTGAGCCGTCAGATCAAAAAAGATGCGGAGTAATGTTTTTATACACACAGGGGCATACTTGTCATTCCACTTCTTTATTTCCCATCTCTTATCCCTTATTTATTATTCATCAAATCCTCAATAACAAATCACGATTAAACCACCATTGTATAGTCACCAACACCATCAAAATCACAGCCACTGCAAATAATCTCCTATCCGATTAAACCACCGTCACTGCCACCATCCGATCAGTTACATCAGGCTTTCTTCATAAAGTTGATATTAGATCCGCTTTCTTCATAAAGTTGAAATAGGGCGGCGTCATAGGCTTCATGAGTCATCTAGCTTCATAGGCTTCATGAGTATAGGTTATGAAAATGATTTCAATTCTACTCAAGCGAGGAAACAGGTGAAAGAAAAGTGAACAGGAAACTTGTGAAAGAAAAGTGAACGAAATGGTGCAAAAAGATGTTTTCTATGTTGCTACATTCTGATTATTTTTAGTTGTGGACTTGCATCTATCTTACTGTATTGCTAGATAATTGCAAGTCTTAGATTAAGGTATTTGTTTATTTAATGGTATATGCTGAACAAAGTGAGATGTTATGGTATTTTTTAACACATGAAGATTCACTTTTGTGGGATTTTGAAGATTCACTTTTGTGGGACTTTGTGGTTTACTAACTATTGGTACAAACTTTTTTGTGTGCATATAAGGTGTTTGATAAAAAGTCTGTGAGGTTTTTTTGTTATAAAATGTGTGATTTTTTTTTATGTTTTTTTTTTTTTTCAGTTAGCTTATATTTTTTTAGTCGATGAACATTAGTTCTTTTTTTTTTTTTTTTTTTGGTTCAACGGTTATTTACTTTTAGCTATTATTTTATCATATGTTCATCAGTTATTTTTGATAACGTTTATCAGTTATTTTTATAATGTTCATCAGTTATTTTTGATAACGTTCATCAGTTATTTTTTATAATGTTCTGTAACAACCCGATATTTTCCACGTCTACGTTTATTTTTTTCCAACTTTGGAAATTCACTATTCATCGATTACTATTCATCAAAACACTATTCATTATTTTACTATTCATCGTTTTTGATGTCCGTTTGATATTCTGAGAAACATTTGAAAATTTTACTATTCACAGAACACTATTCATTCCGGAAGAAATTCCACTATTCACGTGCATTATCAGTAAGGACCTCTCATACGGACTAGAATAGTCTGCATATCATCATAATGTCATTTACATGCTATACCACTCTTAGGATTCTCAAATTAATATATTTAGTATATTTAACGTTTTACGTATAAGTATTTATAATTAAACGATAACACCCGGTTTATACACGACGAATATATCTAAATATTCCCACGATGGTCCCGACATATTTTTATATCCATTTTAATATCATAAAAGTTATAACATTCAGTTACCCAGTATTTTGGAAATTTATTTTATTTATAACGTACGCGTATGAATATAACGACGGTTTTCGTGAAAACTAAACAATAATCACCCGATCACTCAGTAAATGTACCCAACATATTTTTAATATGTTTTTATCATTATTATAACTTTATTTCATCCCGGTTAACTTCGTGAACGTTTATTGCTATTAAAACCGGTACCCGATTTTAACGAATAACGCGTAATAACACTTAACGCTACACTATATTTTCTAAGTGATCAAAACCGTTTTGGCTACTCCTTTTCACACCCAAAACCAGCCATGAAACACCCCTTTAACCATGTGCATTGAATTCTATTATATTACTAATAAACCTCTAAAACATTACTTAACCAAAAACCTAAAATCATAAACTACACTTTTTAGTAAGATAGAAAATTTTCTCATCTCTTCCCCACTCTTGCAAACCCACGACCTCATCACCACTCCATGATCCATCCATGGTTTTTCAAAAGCTAAAGCATCAAACTTGTTCATTATACTTACCTAATCAAGAATCAAGCAACAAAAACACAAGAACAACAAGCATAATCATCATCTAATCATCTCATTTTATCAAGTAAGTTATCAACTTTATTTTTACATGAAACATCTTATATTTACTTGTATTACATAAGTATCATGCTAAAAACCATGTACAAGTAGCTATACCACACTTTATTTTGGCTAAAAACAAACATACAAACCCTAACTTATTTGTTATGAATCCCCTAGCTCTAATAACTTGGTTAGGAGTCCATGGCACCCTAAGAAGGTGTATGGTAAGATTAGATTAGTCATGTGGTGATTACAAGAGGTTTGGTGATGGTAGAAATTAGTTTTTAACCTTGAAAACTTGATTTGGAACCTATTTTAAACATGCTGTCCCGTTTTGTAAAAATCTGGAAAATCAGTAAACACCAAGGAAACTTTGGCAAAATTTTTAGAAAATACTTTCAAAAACGAATCCGTAGGCGAAAGAACGGATTAAAAAGAGTCTATAACGAAGGAGTTATGATTTTTGCAAGATTGTTGACGAAAAGTATTTTCTGGAAATTAGTTGTTGTTGGACGTTTTTCGTCGGTCAAAAAGAGGCTTTAGACGTAACCCGGAGGAGCCGAGCTTTCCAAAATATATTACTACATACTAAGACGAAACCGTGGATATAAAGAACAAGTAAAACGGACAAGTAACGACAAAGATATACTCGTTTGAATATCGGCTAAAACCCTTTTATAATTGACAGCTTTTAATATAATTTGGCGCAAAAACTACGAAGTACATTTTCAAGCTAGAAGTAATATTAAGTACCAAGCTTTATAACTAATGTAGTATTAGTTATCACGAGTATGTTTTCATCATTTCAAAGATTACAACCCGAGTATTTCAACACTAACATGGAAACATACGATATATATATATATATATATATATATATATATATATATATATATATATATATATATAAGTATATATATATTACAACTAGCTTATTATATTTTCTAATAGCAATATTTTTTCAAATTCTTGGATTATATATTTTGATAACACAAGTGTTTTTACAAAGAGTAGAGTGGTATAGGGAACATGTGCATGTACATTCCTTTCTTCATTTCATGATCTAAAGTAGATCATATCATTCATTTAGGTTGCGGATAGAGTGCGCGCCTTACTTTAGTTCATACCTTTTTGTTATCATATCGCTTATATCAGGTGAGTATTCACGAACCCCTTTTTCTAACTATTTTAATCGCTTTGGGGTGGATGCATGAATTATTACTTGAACTCTTTGAACATTGTTTTGAACCCTTTGATTATTATGAACTCTTTTGACTTGTCTTGACCTTATAACTTGTTTAGAACTCTTGAACTCAACTTGAACTTTTGAACTTAATGTACTGTACCTGCTATGACCTAAAGTCTCACCTTATTGGTGGAGCGTTCTTAACCCTAAAGTCTCACCTTATTGGTGGAGCGTGCTAAGTCTCCCATGTTCGGAGCGTTCTTAATCTTATATAATAGTTGTATGATGTACTGTTCGTACATTCGCATTGTTCGACGCCTATTAGTAGTATGGATAGCGCTATTAGAGGTCGGCCAACCTCTCGTTCACTATGTTACGGGACGCATATTATTTAATTAGGGGCTTTGCATGGCATACATTATTATATAGGTGGTGCTTATATTGTGACTTATTATGACCGCGGACACTTGACTACAAGACATAATACTTGACAACGCCTTTGGCTTGTGAACTTTCTCTAATGGTTTCTCATATTAAATAAAACGTTTATACTCACCAACTATTTTCATAGTTGACCCGTTTTCTCTCATGCATTTCAGGTGATCGTCAGTAAGCTTGTCAGCAAGGTCTTGCATAATGAAGTTTTCACATGTCACTTCTTTTCATTATGTATTAAAATACCATCTTTTGGGAATCAAACTTATGTCTTTTATTTGCCAAAGTCGGCAATAACAACGTTGTAATGTTATATTTTTCCTTAATGTAAATTATGGTATTGTCTTATTTCTCTTTGGTGATGTATATCGATTTCGTTACACCTCGTGTTTCCGCCTTCGGCGAGGGTGTGACAGATTGGCATCAGAGCCAGAGGTTATAGAGAATGCCGATTTTTCTAAAATAAAAATCGCAACTATAACCAAAGTAACATTTTTCTTAAATACCAAAAATGATACGAGTCGACTAGTCTTAGCATTGCATTATTAATCCTCAAGTATGCATAGCCTGATCACCTATGTATAATTCAGGAAGAATCATGCAATGAAGGGAGTAGTAGTCAAAGATCATGTTTGGTCGGGTCTAGAGAGTCTGGTCACCTGAAGTTGCATTGGTCGGGTGGGTATGCATAACCTGTTTATATGTTTCAGTTTCTGTTACCGTACCTTATATATGCCTTCATGTATATACTTTCTCCTTGCTACCTTACGCCCCGTTAGATTAAGCATGCCTTTGTTTCCATCATTTTGCGATCTTCATGTCACGACTGTTATTGTACCGTACATCCTCCGTCATCTTTCATGTGTCGCTCACTCAACCAACTATTTTTGTCTATCGCAGAGACATGGCCGCAATAAACCCTCCGAATGACACTGCTGCTGGATTAGCAGACCTCCTCACTCAGATTGTTGCGCACATTGATGCTGGACGGGCTAATAATGGAGCAGGTGCCTCGAACAACGGTCAGGGATGCAACTATAAGACTTTCATGACGTGCAAACCAATGGAATTTTATGGCACTGAGGGTGCCATTGGACTGCTATCATGGTTTGAGAATGTTGAGTCGAAACTCAGCATCACTAAATGTGCTGAAGGAGATAAGGTTGAGTTCTCTGCGGGTCTGCTTCAAGGTCGAGCATTGACTTGGTGGAACAACCAGCTACAGACTCAAGGAAGAGAGGCTGCAAATGGATTATCTTGGAAAGCATTTAAGAAACTACTAACTGACGAGTACTGCAGAAAAGATGAAGTGGAGAAGCTGGAAGTGGAATTTTGGAACCACTTGATGGTAGGAGTAGAAGTTGACAAGTACACGGCCCGTTTCCATGAGCTAACTAAGATGGTTCCTCATATGGTCTCCACTGTGGAGAAGCTGATTGATCGATATGTTTGGGGGTTGATTCCTGAAATCAGGAGGGATGTCACTTCATCAAACCCAACCACTCTGCAAGCTGCTGTGGGCATGGCATACCGCTTGACAAATGATGTGATCAGGTCTGGTGGACTAACGAAAGGAAACGATGGAGGACGAAAGAGACAGGAAGATCAGCAAAGAAGCCGTGATCAAGACCAACAGGACAAGAGACAACGAGTAATGGGAAACTACGGAGCAACAACTCAAGGGCCCAGAAGATATGCCGGTTCACATCCTATGTGCACTCGATGTAACTACCACCACTCAGGAGACTGCCCAAGATGCACCAAATGCGGACAGTCGGGCCACTTCATGCGAAATTGCTCAAACAGGACTTTGAACCAAGGACCAAGGCCAGCATGTTATGAATGTGGAAGCTTGGATCATCTCAGGAATACCTGTCCAAAGTTGAAAAGAACTCCTAACCAAGGACAGAATCGTCCGAATCTGGCGTTGGCAGTTGAAGGCCCTCAAGATCAGAATAATGAAATTCCCCCTGCACGTGGCCGAGCTTACTTCCTAGGGAATCATTTAACCCCACAAAATCAGGACAACATGCCGGGTACATTCTTTTGAACAACCTCCTTACTTCTTAATCTTGAGTGCATAACTTATTTTTATTTCTTACCAAGTTCACGACATTGATATAATCCGAGACCTAGCGTTTTCGACCTTAGTTGCTTCATCAAATTTAACAGCGAGCACATACACCTATAGAATGGATGAATTGAATCTCGAGGACGAGATTCCTTTTAAGGTTGGTAGAATGTAACAACCCGATATTTTCCACATCTACGTTTATTTTTTTCCAACTTTGGAAATTCACTATTCATCGATTACTATTCATCAAAACACTATTCATTATTTTACTATTCATCGTTTTTGATGTCCGTTTGATATTCTGAGAAACATTTGAAAATTTTACTATTCACAGAACACTATTCATTCCGGAAGAAATTCCACTATTCACGTGCATTATCAGTAAGGACCTCTCATACGGACTAGAATAGTCTGCATATCATCATAATGTCATTTACATGCTATACCACTCTTAGGATTCTCAAATTAATATATTTAGTATATTTAACGTTTTACGTATAAGTATTTATAATTAAACGATAACACCCGGTTTATACACGACGAATATATCTAAATATTCCCACGATGGTCCCGACATATTTTTATATCCATTTTAATATCATAAAAGTTATAACATTCAGTTACCCAGTATTTTGGAAATTTATTTTATTTATAACGTACGCGTATGAATATAACGACGGTTTTCGTGAAAACTAAACAATAATCACCCGATCACTCAGTAAATGTACCCAACATATTTTTAATATGTTTTTATCATTATTATAACTTTATTTCATCCCGGTTAACTTCGTGAACGTTTATTGCTATTAAAACCGGTACCCGATTTTAACGAATAACGCGTAATAACACTTAACGCTACACTATATTTTCTAAGTGATCAAAACCGTTTTGGCTACTCCTTTTCACACCCAAAACCAGCCATGAAACACCCCTTTAACCATGTGCATTGAATTCTATTATATTACTAATAAACCTCTAAAACATTACTTAACCAAAAACCTAAAATCATAAACTACACTTTTTAGTAAGATAGAAAATTTTCTCATCTCTTCCCCACTCTTGCAAACCCACGACCTCATCACCACTCCATGATCCATCCATGGTTTTTCAAAAGCTAAAGCATCAAACTTGTTCATTATACTTACCTAATCAAGAATCAAGCAACAAAAACACAAGAACAACAAGCATAATCATCATCTAATCATCTCATTTTATCAAGTAAGTTATCAACTTTATTTTTACATGAAACATCTTATATTTACTTGTATTACATAAGTATCATGCTAAAAACCATGTACAAGTAGCTATACCACACTTTATTTTGGCTAAAAACAAACATACAAACCCTAACTTATTTGTTATGAATCCCCTAGCTCTAATAACTTGGTTAGGAGTCCATGGCACCCTAAGAAGGTGTATGGTAAGATTAGATTAGTCATGTGGTGATTACAAGAGGTTTGGTGATGGTAGAAATTAGTTTTTAACCTTGAAAACTTGATTTGGAACCTATTTTAAACATGCTGTCCCGTTTTGTAAAAATCTGGAAAATCAGTAAACACCAAGGAAACTTTGGCAAAATTTTTAGAAAATACTTTCAAAAACGAATCCGTAGGCGAAAGAACGGATTAAAAAGAGTCTATAACGAAGGAGTTATGATTTTTGCAAGATTGTTGACGAAAAGTATTTTCTGGAAATTAGTTGTTGTTGGACGTTTTTCGTCGGTCAAAAAGAGGCTTTAGACGTAACCCGGAGGAGCCGAGCTTTCCAAAATATATTACTACATACTAAGACGAAACCGTGGATATAAAGAACAAGTAAAACGGACAAGTAACGACAAAGATATACTCGTTTGAATATCGGCTAAAACCCTTTTATAATTGACAGCTTTTAATATAATTTGGCGCAAAAACTACGAAGTACATTTTCAAGCTAGAAGTAATATTAAGTACCAAGCTTTATAACTAATGTAGTATTAGTTATCACGAGTATGTTTTCATCATTTCAAAGATTACAACCCGAGTATTTCAACACTAACATGGAAACATACGATATATATATATATATATATATATATATATATATATATATATATATATATATATATAAGTATATATATATTACAACTAGCTTATTATATTTTCTAATAGCAATATTTTTTCAAATTCTTGGATTATATATTTTGATAACACAAGTGTTTTTACAAAGAGTAGAGTGGTATAGGGAACATGTGCATGTACATTCCTTTCTTCATTTCATGATCTAAAGTAGATCATATCATTCATTTAGGTTGCGGATAGAGTGCGCGCCTTACTTTAGTTCATACCTTTTTGTTATCATATCGCTTATATCAGGTGAGTATTCACGAACCCCTTTTTCTAACTATTTTAATCGCTTTGGGGTGGATGCATGAATTATTACTTGAACTCTTTGAACATTGTTTTGAACCCTTTGATTATTATGAACTCTTTTGACTTGTCTTGACCTTATAACTTGTTTAGAACTCTTGAACTCAACTTGAACTTTTGAACTTAATGTACTGTACCTGCTATGACCTAAAGTCTCACCTTATTGGTGGAGCGTTCTTAACCCTAAAGTCTCACCTTATTGGTGGAGCGTGCTAAGTCTCCCATGTTCGGAGCGTTCTTAATCTTATATAATAGTTGTATGATGTACTGTTCGTACATTCGCATTGTTCGACGCCTATTAGTAGTATGGATAGCGCTATTAGAGGTCGGCCAACCTCTCGTTCACTATGTTACGGGACGCATATTATTTAATTAGGGGCTTTGCATGGCATACATTATTATATAGGTGGTGCTTATATTGTGACTTATTATGACCGCGGACACTTGACTACAAGACATAATACTTGACAACGCCTTTGGCTTGTGAACTTTCTCTAATGGTTTCTCATATTAAATAAAACGTTTATACTCACCAACTATTTTCATAGTTGACCCGTTTTCTCTCATGCATTTCAGGTGATCGTCAGTAAGCTTGTCAGCAAGGTCTTGCATAATGAAGTTTTCACATGTCACTTCTTTTCATTATGTATTAAAATACCATCTTTTGGGAATCAAACTTATGTCTTTTATTTGCCAAAGTCGGCAATAACAACGTTGTAATGTTATATTTTTCCTTAATGTAAATTATGGTATTGTCTTATTTCTCTTTGGTGATGTATATCGATTTCGTTACACCTCGTGTTTCCGCCTTCGGCGAGGGTGTGACAGATTGGCATCAGAGCCAGAGGTTATAGAGAATGCCGATTTTTCTAAAATAAAAATCGCAACTATAACCAAAGTAACATTTTTCTTAAATACCAAAAATGATACGAGTCGACTAGTCTTAGCATTGCATTATTAATCCTCAAGTATGCATAGCCTGATCACCTATGTATAATTCAGGAAGAATCATGCAATGAAGGGAGTAGTAGTCAAAGATCATGTTTGGTCGGGTCTAGAGAGTCTGGTCACCTGAAGTTGCATTGGTCGGGTGGGTATGCATAACCTGTTTATATGTTTCAGTTTCTGTTACCGTACCTTATATATGCCTTCATGTATATACTTTCTCCTTGCTACCTTACGCCCCGTTAGATTAAGCATGCCTTTGTTTCCATCATTTTGCGATCTTCATGTCACGACTGTTATTGTACCGTACATCCTCCGTCATCTTTCATGTGTCGCTCACTCAACCAACTATTTTTGTCTATCGCAGAGACATGGCCGCAATAAACCCTCCGAATGACACTGCTGCTGGATTAGCAGACCTCCTCACTCAGATTGTTGCGCACATTGATGCTGGACGGGCTAATAATGGAGCAGGTGCCTCGAACAACGGTCAGGGATGCAACTATAAGACTTTCATGACGTGCAAACCAATGGAATTTTATGGCACTGAGGGTGCCATTGGACTGCTATCATGGTTTGAGAATGTTGAGTCGAAACTCAGCATCACTAAATGTGCTGAAGGAGATAAGGTTGAGTTCTCTGCGGGTCTGCTTCAAGGTCGAGCATTGACTTGGTGGAACAACCAGCTACAGACTCAAGGAAGAGAGGCTGCAAATGGATTATCTTGGAAAGCATTTAAGAAACTACTAACTGACGAGTACTGCAGAAAAGATGAAGTGGAGAAGCTGGAAGTGGAATTTTGGAACCACTTGATGGTAGGAGTAGAAGTTGACAAGTACACGGCCCGTTTCCATGAGCTAACTAAGATGGTTCCTCATATGGTCTCCACTGTGGAGAAGCTGATTGATCGATATGTTTGGGGGTTGATTCCTGAAATCAGGAGGGATGTCACTTCATCAAACCCAACCACTCTGCAAGCTGCTGTGGGCATGGCATACCGCTTGACAAATGATGTGATCAGGTCTGGTGGACTAACGAAAGGAAACGATGGAGGACGAAAGAGACAGGAAGATCAGCAAAGAAGCCGTGATCAAGACCAACAGGACAAGAGACAACGAGTAATGGGAAACTACGGAGCAACAACTCAAGGGCCCAGAAGATATGCCGGTTCACATCCTATGTGCACTCGATGTAACTACCACCACTCAGGAGACTGCCCAAGATGCACCAAATGCGGACAGTCGGGCCACTTCATGCGAAATTGCTCAAACAGGACTTTGAACCAAGGACCAAGGCCAGCATGTTATGAATGTGGAAGCTTGGATCATCTCAGGAATACCTGTCCAAAGTTGAAAAGAACTCCTAACCAAGGACAGAATCGTCCGAATCTGGCGTTGGCAGTTGAAGGCCCTCAAGATCAGAATAATGAAATTCCCCCTGCACGTGGCCGAGCTTACTTCCTAGGGAATCATTTAACCCCACAAAATCAGGACAACATGCCGGGTACATTCTTTTGAACAACCTCCTTACTTCTTAATCTTGAGTGCATAACTTATTTTTATTTCTTACCAAGTTCACGACATTGATATAATCCGAGACCTAGCGTTTTCGACCTTAGTTGCTTCATCAAATTTAACAGCGAGCACATACACCTATAGAATGGATGAATTGAATCTCGAGGACGAGATTCCTTTTAAGGTTGGTAGAATGTAACAACCCGATATTTTCCACATCTACGTTTATTTTTTTCCAACTTTGGAAATTCACTATTCATCGATTACTATTCATCAAAACACTATTCATTATTTTACTATTCATCGTTTTTGATGTCCGTTTGATATTCTGAGAAACATTTGAAAATTTTACTATTCACAGAACACTATTCATTCCGGAAGAAATTCCACTATTCACGTGCATTATCAGTAAGGACCTCTCATACGGACTAGAATAGTCTGCATATCATCATAATGTCATTTACATGCTATACCACTCTTAGGATTCTCAAATTAATATATTTAGTATATTTAACGTTTTACGTATAAGTATTTATAATTAAACGATAACACCCGGTTTATACACGACGAATATATCTAAATATTCCCACGATGGTCCCGACATATTTTTATATCCATTTTAATATCATAAAAGTTATAACATTCAGTTACCCAGTATTTTGGAAATTTATTTTATTTATAACGTACGCGTATGAATATAACGACGGTTTTCGTGAAAACTAAACAATAATCACCCGATCACTCAGTAAATGTACCCAACATATTTTTAATATGTTTTTATCATTATTATAACTTTATTTCATCCCGGTTAACTTCGTGAACGTTTATTGCTATTAAAACCGGTACCCGATTTTAACGAATAACGCGTAATAACACTTAACGCTACACTATATTTTCTAAGTGATCAAAACCGTTTTGGCTACTCCTTTTCACACCCAAAACCAGCCATGAAACACCCCTTTAACCATGTGCATTGAATTCTATTATATTACTAATAAACCTCTAAAACATTACTTAACCAAAAACCTAAAATCATAAACTACACTTTTTAGTAAGATAGAAAATTTTCTCATCTCTTCCCCACTCTTGCAAACCCACGACCTCATCACCACTCCATGATCCATCCATGGTTTTTCAAAAGCTAAAGCATCAAACTTGTTCATTATACTTACCTAATCAAGAATCAAGCAACAAAAACACAAGAACAACAAGCATAATCATCATCTAATCATCTCATTTTATCAAGTAAGTTATCAACTTTATTTTTACATGAAACATCTTATATTTACTTGTATTACATAAGTATCATGCTAAAAACCATGTACAAGTAGCTATACCACACTTTATTTTGGCTAAAAACAAACATACAAACCCTAACTTATTTGTTATGAATCCCCTAGCTCTAATAACTTGGTTAGGAGTCCATGGCACCCTAAGAAGGTGTATGGTAAGATTAGATTAGTCATGTGGTGATTACAAGAGGTTTGGTGATGGTAGAAATTAGTTTTTAACCTTGAAAACTTGATTTGGAACCTATTTTAAACATGCTGTCCCGTTTTGTAAAAATCTGGAAAATCAGTAAACACCAAGGAAACTTTGGCAAAATTTTTAGAAAATACTTTCAAAAACGAATCCGTAGGCGAAAGAACGGATTAAAAAGAGTCTATAACGAAGGAGTTATGATTTTTGCAAGATTGTTGACGAAAAGTATTTTCTGGAAATTAGTTGTTGTTGGACGTTTTTCGTCGGTCAAAAAGAGGCTTTAGACGTAACCCGGAGGAGCCGAGCTTTCCAAAATATATTACTACATACTAAGACGAAACCGTGGATATAAAGAACAAGTAAAACGGACAAGTAACGACAAAGATATACTCGTTTGAATATCGGCTAAAACCCTTTTATAATTGACAGCTTTTAATATAATTTGGCGCAAAAACTACGAAGTACATTTTCAAGCTAGAAGTAATATTAAGTACCAAGCTTTATAACTAATGTAGTATTAGTTATCACGAGTATGTTTTCATCATTTCAAAGATTACAACCCGAGTATTTCAACACTAACATGGAAACATACGATATATATATATATATATATATATATATATATATATATATATATATATATATATATATATATATATATATATATATATATATATATATATATATATAAGTATATATATATTACAACTAGCTTATTATATTTTCTAATAGCAATATTTTTTCAAATTCTTGGATTATATATTTTGATAACACAAGTGTTTTTACAAAGAGTAGAGTGGTATAGGGAACATGTGCATGTACATTCCTTTCTTCATTTCATGATCTAAAGTAGATCATATCATTCATTTAGGTTGCGGATAGAGTGCGCGCCTTACTTTAGTTCATACCTTTTTGTTATCATATCGCTTATATCAGGTGAGTATTCACGAACCCCTTTTTCTAACTATTTTAATCGCTTTGGGGTGGATGCATGAATTATTACTTGAACTCTTTGAACATTGTTTTGAACCCTTTGATTATTATGAACTCTTTTGACTTGTCTTGACCTTATAACTTGTTTAGAACTCTTGAACTCAACTTGAACTTTTGAACTTAATGTACTGTACCTGCTATGACCTAAAGTCTCACCTTATTGGTGGAGCGTTCTTAACCCTAAAGTCTCACCTTATTGGTGGAGCGTGCTAAGTCTCCCATGTTCGGAGCGTTCTTAATCTTATATAATAGTTGTATGATGTACTGTTCGTACATTCGCATTGTTCGACGCCTATTAGTAGTATGGATAGCGCTATTAGAGGTCGGCCAACCTCTCGTTCACTATGTTACGGGACGCATATTATTTAATTAGGGGCTTTGCATGGCATACATTATTATATAGGTGGTGCTTATATTGTGACTTATTATGACCGCGGACACTTGACTACAAGACATAATACTTGACAACGCCTTTGGCTTGTGAACTTTCTCTAATGGTTTCTCATATTAAATAAAACGTTTATACTCACCAACTATTTTCATAGTTGACCCGTTTTCTCTCATGCATTTCAGGTGATCGTCAGTAAGCTTGTCAGCAAGGTCTTGCATAATGAAGTTTTCACATGTCACTTCTTTTCATTATGTATTAAAATACCATCTTTTGGGAATCAAACTTATGTCTTTTATTTGCCAAAGTCGGCAATAACAACGTTGTAATGTTATATTTTTCCTTAATGTAAATTATGGTATTGTCTTATTTCTCTTTGGTGATGTATATCGATTTCGTTACACCTCGTGTTTCCGCCTTCGGCGAGGGTGTGACATGTTCAGCAATTTTAGAAAAAAAAAATAACGTTCATCAATTATTTTTTATATTTTTCATCAGTTATTTTTGATAACATTCATCAGTTATTTTTTATAATGTTCGGCAGTTTTTGAAAAAATAACATTCATCAGTTATTTTTGATATTGTTCATCAGTTATTTTTTATAACGTTCATCAGTTATTTTTTTATAACGTTCGTCAGTCATTTTGATAACGTTCATCAGTTATCGTTCATCTTTAAAGTGCAATATCACAGTCATATCATATCGGATTTGAGTGATTCAAATTTTTGGGTAAAGAATGGCTAAAAAGCTACAACTTTCATGTTTTAAGTTTTGCAAAATTTAGCCTTTAAACTAGACAAAATTAGAGCCGAAAATGCCAAAAATTTCAAGAAAATCAACACCCACTAAAAAAGTGGAAAAAAAAATTACGATTCATATATCATAATGCATACCAAATTAAAGAGAATTAAATTTTAAAAAATTATGGTGAAATCGGTTTTATATAAAAGTTTGTCGTTTGAAAGTTATTTACGTTTGAAGTTTTTGGGTGGAATAAAAAAAAACGTGTTAAAAGGACCAAAATGCCCCCTAACCGAATTTAATAATTAAAAAAAAAGAGGGAGTGTGTGGTGGACATTGGTCACATTGTGAGTGCTTTCTAGCCTTTTTAATTTTGTTTACTTCGTAAAGTATCGCATCTCTTAATGCATATTGGTTTTCTCTAGAACTCTTTCTTGTTTAGTAACATGTAGAAGTAAAACTGAGTCGAAGTCAGATTATTTAACAAGTCGAAGTCGATTTTGTAAAATGTAAGATTAAGTTGTGGTCGAGTTTTAAGTCATTTAATACACACTAAAATTAGCAGTTGGTGTACTTTGTAAGAATAATAAAGTTAAAAAAATTGAAAGGCAAGATGATATAAACAGGATTGATACACATATTAAAGATGTTTATATCAATATATATTTAATTAATAGGAAAATCATCTGTGATGTTGCCTGCAGGGATGTAACATGATGCAAGGATATAAGTAAGGATCAATTATACAAAGTAGAAAGGATAACAAATGTAAGTTGTAAAATTATTTTTGTTTTGTTGCATATATGTTGCTTACTGTTTTGAGCAGCAATGTTTTGCCCTTAATTAATTATCTTATTATTCGTCTTTGTGTCTTTCTCTTTCTCTCTATCATATAATCTCTATATTTACAAACGTGTAAATTTAATTCCGAGCTCAACTATTATAAAATAAACGAGATGGGGGCACCGGGCACAACTATACAAATGGTTTGCATCTATAACATTGGACGATTACACTAATATATTACAGACTTAAAAACTTGCAACTACATTGAAACAGTTAAGTGTTGCACCTGCATACTAATAACTGAATACTAATAGTGGCTACTACAAACTTCAAAAGCTGCAACTAATAGTGGCTATTCTAGTTGGTCATGTACAATGGTATGCAAGGTTGTCTCAGGCGTTGATAGTCGTAGTATTGTCTGTTGTAGTTCTGTTTTCGTCCACGGATGTGGTAATACTCGACGAACCTATTTCTGCCTCAGCAGCTGGTGGTGGTGCCTACTCATCCATAATGTTATCGAGAATGAGTTTTGGATATCCTATCTTGCTTCGTATACCAAAATGGATTTGGAACACATGTTTTGTATTCGCTAAATTTCTTAATGCATCCGGTATAGTGTGTGGATCCTTGTTTTCCAGTTTATCGAGGACTTTGTTGCAACTTTTAACCAATGGGTCAGTGTCTGGGCTGAAGCATGTGATGGATGTAGTTACAGTGTCGTCACTAACGATAGCGTCAAAGCAATAGTTAAGTTGGGAAAAAGTTATGAATTTTGTAGAACCATAGAGAGGGGTGAATACGGTCTTTTCGGCTTCTATGAAGTTTATTGACTTCAAGGCTCAAAGATCAACAAGTGATTGTTCAACGAATACAACAACCATAAACACAACCGAAGAAGCAAGTAAGAGACACCACAATATATACTAGTTCGGGATGAGTGGTTTATACCATCGGTACGTACAGTTGCGAATCCATGACACCTATACTATTCTACTAGTATAATTCTTATGGTGGACTGTAAATCGCATACAACTTCACTCCACCGATATGCATAAAGATCGGTGCTCACTAAGAAGAGCTACTCCTTATGGTATTCCACCCTCGGAAACCACCCACAAAGACCACTAAGACTTCCCACCAAAAGTATCAAACCCCAGCTAGATCTCCACCGATCTAGGCTTGGCCACCAAGACACAAGACTTCCTTTACAACCAAATTGAATGAATGAATGTTTGATTGTTTAATCAACCCCTAACCTAACCTAGTGACTCGATTCTGATAGAAAGGGTATAGAAAAGAAGACCCTCGACACAATCACAAGAGTGAATTAGGTTCTTGTGATTCTTCCCTTGCAAAGAATGTGTTCTTTCAAGAAATGATAAGATAGAAGGATTAAGAACACAAGATAGTAGACTTAGAGGGTATAAAGGAAAGAAATTATCGAGAAAGAACGAATGGCAAGGGGTGAGGAATACAATAGTAAAAGTGGGGTATTTATTGGCAAAAGTCCCAACTTGTGAAAAAAAAACTTTACGAGGCTGGCGTGCTGGCCTCGTGCTGGAGCGCGACCAGCGGGCCAGGAACCCGTAAGGGTTTTTTGTGAGACTTTGGCCTTTAACTACCCGACCTTTCTAAACCCCCAATTGTACTTCACACTTTGACCTTTCCATTATTTATCCTCAAGGTCAACCAACTCGAATAGCCATTTGATAAAATCATTTGTAAAGTGTTTTAAAAAAATGTTTAGGGTGTTTATCAATTGTCAAAGAAGGAAAGAGAAAATGAATAATTGGATAGGAGTAGTTTAGGTACTCCACACATGGCATAAATAGAGAGAGAATATCCCATATAATATTCCTTTCTTGGAAAGGAAGTGTGGATGTTGTGTGATAGAGAGGATGAAGATTTGAATTTGAAATTCAAATTGTATGAGAGAGGGAAATGTATGAGAGAAGTTAGGTTAGAAAGAAAAAATTGTTAGGTTAGATGAGTTGGCATGTTAGATAGAATAGAATATGCCAAGGGAATAAGGAATATGATTTTCTTGCAGAGGATGTGAGATGAGTGTGAGTTGGCAATGGAGGTAATGGGGAGCCTTTGGTGAGATTAAAATTTGAAATAACCCATATGATGAATTGAAGATAATAAGTTGTATGAATGTGAGAGTGATGTGATGGGGAGCCTAAAGGTTGGATTCAAATTCAAAATTTGAATGTTGGGAGTGTGAGTTGGCAAAGTGTGTAAAGGAAGGAAAGATGTTGTGTGTGAGAGAGAGATTTGAATTTGAATTGTAGAGAAAGTAAGTGTGAGTGAGAATGAGAAGTGCGTTATAGAAGTTTTGAGAGTTTGTGTGAATTCATATTCAAATGATTCATCCAATTTTTCTTTCACCATTCACTAGTGGTCAAATTTAATTTTTGTTTTTGTTAAATTTCGCATTGATTGATTGAATATTATTTGCTCTTGAATTAAGGCAATGTTGATATTTAACAAATAAATTAGGGATGTGTTGACCGGACGGGGGTGACCCAGCTGTCCCCCTGTCCTTTTCCTTTTTGTCCCCCATTTTTTTCAGTACAACACAGTTTTTTGTCAGTTTCTGCTCCGTATTTCTGACAGTTTTAAGCGGTTGACTTATTAAACTTTATATTTTCTGTTCCGCACTTTCAGGTTTATAGCTTTTTAATATAAACAAAATTATAAAAAAAATAAAAATAAAAAATAAATAAAAAAAGGGGTCCGGCTAACAAAAAGGGGGACCGTCCTGTTAACCCATGCCATAAATTAAAGCTGGCACACAAGCCAATTTCCCTAGAACCAATTGAGTGGGACATTTTTCCTCTATTTATCAAGGAAACCCTAGTGTCTGGTCTCTATATATATTCTTTGTTTATTGCCCTAGAACTTACACACATCCTATCTTTATCTTTTCTTTTCCTTTACATATACTTTATCTCTTTCTTTCTCTCTTTATCGCATCACAACTCTAAAAAATCATCAAAAAGGATTCCCTAAAAATCTACCAGGTATTCACCTCTCATGAAATGAATTAGTACTTCTTTTTATATATTTATTTTTGAAATCTATGTTACACTCGTTGATTAGTCAATGAAAAATATATAGATCTTGTCTCATGTATAATTTTTACTAGTTTTAGGGGGAATTGTATATATATCCCTCCATAGGTGAATAATTGCATATGTATCTTTGGTACAAGTTTTTTATGCACATAGTACAATGATATATGCATGAAAAGGATATATATATATATATATGCAATTTTGCATCTTTGGATGAATATATATGCAAATTCCCTTTTTTTATTTTTATATATTAGCAACAAAGATATTTATGTTTTCTAAATTATATATGTTTCTTTATAATGGATCCGCTAAGTTGCTAATTATAAAACAGATTTAACATTATAACAACATATATAGGTTTTGTAGTTTTGTAGATTAAATACTGCTTTTAATTATTACTCCCTCCGTCCCATAACAAGTGTCCACAATGGAATCTTGGAATGTCCCAAATTAAGTGTCCATGTTGTATTTCAACCAATGAGAAAAAACTTTAGTGGGTAAAGATGATATTTGATTGGTGGAGAGTGTAGTTAGTGGGATTTCCTAAAATTTTGTGCAAATGGAATATGGACACTTAATATGAGACGGAGGGAGTAGTATATAAAATCTTTTACACTTATTTTATCCTTAGTCCCTTTTAAAGTGCTACATAATTTTATGAATGTGTTATGAGTGTTTGGGTTAAACCCTAGATCTGTAGTTAAAGAGGTTGTTGAAATCAATAAATACTACACAACTAAATGTCTTTGATTTAGGAATCAATGAATTTACCTATATACTATCAACCAGATATCCATTATTTTTTGTGTGTATCATTTAGTTTTACTGATATATTATATGCATAAAAAATCTTTGAATTTGAATTATAGTCACTAGTTTTTTATCATTAAGGGACAGTGGTTTTGTAGAACTCTTTCTTGTTTAGTAACATATAGAAGTAAAACTGAGTCGAAGTTGGAGCATTTAACAAGTCGGAGTCGGTTTTTTAAATTGTAAGATTGAGTTGTGGTCGAGTTTTAAGTCATTTAGTATACGGGTGATGTTTGGATTTGAATTAATATGAAAAAAACTGAATTAAGAAAGTCATATGAAAATTATTTGTTAATGATTTAATAGAGAAATATAACTGAAAATATGAAGTGATAAAGTTGAGGTTTTCTGCATTAAGTCATCTATTATTTAAACACGACTTATACAAAATTTAAACAAATAAGCTCTAAGATTAGCAGTTTGTATACTTTGTAAGAATAATAAAGTTAAATTGATACATATTAAAGAGGTTTATAGCAATATATATTTAATTAATTGTCTTATTGTTAGTTTTTGTATCTTTCTCTCTTTTTATCGTATAATCTCTCTATATTTAGTTACATACCCCTTGAACAAATAGACCAAAAATTTTAAACTTTTCCCATAAAAGACATGACTAGACTGACGTTCTGTTACTTTTTGAAGGACTTAAATCCTTTGACAATCAGGTCATAAAAGTATTTTTAAACAATACAAGACTCAATTACCTTCGAAATAACAGGTGGTTCAACTCTTGACGACTTACGGTTTTCAAGATATGAATTTTTGGAAATCGACAAAACCTACCGAAATGGGTCAAAATATTTAAAGTGTTCCATTTGACCCATCATGTGAACCACTTATATAAACACTTACACTCTTAACCAAGGAATTATATTACTTTTCATTCTAAAGGTACTTAAACAATCCCATGACTCGTAACATACCAAAATGGGTCGAATTGGCTAGTAGCCAAATATCCCTTTCTACTAGTACTATGACCCACAAATCCGCAATACAAACATTCGCTAACTACCATAGACTCAAAATGTACAAGACACTTCTATTATAACCACTTCAATTCACATACATGACCATCTAGTTTAAAACCCTTGACAACGGGTCAAAATGGGTAAAATGACATTATGCCAAACACCCCATTTGTACATACACTATAACTAAATTATTATCAACCAACATCTTTAACATTTACCAAATTCAAACATGAACTTAGACTCATGAACACATATGACCCATGACCATAATTGACCCATATTAACAAAAGTTTACCAAAACACAATAGTAGACTTGTGGGGGCTTCAAACTTTGCGTGCTTGGTCTAAAAGATGATGGTCTCCTAATTTCAACTCCAAACTTCACTTCTACTAGCAATCCAACTATACCTTATCTTTACCTTTACTAGTCTGTAACAACCCGCATTTTCAAGACATTTCTCCTATTCACTATTCATCATTTACTATTCACCGGTCACTATTTATCATTTTCGGAGTCAGTTTGTGATTCCGAGAAGCATTCAGAAATTTTACTATTCATATGACACTATTCATTTCCGGGAGAAAATCACTATTCACGATTGCCGTTCATTTCATCGTAAACTGAGTTTACGGGTCTTCAAATTCGCGTAACCATTGTGGTTTAGCTGCAAATTCATGCATTATTCATTAATGACATTTCATAACACATCATCAGTACTTTAGGCCCTACACGGATATGCATTATTTCTATATACGTATGTTTAATTTGTAATTAACGTTACCACTCAGTTTTTACTACGAACGTATACTCAATACACCCGTCTACGATCCTAACATATTTTCATGCTTATTATAATAATATAAAAATTGTATTATTAATTTACCCGGTGTTTTTAAACCAATGACTATATTTTACGGTCGGAGCTTATAACTCCGTCGGTTTGCGTTATTTCAATTCAATAATTATTTCAACACCCGATTCTTACAAGGAATAATATTTTACAACTTTTACAACTTCGTCGTATTTTATTTCACCTCGTTAACATTTAATTCAAGATAACTCGGTACCCGATAACACCCAATGTATAAAATATCTAACTAATACTTGCACATGTTAGACAACAACATTTAATGAGCCACACAACACAACCCTTGTTTTACTCCTTTTTGTGCCGCCCCATTGCCCCCCTAGGACCAAGACCCCATTAATTTTTGTTGACCAAAAAGACTTTCTAAAATATATATACTTCCATCCTTTATTCTCATTTGATAAAACAAAACAAAGCTAGCAAAGTTTTTTTTTCTCTCCTCCTTTGTGTGTGGATCGGCCAAGAATACAACCAAAAGAAGAATCCATAAATTTTTGAAGTTCAAGTGTTTATCAAGTTCTAATCATGATCTAGTTGGGGTTATGTGGTAAAAACCCTAGGTTATTATACATTTTCTCCTCAAATCACTTCAATATTTCAAGTAAGCTTCAAAAACACTTCTTGATCTTTTCATACTTTCATTTTACTAGTTACATAATGTATTTTCAAGATATATTGGTTAAACATGCAAGTATTTATGTTTCATACCACTTATTACTCGTTTTCTTCTTTATAAACATAGATCTATAATTTTTATTAACAATCTCATTAGATCCACTAAGATTGGTGATGGTTAGGAACCCATGACACCCTAAGAAGGTGTATGGTAGGATTGGGTACTTGTGGAGTTGATTTGAAGTAGATTGGTTAAGCCTTGAACAAGTCTTGATCCTTAAAAATGAGTTTTAAACACTATATATATAGATCTGTCCATTTTTGTAAAACGTGGGAAACTCAGGGTCTAGGGTGTAACTTTGGACCCAAGATTTAGAAAATACATTCTGAGACGAAACTATGGCCGAAAACGGGGATAAAAACGAGTTAATAACGAAGTAGATACGATTTTCCGAATATTAACAACGAAAAATACTTTCAAATATAGGTTCTGTCCCAAATCGCCAATTTCAGAAAACTCAGGGGTTTCCGGGTAACATTGGGTTAAATATTAAGAAAATACTTTCAAAAACGAAACCGTGGCCGCTTGAATCACTAAAATCCGAGTTACGACGAAAAAGATATGCTATTTTCAATTTTAACGACGAAAACTATTTTCTGAAAAATAGCTTGCTGTTAAACAGTTTTCATGGACTGTTTCGAGACGTAAAACTTGATCTAGCCGTCCCGACTTATCAATAATATATTAGTATGTTGCCCCACGATTCCGGGGATATAACGAACGTAGAAAACGAGCTTATAACGAAAAAGATACAAGCGTTTGAACTTAGACGATTTTTACAAATTTCCATCAGCTTTTCTATTATTATTTTGCCGCAAAACTGTCTTTGCGAGACACCACTTTCTCGGCTGTTTTTCTTTATGATCGGATCAGTTTGAGTCCAAGCCGTAGTTTTATGAAATCAAGATCTTCCAGCCTACTTTTCAAATCAATTGGCCGTTCGTCGAATAGACTTATAACGAATAAACTATGACCTCATCTATATACCCGATAAACTATATATATTTTGACAGCTTTTACTATAATGAAATTTTCTAAGTGTTGAACATAATACTTTCAAGTAACAACAATAAGAGTCGATTTTCTCATCGATCAAGACCCGTATAACCAAAAGTTAAATGACACGACTTCAAGATATTGTTACAAGGTTTTCAAAAACGCCGAGTTTCATCACTAACCCTTAACGTACAACATTTCGCGACTTGTTTTGCGAGGCCATTTTGGGCATATTTTCAAGTAATAAAAATGTTATTTTTGCGACGAAAACCTTATATTTACCGATAGAACACCAAACAAGGATCGTGGAACACCGTTTCAACATATTTACATGGAAAATGATTATTAACTTAACGAGACGTCAAAAATATATTTTTCGACGATAAACGTTATTTTCAAAACTAACGAGTGGTATCGATAACATACGTATTTGCATGTGTAGCATCATTTCATTTCTTACATTAGATCATACCATTCATATTAGGTTGCGGTTAGAGATCGTGCCTCATTTCTGTGTATTCACTTTTGTCATCGTAGCTATCGCACCAGGTGAGTTCATAACCCCTACTTTTACTTGTTTTACAACTGTTTTGGGGGAGATACATGCTTCAATACTTGTTCTATGTTTTTATACGATTTGAATTACTTATGAGGAAGAATACACTGCTTGAATTATTTTTTGTACAATGCCAAAGTATTACAAATTCCATACATTGCTTAAGTTTCCTTAGTACTACCAAGTTAAGTCCCCTTTATTATCATGGACCGTTAATTTTAGTGCTAAGCGAGAGTGAATGAATAGATCTATTGAGGGTGACGCCTCCATTCGCGTTTGCGTTGCTCCAACGGGACGAATGCATTTCATGTCTTAACAATTTGAGTGTCTGGTAAACACTCTGGTGGGGCCAATTTTATGTCCAGCTTCGGTTTCATGAGCTTAAGAGACAATATAGCATTTTTGACATTTTTGTCGATTTATTTTATACTTGTGGCCTATGTATATGCAATTTAACTTACAAACCTATGATTATTCACCAACTTTATGTTGACCGTTTTCGCAATGCTTTTGCTGGGAATTCTTCTTTCAAATGTTTTACATTACATGTTTACAAAAATCTATGAACTCACCAACCTCGTGTTGACACTTTAGCATGTATTTTCAGGTATTAAGCTATGACACGTTACAGGAGGTTTTGGCAGGGCATGGCATGGTCATAGAAGACTCTGATATTCATTTGGGGACCGTTTAAAAGTATTTTAAAGGCCTACTTCCGTACTACTTTTAACAATGTACATTCAACATTTTGATAAAACTATTTTATTCTAAATGATTCAAGTGAAAACCATTTTTGAACTTGTGTTGTAATACCAATTGAGTTACACCCCAGCTACATGTATGCTTCCGCTGGACCCGATTTTGGGGGTGTGACATAGTCTCCCCGATACCTATAAACACCATGATAAACTATAACGTAAGCAAATGCTCAGTAAGTACAAAGTATGAACAATAATCACAGTACAAAATAGGAGCAATTCTTTAACACATACATACCTCAATTTAAGCATACAAGCATGCTAACATTAACATATAAAAGCTATGGATCCAAGGCTAACTATAACTTGCTCCAAATAACTATAACATATAAAATATCATGACTTTATAACATTAACTATAACAAGTTCACTACTTTCAAATCACCAACTATAATTTCTGCTTGAATTTGTTATAGGCTCCTCTCTTGCTTCCTATGAAGGAACTAACACTAATTATCAATTCAACAATTTAAACTTACTTGTTGTAGGTTTATGATCAAATACTCTTAATTTTTTATCTTCTACACCTCTTCTTGAACAATTTGATATGAAACCAAGCAATCTCTTTTACCTCTCTTTTTTCTTTCCAGGAACCGACTTAGACAAACAACCTCTTGAATTTTTTAGATATGTCTCAAATGATAAGGATAAACTCATTTATATGATTTTATTTTAGCTATTAGGAAACTTTGGTCCCTGATGAGTGAATCTTTTCATATTAGGTACTAAAACAAGGTTGTTCTAGTGTCATTTTGGAATTTTGGCAATAATAGTCCCTGATGGGAGAATCATTTCATATTAGGTACTAAAACAAGGTTGTTCTAGTGTCTGTTTGGGATTTTGACAATAATAGTCCATAATGGGAAAATCCTTTCATATTAGGTACTAAAACAAGGTTGTTCTAGTGTTATTTTGGGATTTTGTCAACTTAGGTCCCCAGGTTCTACTTTTCCTATTTTGGCCACCAAACTTATTACACTTTAACACATTTGCACTATAACTTATAACTTAACCACTAATCTTTATAAAATACATCCTAACACCATATTATACTATTATGTTAATACAAATATCGCCTAAAAACGTTATTTATATTTTACGATCTTTCTTAATTTTGTTAACTACAAAAGATAAAGTTTATTTTTGGCAAATCATAAATATAGTTTAAAAGTCTTTTACTTAACTTCACTCAAACTACATTTACATGTTTTCACAAAGTAATTTCTAAGTAAGTATACCTTAGTTTAAGTACATGTATTGAAAATGTCTATTATGTCTATTTAGCAAGTTTACTAATTAGTTTGTCATATTAGGATATAAGCAAGCAAACTCTTTTTAGTAAAACATTCACTTGCTAAACATTTCAAACAAACATGTTTTGACTCTATACATGAACTATTTTTACAAGTATACTTTCTTTTTTAGGAATATCTAAAATTAGAAATAAAATGTTAAGTTACATCATTCCTTGCATCACACATGTCCCTTCAAGGAAACATGTGTGTAAGAAACATGTTTTATTATGTATTGATTCACACTCAAGATCTCAAAGTTGACTTTGGGAGATCTTGAGAATATTGTGTTAAATTGTGAAATATTTTATGCAGGATTCTGTCAGACATACTGGCGGAACCCTCGGGTATAACGGACGGAACCAAAGGATGGGTTCCGCCATTTCCGTGGGTTGGTCTGTTTGAAGGCCTATAAATAGCAACTCACTTCTTGAATTTTGGTTATCACTCTTTATCATATTTCACTGCATATACTTCATTTCTAACTCAGTAAACTTTCATATATGTGAGTCTTTCTTTGTAGCAAGAAGATCACGAGCATACAAGCTTCAACACAACGTTGCAAGACTTGTCTAGCATAGCATTAGTGTAAACTAGTAAAGTTTATACTTCATTGTATTGTATCCATTTGTAGTGATCGGTTAGTATTTTAGTCCTCAAAATACGTAGAGTATCGGGAGTTGTTGTACCCTTGTAAAAGAACTATCGGGAGTGGTTGTACCCTTGTGAAAGAACTCGACATCTAGCTTAGTGTTGGAAATAGTGTGTAAGCGACGTGTAAGGTTTTCTCCGCCGGATAAATGAGCTTGTTGACTAGTGCAAGAAAACTCTCAAGTTGGATACTCGGGGCGTGGAGTAGGGCAAGGAAAAAGAGTCCTTGTAGCCAAACCACGATAAACAATCGTGTTATGGTTTGATCGTTTCTTACTTTTATTCTTGCATATTATTTATTGTTTGATACGTCTTAATTGGTAATTACACGTAAAAGTATTAGAAGAAAATCAAGTTTAAAACCGGTAAACTATTCAACCCCCCTTCTAGTTTTCCACAATTGGCATCAAGAGCTACGTTACTCAAGATTTTAAAATATATTGTATCTTAAAACTTGAAACGATCCATGGATTTTAAAATTTTCAAAGAAGGGCAATCTATGCAAAGACCACCACTATTTGAACCAAATGGTTTTATTTATTGGAAAAACCGTTTTGAAACTTATGTAAAATCAAAGGACATAGATCTATGGTAAAAAAAAAATGGACGAAAATGATCCACGAATGAAAACGTATAAAACGTTGAAAATCGGACGAAAACGGATGAAAACGTAAAAAAAAATGGACGAAAACGTTAAAAACGGATTAAAACGTGTAAAAACGAACGAAAACGTATCAAAACGGATGAAAACGTATAAAAACTGACGAAAATCAAAACGAATGAAAACGAACAAAAACGTATAAAAATTGATGAAAATGTAAAAAAGTGACCAAAACGGATGAAAACGTATAAAAACGGACAAAAACGGATGAAAATGTATAAAAACATAAAAAACCAGACGAAACATATAAAAACAGACCAAAGCATAAGAAAAAAATCAAAAATTAATAATAAAATGATGAAAACGGGTGAAAACGTATAAAACAGACGAAAACGAATGAAAACATAAAAAACGGATGAAAACGTAAAAAACGGACGAAAACGTAAAAATGACGAAAACAGACAAAAACGTAAAAAAACGGATGAAAACGTATAAAACGAACGAAAACGTACAAAACCGTACAAAAGCAAATGAAAACATAAGATACAAACGAAAACTTATGAAAACGGATAAAAACGTAAGAAAACGGATGAAATCGTATGAAAACGGATGAAAACGTATAAAATGAACGAAAACTGATAAAAACGTATGAAAACGTAGAAAAAACATATAAAAATTAACTGGGAATGATTTTTAAAATTTTAGTTAATAACCAACTTAGACCATATGGATATAGTATTAGACCCATGAGGGTATAGTATTAGACCCAACTACACCTATCTATACTACCTATAAAGCAAAAATGGTCAAAGGTAAAAGTGAAAAAGTCAAGAAAAGTGAAATGTGAAATGTTGAAAAATGTATATAACGAAATTATGAAATGTAATTAATACTCTTATTAAAACACCCCATTACTTAAAAGTACAATGATTTATACACATTGTACAACCAATTAAAACAATTAATACAAATCACAAACCGAGTTGACCCAGGACGCTTCAAACCAACGGGTTGAACCGGTTTAATTTGACCCGTTTTCGACCTAACCTAGCAAGTTGACCCGGTTTAAATCGACCAAATTTTTGACCGGAACGGTTTAACCAGTTGAACCACCCGGGTCGAACCGGGTTTCAAAACATATCTAGCAAATTAAATACAACCAATTAAAACAATTAATACAAATCACAAACAGTGTTGACCCGGGACGCTTCAAACCCGACGGGTTGGATTGGTTTAATTTGACCCATTTTCGACCCAACCTAGCAAATTGACCCGGTTTAAATCAACCAATTTTTCGACCGGAACGGTTCAACCGGTTGAACCAGCCGGGTCGAACCGGGTTTCAAAACATATCTACCAAATTAAATATAACAAATTAAAACAATTAATACAGATCACAAACCGGGTTGGCCCGGGACGCTTCAAACCCGAAGGGTTGAACCGGTTTAATTTGACCCGTTTTCGACCCAACCTAGCAAGTTGACCCGGTTTAAATCGACCAATTTTTCGACCGGAACGGTTCAACCGGTTGAACCACTCGGGTCGAACCGGGTTTCAAAACATTATGTTTAATTCCCAAATCTTCAAACTTTTATTATTTTTCATTTATAACCTATAAACTTTTTTTTATCAATAAATTATTTGTCGCTATAATATCCCGTTGCTATGCACGGGTACTCGTCTAGTCAATATTAATTAATTAAAATCAACTAAACCCATCTAGACCTATCTATTAAAATCAACTAAAACCCTTGTAGACCCATCCCATTAAAAATATTTAATCAACTAGACCCAAAATTTAACCGTTGGTCTTAAATTGACACCTCAACTATCTACCCTTGACAATTGTTACAAGGCCTAGTTTCTAGCAATTTGAGAACAAACGTAAAATTTATCTATACTACATATAAAACATGAATGACTCTCTCTCCAAAATTTTAAGACTTACAAGAAATTAAGCATGGTTTACAACACTTTAAAGCACCCAATTTTCAAAATTACAACAAAATAAAGCATGGTGTAATTTTAAGACTAAAATTCTATAAAACAATATTAATGCTATTAAAAATACCCCATCACCAAAAATTACAACAACTTAAGCACAATATACAATAGCTGCAACCAATTTCTAGATTTACATAGTGGATATGGGTGAATGGGAATGAGGAATCATAGTGGATATGATTACAAGTGTTTGGTTAATAATATCTTTCAAATATGGGATTGAAATATTAATATCTTCCATACTCCATACCACTCAAAGAGCCAAGGTATGGAACTTTCATTCCTGAGAGACCCACATTATATTTAAACCCATACCCATTATGATTCATAGCAACATAACAAACGCACCCTAAGTTCTTTTTATCAATCAACCCAACCCCATAAAAGATAACTACAACCACTTTTTAAATTCAGTCAGAACCTACCCTCATACCTGTATATCTGTGTCTCTGATTTAAACGATGTCCCAGTTCCTAATTTATATCACAATCTCATGAACTCTAGTCCTTTTTGTAATCCTTTGGCAAGGCCTGCCCTTGGGATTTACAAAATTATCCCAATTGATTATCAGTAATTAATGCAAATATTCTAAATTTCAAACACACAAACATATAACTTCTATGAACAACAAACTACCAACAGACAATAGCAGCAAGTACATCATCACTAACAATCAGATGCACAGTAGTAATTCCATAGCATGTACGATAACATCAACATCCGCATGCATAATCATCTATACAAAAACTGCAGAGAACCCGTCTCCGCGCCCTAAGTCACTTGCTCAAACATCTAATATTAATCACTATCAGTCTTGACCTAAAAAGTTCATTAGAATATAAGAGGCTGTGGAGATTTTGGATTCGGAGTATATTGAAGCACCAACCAAGTTTCAGCCTTTTTACCAGACTTGTGATTAGTTGGGTTTATTCATTATAGTCTTGACTGTGTCTAGGATGCGGAAAAAATCATAAAACAATGAAGATTGTTCCCCTTCGAGTCCGTCTCTGCTGACCCTGTTACCACCAGCCAAATTGTTGCACGGACTGCCACCAACAACAAGATCAAAAGCACCATATAGTTTTATAAGTTTTTCAAGTTGGTCACCATGCAATTTTTGAACATCATCAAGGTGGACAAGATTGCCCTTCTGATTTGTCTGCTCCCACCAGCTCCTCACTATGTCTCTGTTGGCTTCCGAGAGCTCAACGGACACCACGTTTTTTAGGGGAACTCCAAGCCTGTGGAGAGCCACCTCGGCACCTCCAATACCCGAAAAGAGAGAGAGTATGTTGATCCCATTTGGGAAAATATCCTTCAATACACTCAGGTGATACGCTACTGTATCCACCTGAGAAACGAAGATATTAAATGCACAGTTAGATGTTTATGCGGACTATTTTGTTAAAAAAATAACTCATATTAGATATCACTAACTATTACTACGTATATTACAGAAGCAGTTTCAATAAGGAATGTGGGTTGCTGTAGATTATGTAAATAACCCATTTACTTGTAAATGGCTCAATTTGGGTTGTGTTGTATCTAGAACGGGTCAAACTAAAAAAAGGTACAGGAAAAATAAGTCGAACCGGTCAACTGGGTTAAAAGTCTCCTAAAGTCTAATACAAGCCTACTAAATTGTTCTGAAATTATAATTAATGCACTACTTAACTATAAAAGAACTAACTGATGGACAGAAAAGTGGTAGTGGGTCAACCCAACCTGTTCGGTTGTCTATACTAGATATGACGGGTTTCAAACCGAACTTGTATTGACCCATTGCCCAACCTACACATATTGCCACCTCTAATATAATCCGAAGAACCTACTTTGTTAAATGACTCATATAGTTTGGGATCACCGGAGCATGACATAATCAATTAAGTAGAAAGACCTGAGAAAAAATATTTTATTAACGCAACTGAAGAGTTAAAAGTTCACCAAGTTAAACCCCAAAAATGCAATGGAGACATGGACACACACACACACACCGAGACCGAGTGGGAGGGGATAAACTGATAAAGATACTTGTAGAGCATATTCTGGTTTTTAAGGTCCAACCTATACCTATAAGGCTATAACTGCTCCGATTTCAAATTCATGTCGAACTTTGTTAAAGTTCAACACCAACAACTTTTTATGGTTAATTGCAAAGTCTCCATGGTCACTGACATTTTATTTATACTTTTTTCCAGTTTGTTATAATTCATATTAACTTTGAAGTAATAACTTGCTTGCACGACCATAAATAGTCAAATTTACTTTTCTCGGACAAAGATATGTATAAAACATGAACTGGACAGTTACACAGATATTCAAATAGGAGAAGGAAAAAAAAAATTTAAATAAAACACACTAGAAATTAATACCTGAAATGAGTTACCGAGGGATTTATATCTATCTGTCCGACTTATTCCCCCTCCTCTCGTATGATTTCTAGGAAACCCGAGTAACATCTCCACTTCATCGGGCTCTAAAGTAGCTAGCTTGTTTTTACCCACCCAAACCAAGTTCCATCTTCGACATTCATCAAGAATGTACTTCTTCACATGATCAGGCGGTTCGTCACCCCACTTCTCTAGAGCCTTGCGGATCCTGTCTGTCAATCTTGCGCTTCCATATGCAGTCTGAAGGCAGTTGAGATTTGTACGCTTATCCCATGCGGGCCACCATCTCCTTGTTAACGGCAACGCACCATGAATGGTACGAGGTTGAAGAGGAAGAAGAGGATATCTGTTATCTATTGGCAGATTATGAACATATCCCCTTTTTCTTGCTGCTGCACAAAAGTACTTCGAATCCACAAATTCAGGCGCTACATCGAAAAGGAATCGAGAAATTGTATCCCACACTCCTTTCGGAGCTAACGCCACATTCTCGTAATAAAAGAATGGTCGTCCAATGGCTGCATCCGGAAGTGTTCGGTGAGTCACAATACTGGATTCGGATGGCACACCAAAGCCTATCATGGGCTTTGGAATACGGATCACCTCTTCTTCTTCGGTTAATGGTCCCTTCTGCTTCTTTCTTTTCAACGCCTCTTGATACATTTTCCTCTTAAGTTTCGGGTTCACAAAGACTTTGGGTTTCTGAGTTCATGCCAAATAATCAAAGTAAGAACAAACTAAGTACAAAATACTACACTAATCAAATATGATTATGTCAGATCGCTAGAGCACGTGTGAAAAGATATGATTAGCTAAAAAACAGGAGAAGGTCAAATGGGTCGAAAGAATTTAAGCATAAAACATCCTATATCATGTTATTAAAAACATATATTACTGTTTACACAAGGTAACTTTTGTATCATATTTGACACAATTAACTATTTATAAAAAGAACCAAATTATAGACAAATGATGTCCCGGGTCAATCCGAAAAAGAACTGTTCCGACCCGTTACCCCAACCTGCTACCCGCCCAAATTTCCACCTCTTTTATTTTATTAGTTTCCAGGAACATAATTAACAAGAAGAGTAAATACCTCTTCCTCAAAAAAAGCAGATTCTGTCTTTGCCATTTGAGCAGCGGTTATAAAATCAGTCAGCTCTGCGATTGAGGCATCGGGACCTGCAAAAAGGGTAAACAAACAGCAAGGTTCATAAGTACATAATAAGTTCTTATTGAAATGTTATCCAAATAAATACAAAGTTACATTCTTATAACTTTAAGCACGATCACTTTTCTAGTGTAGGAAAAATTGCATAGTTATTCTCTAAACTGGAAACATCAGTCATACATACCACATCTCGCCACTGCTGCTGAAGCCTCTTCTACTGTATATCCCATACTCGCCAATGATAATAACATTTGCTCATTTTCAGGCAGAGACTTGTTATCCTGTACAAGATAGATGTCAAAACCTAGATATGTTTTAAAGATTTAACAATTACATAAAAATATAATATGCAAATAGAATTAGGGAAGCATATGGAATCTAAGTAGCATGTATTAATTAACTAAAAGACTAGTAACTCATATTTATTATTTGCACCATCCTTTCTTAAAAACCTATTTAGCAAATTGTTAATATCTTTTTCCGATCTTAAGACAGGAACTAAGTTCTTTTGGTCTTAAATTTATTTTCAAAACAGTAATAATAAGCAAAGCCACACAACAATAACTGATCAGAACCTCTGATAATCCGGAGTGAGGGTTGAACCAAACTAATTGCAAGTCTGTTACTATACGTTGTATGAATGATATTAGTCAGAAACAAAAACAAAACCAAGAAGCAGGAAAATATTATGTGTGTGCTCAATACAAATATACTCACAGTAATTTCACTCTCAGACAAGTTGTCATCTTCAGAGAAACCATCAAGAAGACTCTCGTCATAGTCAGAAGACAACTCATCGTAATTTACACATTGCTGCTGACTAGAGCTGGCATGATATGTGTCAAGTTCCTCAGGAGCCTACTCGACAATAATTTAACATTAGATACTTCAGATTAAAGCACAATATACATTGGTAAAATTTTGCCTTCTTGTAAGCTTTTTGTTGAGTATTCAGACATACCATTTGTGAATATGTAAGCAGGCTTTCCAGTATCTTCTCGGTGTCATTTTCTTCTACACATATGGAAGAACAAAGCTGTAAGGGATTATCTCCCAGACAAATCTATTCTTAAATAAATATATAATCCTAACATATACCGTTTTCTTTAATCGCTCTGGTGACTAATTCCTCGGGGAATCCCATATCCATGAAATGCTGAACAGTGTTCAAGTTTGAAGGCCCCCTCGATGAACTTGCCTTAAGACAAAGAAAGATAAAGTTACCTTTGATGCAGGACAACAAATTAACATACTATATAAATAAAGATTAATAGAGTAAATTTGTGTGCAAGACGCAATCTTTCTGCATAACCCCAAGTTTTCCATTCTCAAATCATATGTATATTACCTAGGTACTCCACATAACTTATTTTACCAAAAGAACATGAAAGTATTGAATAATAAAAATTAGCCTAGACAAGTAACTACCTCTCCATTGCTAATAATAGCAGCATTCCTAGTAACGGATGTAGAACAAGATGTTGAGGCTATGTTCTGGATTTCAAGGTCATCTTTGGTATCCCAATCAATATCAACATTCTCCTCAACAGAAACATGACCATCCTGTACAGTGAAATTAAATAATAAGAAGAAAACAAAAAAATAACAAATTAGAATAAGGTTAAAAGGTCGAAATTAAGATGGCATTGAAAGCAGCCCAGATGTGTACAGTAAAAAAACATGGCAACTGATGAAGTGAATAACAAGCAAGGACCCAAAAAGCATGCTATTAAACAAACTATTTCACATGGTAGAGCCATTTGACACAGAACCTGAGTAACTGCCAGTGGCTGCCCAGCAGTTGCTCGTTCCATATTATATATTATATATATAAGTTATAGACTATTCACTTAGGAAAGCACGAATTATTGTATGCATCATGAGATACTTCACATTAAAGCATCGGAAGCATTGGTAAACCTTTTGATCTCTAATGAGATTTTTGATAAGATTTAATCAGAAATTCGACGTGCATATATAATTTCGATAAGATGTCATAGTTTAAAAAAGTGAAGAGTTTGCTTACCATGTATGCAAGTATAGTTTCGAGTATCTTGTCGGAGTCACTTTCTCCTACAGACATGGAAGAACAAAGTTGTAAAGCATTCTCTCCTGGTTTAACCAAACCTTAAACAAATTTATAATCCTATTATATACCATTCTTTTTTATCGCTTTGGTAACGAACTTCTCAGGGAACCCCATCCCTATGAAATGCTGAATCAGGCTGACGTTTGAAGGCCCTGCGGATGAGCTTGCCTTAAGACATAAACAGATGAAGTTAGCTTTGATACTAGACAACTAATTTACATAATAATAAAATAGATGTCAGTAGAGTAGTTTACGTGCAAGATACAATCTTTCTACATAACTTAAGCTTTTTTCAATTTCAAATCAGATGTTACTACATATTACATGTATTACCATAAAAAACAATTAAGTATTAGACAAATCTCTCATCAGCCTAGAAATATAATTACCGCATTAGATGTCTGGGGTATATTTTCGATTTCAAGTTCATCTTCAGTATCCCAATCAATAGCGTTATTCTCCTCAACAGAAGCATGAACATCCTATACAAGTAAAATCACAATACCAAGAAGAAAATAAAGAAACAAATTAGCAAAAGGTTAGGAAGTTATCAATTGGGATAAGATTATAGAGTACAGCGTTAAAAGCAAGTCCAGAAGCGCATGATGAAAATAAAATGTGGTAAGAAATTATCGAGCAATCACCCAATGAAGATGTTATGCATCAAATATTTCACATGGTGGAAATATTTGATGCAGAACACGAAACTGACAGTGGCTGCTCACCAGTTGCTCTTTCATTATTATATATAAGTTATCGACTATTTACTTAGAAAAGCAAGCTTACTTTATGCATTATGAACAAGCAAAAATATAATACAAAAATATAGTGCTAAGAATGTACCATTTTGCTTTAACCTTTAGCCTTGCAGAAAGAAGCTTTCAATCTGTTCAACATAAAAAAGAAGATTAATTATCGAATCACTGCAGAAAACTTGCAGACCTTTATTATAACATCTTAAGAAATTATTAAAATACATGACTAAAAACAAAAGATTCGTTAGAGGAACTCAAATGGTGACAGAAAACTTGACATGGGCTAGAAGTTATTGATTCTCAAACTATGAGCAGAAAACTAGCTACAATACTGGTATTAAGAATCTAAGAGACGAAACTCATATGCAGATCAAATTTATGGCCATAATTAGACATCCTATTTATGAAGGGAGAAATATGATTGTTTCTTAAATTTTTCAAACTAAATGTTTTAACCATGTTTTCAAACGGAGAAATATATAACTATGCTAATAATTTAGGCCCGAGGCACATGAACCTGCGACTAGAGTTCCCACCATATATTTCTGTTCCTCATCAAAAGTCAAAACACAACAATCATGGGTAATTTCTACGATGCTATTTGTAAGACCAAACATTGTCTAACCTGTCAATTACCATGCCCAAAAAAACTTGAAACAGTAAGAAAAATGTTATCACACCAACCGTAAATCAATTATACCTCATTCCGAGCTGCCTTAGGTTTTTTACAATATTTAGCAACTCTAATATCATTTTTCATGTTCTCAAGGCTCAGGCAAACAAAAGTTCAATTGGCTGAATAAGAAGCCTAAATAAGCCCATAAGCCACAGATAAGGAGCTAATCAACCACCCAACCGGGGTATCCCCTTGACTATTTTCGACCCTTCCCTGGCCACTCCTAAATGTGTACCTAGTGAGGATTGAACCCTTGACCTCGCCTTACCCCTAGGTCATTTGGTGGTGGTTGGAAAAAATTAGCTTATAAACATAAGCTGAAATCATATAAGCTTATAAACCCAAAAATAAGCTTAAACAAACAATCCCTAAATAAGCCATAAGCTAGACAAAAAAAGGAGCTTATCAAAACCCCCTAAATAAGTTCATAAACTTAAACTTATCCAAACACCATAATGAGCTTATTTCGCTAAATAAGCTAATAAATCCAAAAATTAAGCTAAAACAAACACCCCCTTTAACGCACAAAAACCATCATTGCAAATTTGGCGAAATTAAAATCAATTTTCCAGGTTTAAATTATTAATAGCCTTTCAAATTCATTACATTGTCAAATACCGTAATATTATACAAAATTACCTAGAACACACATTATAATATATGGAAACATATAAACTAAAATTAGTAACCAAAATAAATATCCTAAATAGCCGCAACCTTTCCGTTATACCTTTGAAAGTAATATTCAAAATGCAGTTGTATAAAAGAATTGAAAATACTTTTGGGGGAAAATAATAATAATTGGTTAATCAGTGAATGAATTGACAAGTGTTACTAAAGATTCATGCAGAGATGAATAACCTACGCCGTGTTAGGTGGTTGGAAATTTAATTTTCGGTGTTTAGAATTGAAAGCTTGTTTGGTGTGAAGCTTTTAGAAGGGAAGGAACAAATGTTAGCCACTTATTTTTTTATTTTATTTTTAGTTTGTTTAGGTAGGAAATGAAAATTAATTAGAGTAATACTTGTATGGCTTGTTTGTTAAAATTTTGTATTAAGTCATGTTTAATTAAAAGGTGACTTAATGTAGACAATCTTAATTTTATTACTTAATATTTTAAGTTATCTTTTTTTATTAAGTCACAAACAAACAGTTTTTATATGACTTAATAAATTTAGTTTTTTTTCATATTAAGTCAATTAAGTCGATTTCAAACACCATCTTAGTTAAAAGTTCAAACAAACTGTTTTTTATTTTAAAATATCTTTTTAACTGTTAATTATTATAAAAAAGATATTTATTAAGTGTTCTTTGAATACTTATTTAATTTGACTACAATTGTTTAGTGTTTGAACTTTCATATAGTTATGGCGTGTAATTTATTATTATTTAAACGGACATTTTCTTATGTTATTGAAAAAAAATATATATTTTTTTTTAAATATTAAAATTCGCATGACATATCACATGCGATTAAAGACTAATATGAAAGTCCAAACACTAAACAATTGTAGTCAAATTAAATAAGTATCTCTAACATAAGTAATAGAGAATAATAAGAAGTCACCATTGACACATAATCATGTTTGTCAAGACACCAACGTGTTGTTTATTAAGAGGCTCTGAATCTGTGGATGAAATGTTTGAATCTGGTTCTATCTTAATATGAGTAAGAGGCCGAGAAATCTGAATCTGACTTGTATAAAGTGTTTGTTTTTGTAAAAAGTTGTCAAAATTTATTAGATTATTATGAAAAATTTCCACTCATCACAAAACACAACTTTATATCGACACAACAATAAAGCGGATTATTGTTGTGGTTACATTAGTGGTCAACATGGGTAACTCGTTTAATAAGGGGGTCATGTTTGTGTTGACATTCTCAACCCGTCAAAATGGTGTATGAATTATCTTATAACGTTTCAATATGAAGTACTATTATCATCTTGTATATTTTTATTTAACAAAAACATGCGGTGATTTTCTTTAAATGTACTTTCAATATGAATTGAAAAGTCAAAACAAGAACAAAAAATACATAATGAATAAAAAAAAAAAAAAAATAGTGAGGCATTAAGAGGTGCTAAGATATCCCTTTAACATCTGATTCAATAAGAGTTTTTAGCCTCTTACTTGCTCTTAATAAGTTGAAAAAACAAACAATCTAAATCTTAACCGCCTCTTAATGAAAGAGAAAAAACAAACACATTTTTTTATCCAAACCTCTTACTACATCTAACTGAGTAAGATTAAGGTTGTGTTTGTTTTTTAAAAAGATGTTCTTAACAGTCTCTGAATCTGAACCGTTCAGACGCGGTCAGACATTTTGGCCGTAAAGACTGTTTTTTTTTCCCGTTCACACGCGGTCAGAGGCAGTAAGATCTTAATGGTCTAGACTTGAGAGGGGTGTCTTGATGCCTCTTGTTGACAGGAAAAAAAAAGTACGAGTAAGCAAATGTGTGGTTCAAACATGAGTTTTTTTTTCCCGTTCAGATGCGGTCAAATTCAGATATTTACGACTCAGATTCAGATGTGCGGTTCAGATTCAGATTGAGAGCCTCTTAAAAAACAAACACCACCTAAGAGGCTACTAAGAAGTTTTCTAGAAAAACAAACACAACCTGTCCACGTCATGAATGTTACCTATGAAAAGAATACATAGCAATAAAACATGGATTTAATGTAGTATCATTTCCATATTCTCTAGTAAAAAAAAAGAAAAAAAAAAAAAAAGCAAAGAAAAAAAGAGCTATTAATTCATAACCAATCCTGTAACTCATATTCAAATATGGAATAAAACTACAAATCCAATCCAAATACATCCATTTTTCAAATAGATCATGGATGCAGAGTCAATTTTGCAAAGAAATCCGGTATAGGATTTTCGTTGCTACCCTGTTTATAAAACCAGAATCACTAAGTCCTCGAATCATGTTTACTATTTTATATTAAATAGAGAAAGTTATGTTTCCTTTGGTTGAATTAATCAAAACCCTAATTCGATTTGCTATTTGTTTTAACGTACCGAACTTCATTGATGATGATTTATATGGACGAGAAGATCACATGTGTTGACAAGCCAATTGAATTTGCTTTTAGCGTATGATAACACAATCAATGTTTCAAGTATAAAATTAATAACTACAACACATAAGACTTTAGAGATCGTTTTTGTGTTTTTCCCTTGCTAGAAAGATGGTTAGTTATCTGGATCACTTGAATGAATATAAAACAAGATAATGATCGAAGAGATGTATATGAATGTATGAATGTAAAAGATAATGTTGGGAAGATGATTGCAAATGATGAGGAAAATGCTTATGCAAAAGGGTAGCTTAAAGGGGAAGTTTGATTTTGAATCTGTATGGTATAAATCTCTTAAAGAGATCCGTCCTTGGTGTAGGATTGCTTCTATTGATGCCATTTTTCATACCCGGTTTGCATGGTTATTCATGTTTTATTTTCCGTTTTTCATACCTTGGAAAATAGCTGAACTAAAGTACTAATATTCCTACCTTGATTGTATTTCACTTAATCTCCTAAAGTGATTAATTATGGTTTTCATGCAAATACACTTTAGATGCTTACCACTTTGTTCTAGGATTATTACCAAAGTGGCTAACCCGTTTTCAATCTAAGATTGAATTTGAATTTATTCCCAATGGGGAAGATTTCTTCTAGATTGTCAAAAATGAATAAACATTTTATTTAAAATGAAAGTAATATGTTTAAATAAAATGTAAGTAATCTTTTGTGACAATTTACAAAACCATGTGATTATGGACAAATGGTAACTTAAATCTAAAACTTGTTTTCTTGAATTTTTACTTAATGCATTTTTATATTTGTCATTAACAAAACGTAAACAAATCGTTAAATATAAATAACGTTTTGATTCGATTATTTGTATTAACAATCTCTTCATTTTCGATGATGACAAAATATAAACTCATATTATTGTAATAGTGAAGTAAATAAGTATTTAGAAATGAACTTAAACTTTTCTCCCCCTTCATGTCGAAGAAAAAAAGAGGTTTGTAGCGTAGCGAAAAGCTGTTGTAAGGGCTCCCCCTTGGTCCATGCTCCCTCTTGATGAGGGCATCCAAATAAATTGATCTATAGTAATAACTACAAACAAGGTTAATGCAAAAGTAAGCATAACAAATATGTGTACATAACCAAAAATATAAACACAACCATAAAGTATAAACAACCAAGATAAGCATGATAAATGTTCAAATGTTCAACATAAATGAAAAATTAAGGTTCAAGAGTACGCATAAATAAACATCCTAAGAAATAGTCATACAACCATATTAAATCATTAAGGGTCCGTTTGGTTTGTAGATGGGTTTTGGATTTGGCTTCAAAATTGGATTAAGATTTAGATTTAAAATTAAGTTGGGTTAAAAATTGTTTGTTTTTTGTATGGGATAAGAATTGATATTATATTTTACTATTGTATTATATTAAATATATATTGAGGCCCCACATTCAAATATAAAAACAATGTTATAATATGAAAATAAATTAAAAACTATGTTTGGGCCCGTTTGGTTTGTAGATGCGTTTAGGATTTGGATTCGGATTTGGGAGGCGTTTGGTATGCTAGGAGGAATCACTATAGGTATTGGTTTAATAGAGGGGTGGAATGTGAATAGTATTAAGGGTCCGTTTAGTATAGGGGTGTAGAAATGAGGGTATGAGTTTGATACCATTTGTTGTTATTTGGTTGAGGGGTTTTGCCAAACAATTCATGTAGGCCATATGGATGAAACCCATAGATCCATACCACTTAGGGTCCGTTTGGTTTGCAAATGGGTATGGGAGTGGGATTTGGATTGAATGAAAAGGTGGAGAGAGAAAGGATATGATTATTATAATAATTTATTTATTTTATAATTTATAAATTAAATTTAATTAATATTTATATATTATTTTAATATAAATAAAGAAACAAACAAATAGTATCACTGAAAAAGTTATATGAAAACTTGTATCATGAGAGTGAGATGGGACCCATGTGTAAGAAAGAAAATGTGACACCAGCCTACTAGACTTGGTATCAATCTAAGGGAATCCGTACACCAATTTATTAATCATCTTGATGAGTGCTCAAACACTCATCATTTTTTGTCAATCTGAACTGCAAAAACATTTAAAAACACTAAAAAATGCATCAAAATACTGAAAATATTCCAAAATTGTGTTTTATATGTTTTAGATGCAAAATGAGTAAAAACAGTTGAAAAACGATCAAAGTTTGTATATTTGGCAGTTTCAGCCCCCCAACTTTCAAAAATTGGCAAAAATAGTCCCTGAGCTCTTATTTTAAAAGAAAAGTCACCAAAGGTCCTTTTGAAATCATAAGTTGTCATATTTAGTCCTTTGGTGAAAATTTTGAAAAGTTTTGAGAATTTACAATTTTGGTCCCTGGAGTTTCAATTTTGGCAGATTTGGTCCCTGGTGGGATATTTTTGGAAGAAAAGTCATTTTTGGTCCTTGAAAACTCAAAGGTTATCACAAATAGCCTTTTGATGAAAAGTTTGAGGAAAATGCAAGTTTGGTCCCTGCACTTTGAGTTTTGGCATATTTGGTCCCCGGATGTTTAAAATGGAAAATTATCAATTAGGGTCCTTGGTTTATCACATATGGCAAGAGTGGTCCCTTGAATATATTTTGGAAACTTGCCATTTTAAACCCTCAAACTTTGCAGAATTTACACCATTGGTCCTTGTGATAATTACCAAACCAAATGGACCCCTTGTTATCTTTAACCCAATCCACAAACAAATCCAACCTCTGATCCATGTAATACCTTGGCCCATTTCACCCCCAAGCCCATAACAAACCCCACTAATAAAAAAATCCACCTTTCCCTTCCCGTTTTTTTATTACTTCCCAACCAGTCAAACCCTTTTGACCCTCAAAACCACCTCCACCTCATCTTCACTTCCCTCCAAACCACACATGCTCTTCTGCCATCCCATCATCACACCCTGCACCTCTGCTCACCACCACCCTTATTCTCACCTCCAAACACTAAGGACAAGATAATTAATTGCTTTCCTCCTTTCACAAGATAACAGTTTGGCACCAAATTGAGAATCAAAGGCTGAGATGATACCAAGGAAATCCCAGGGTAGAGAATTGCTTAAAGAAAGCACAAGCCAGGAAGAGGACAAGAAAACAGAGAAAAACCCTAGCTGTTTAATTTTTTTTTTATCTAGTATAAATAGATAAAGACTTGTAGCCTTGAAAGGCAGTAGGATTTAGTAGTTAATTAGGTTCTAATAATTTTATGATTAGTGTTTTAAGTTTTCTCTCATGTACTCTTTATTTTATATCAATGCAATGCAAGTTTTATAACTAATTTTCAAACTGCTTATTTATTTCTGCTTATTTAAACTGCTTATTAGTTGTTGTTTATGATTTCTTAAGATTTAATGTAGTAAGCTTAGTGCCTGTCACCCTAAGTTTCAGCTTATCACAGATTCTTTAAGCTTAAATTCCAAATTTCTGCATATAAAGTGGTGTTTGGGCCAAAAAGATTTTTAGAATTCGATCCAATTTAGATATGTAATTCCAAAGATGTTAGCTGTAGTGAAGTTCAATTAGTAGTTTGGAAGTCACAAGTACCGGTTTCTATAAGTTTGTTAGCTTTAAGTTTTGATTTCTATAAAGTACATGCTTTAAATTTTCCTAGACTGCCTAGATTTGATTCCATAGGATTCATATGTTTTTGCTTAGTTTTGTTAGTTTAATATGGTCCTGCACACTTGATTTAAATCCCAGTTTCAAAATCATTAGGCCTGCAATAGTTAAAATCCCATTTTGGCCCATTGCATACCCCTGCTGTAACAGTCCCTTTTTAATCTTACTTTTAGGATAGCTAAGTAGAATTTAGGCTTTGATTTATGTTTTGATAATAGCTTGTATGTTAGTATTTGTGTTTTGCAGCTTATCTTAGGTTTATGAGCTTATTTACTAGCTAACCTAGAGGCTGCAAGTATAGCTTAAGCAGGATAATGCATGTTTCTCAATTCTGGACTTTGGTTTTGTGGGTCAAACTTCCATCTTCTGACCCATGTGCAACCCCTGCACCTACAGCTTGTTCATGCCTTTTAAAAGCTGAAATCATTTTAAGATTGGTCCTAGTATTCCAAGGTGGCTTGTTTACTCATTTGTGTTGTTTTATGTACTAGCTTTTCATTTAGACAATTTTTTTTATTTGCTTAAAACTTGTCCCATTTTATACCCACTGCTGATGCATTCACAACATAGCCATAGCCCTTTCGTTGCTTAAATTGCTTAAATTTAGTTCACATTAGGTAGAATATCAGTTAGATATGTGTAGTTGACCCTGTGTGGGTCATAAACGCCCCATTTGACCCATCATACCTACTGCTGCACCAGTAGTTGCTGTCTCTCCCCTCCCCTTTTTAATCCACCTTTTTAGTTAGTTTCAGTTAGAATTAGGACTTAAATTTAAGTTTGCAAGTTTTCAGTAGTATAGATTTTAGTTATTTAAGCTTATCTCATTTTTTCATGCTTATTTGTGAGCTTAATTGGAACCTACAAAACTCACCACTAACACCTTTACACTAAGCTGTCAGTGTAAAGGGCAAAATCCATGAGCTCCTGTAGAGCTTATTGGTGGGTCATAGCTTGTGTTATTGGTAGTTTTGGAAAGTCCACACTCCTATCTCCTTGTTTTAGAGCTTATTATTGGCTTCCAAGCTTATTTGATAAGCTATAATCAAGCCTGCAACTAGCCTGTTGGACTGCTTGTTTGGCAGTAGGATTTGGACTTGCTTATTTGGATTTGTTGACTTATTTAGTGTGCTACTCTGGTTGTTTTAGCCTATTCCTAGTCCATTCCATCTTAGGTTAGCTTATTTTGTGCTTTGGGTCAGTGCTTGGCTTATTAAGCAGTTTGAGCCTCACCTAAAAGTCCTAATAAGCTTAATACCTCAACTACCAAATCCATAAGCTCATTATCTGCTTATTTTTAAGCTTCCAAGCAAAGTGTCTTTATTAAAGTTTGTCATTTCTAGTATATAAATAGTTTTGTAAGAGAAAATTCCAAAAAAAATCCAATTTAAAAATAAGTGATAGTTTCTATTTAATTTAATTTATCTTTTTAATTTTCCTTTTTAGTAATTTATTAAGTACTTGGCATTTTTATATTTTTCTTAATTTTCTTTTATATTAAAGTATTTTTAGAAATTTTTCCAGAATTTTATATTGTCATTTAGTAATTATTAGATTTAATATTATTTTTATTAATTATTAATTAATATTTACGCATTAAATAGCATAATTAGTTTTTATTAAGCACACCCTAGTTTTTATAATTTTTCTAGCTTTTATATGTTATAAAATAATTTTAGGAATTTTTCTAGAATTTCTACTGTTCATTTTCTATTTTTTAGAATTTAATTAGTTTAATTGGTAATTAATTAATAATTAGAATAATAATTAGTAAGATAGTTTAAAAATACATAAAACCAACTTTTTATAATTTTTTAGGATTCCTTTGATAGTTAATTAGATTTATAAATTTTTCTTAATTTCCTAAGTCATTTAAGTATTATTAGGAATTTAAAATTAGTCAATTAGTTTAATTAAATATAATTAGTAATTAATTAATATAAAAATCACAAAAAGACAAAAAGATATATTTTTAAGTTTAAAATTAGTTTTTAGTTATTTTATAATTTTAGAAATTTAATTTTCATTTTTCTAGTATTAAAATAATATTATATTGTATTTAAGTTATTTGAATATTAATAATTTGTATTAATTAGTAATTAATTAATAATAAATAATTAATTAGTGTATAATTTTTTTTTTCTAAAAATTTTCTTTCATCCTTAGGTTTGTAAAAAAGTCATTTTCACCCCCTAAGGGTTTTCAGATTTCAGTTATCACTTTTTATTTTGTACGTTCACGTAAATTTAAATTGAACGTACGCGTTTTTAGGTTTTAAACGTTTCTGGGTTTTCTAACTTTACAGTCTTGTTAATATAGCTTATTTAAGCTATTCCCTTATATAAATCAATAGTATAATAATTCACAACCCCTTTCTGTCCAAATTCACTCGATCACAAACCCGTTTTTGATACCATCACACCTCGTCGGGACATAACGACCCGGGGAAACCCCTATACTTCCACGGAGATTGACTCTGAGAAGTTTGACCTTGATGACCATTAACCTGGTCCATTTAGGTTGACCGTTTGGGGCCAATCACATCCCATTAAATTTTTTAAACCAAACATTTGTTTTCTGTCTTTTCATAAGAAAACTCATACCAAAAAGGTCAAACAAACGGCACCTTAGATTTGGTGGAGTTTGCCAAACCATTCATGTAGGCCATATTCCACCACTAATTTCAGTCACCCACTCTTTTTCTTCATATTTATCAAACAATATTCAAACCCAAATATATAAACCAAACAACATTCTTTGAACTATCAAACTCAATCCCATACCACCATATTACCATACCAATATCCATTGTGATTTCTATAAACAAACCAAATGCACCCTAAAATTTGGTATGGTTTCAATTATGTTATTTGGTTTAATTATGTAATTGGTATCATTTATGAAGCACTAGCTTAAAGAACCATGGATTCACGGGGTTTTTTAAAATTATGAAAATGAGATAATAAGAAGACAACGAACGTAATCATGTTCCATTATATATGAAATAAACAATGAGATAATACGTGAATTATTCGATAATCAACTAAGTTTGTATCAATCAAAATAATAAACGTCCATGTGTTGTCGTATCTAAATTTGACGGTCTTGAATAGTAAATGATGTATGTTGTCATCTCTAAATAAAGATCAGCGGTACCAAATCCTTTTAGTTAAAAGTGCAAACAAACTATTTTTTTTTTTATTTTTAAATATTTATTTAACCGTTAATCATTAAGCAAAATAAATTATACTGTTATGATGTGTAATTTATTATTATTTAAATAGACATTTTATATACTTTTGAAAAAAGTTTTTATTACATTTTATTCATTTTTTTAATATTAAAATTTGCATGACATATCATATGTGATTTAACACTAATATAAAAGTTCAAATACTAAACAACTGTAATCAAATTGCATAAATATCTATAGGATTAGATCTCGCAAATAATACCCAAAAATCAAAATTCGAGTCAACTTACAATGGCCATAATGGGCTCAATGTTTTATTCCTTTTGGGCTTTATGGTCGGTTGAAAATTGATAAAACAAAGAAACGGGTATAGTGGTCGGACACAATTACATGATGGGCATTTTTGCGCTAACACTCTCAATTTCTTGAAATGATCGTACTCATTATACCCAATACCCATCACTCCACCAGTAGTCACCAGGGTTACATCCAGTTATTATACTATATATTTTTTTTCCAGATTGTACTATCTTTTTGGGATTTTTATCCACTAGTTGATTTTTACTAAATACGCATGTGTTTGGGATTGTGTTTTATTGTCAAATCAAAGGGGTGTTTGGTTGTTTTTGTTTAGGTACATTTAGTAGTTATTAAGGGGTGTCTGAGACTTTTTTCATTGCTGAAAAAGAGAGTGTTTTTGCTGTTTTTGTTTTGGAATAATTTAGTTATTAAGGGGTGTTTGGTACTATGTTTATTTCTGAAATAAATGGGCATTTGTGTTGTTTTTGTTTACGTAGATTTAGGGGTGTTTGGAACTGCTTTTCATTGTTCAATAAAGGGGTGTTTAGGACTATGTTTATTGCTTATAAAGGGTGTTTTCTTATTTTATTGAAGGAAATTTCTGAATATGTCGGGACAACAAAGTATTCAAGGAGATAAGAGACGAGGCTTTTTCAGCGACTTCAAACAAAGACCATTCTTTAGACTCCCATTGATAGAAGGGCAAAGGGAAAGTTGCAACAATTGTGGCAAGGTGTATAGTGCCAGCCCAAGTTTAGGACATCAAATTTAGGCCGACACATGCGCAGTTGTTTCGACTTTGAAGAAGATGGATGATCAATAAAACGTGCCCCTTTGGATCAGGACATGTATAGAGAGAAAATGGCAATTGTTATCATTAAACGTAACTATCCATTTAGTTTTGTTGAACATGAAGCAACAAGACAATTGCACAAATTTTTACATCAAGATGTAAATCCTTAACAAGAAATACAACAAAGGAAGATGTCTTAGCTATATACAGGAAGGAAAAGTCGAATAAAAAAATAAAGGTAGAAAAGATAAGATGTAGGATTTGTTTCACGGCTCACCTGTGGAATTCAATAACAAGCGATGGGCACATGGCGTTGACGGCTCATTATGTTGAGGGAACATTAGGTCTTAAGAAAGAAAGTATTAAACTTTAGATTTGTTCTGCCTCCTCATACAGGTAAAACTGTAGCATCTATTTTGATTAGATTTTTGTCAGATTAGGGAATTAATAAGAAGGCCTTCACTCTCACACTAGATAACGTGACGAAAAAAGTGGAATATATAATTGAATGTTTGTATGAGTTATATAATGAGTACGAGTTCAATTTTGAGACACGCAACGATCCGTTGGGAGCTAATAATGCAAATGCCAATGATGGTGACACGGTGGACGAGTTAGATGAGTTAGGTGGCTTTGAGTCTTTTCTTAGTAGATTTCAAATAGTTGAAACAATTAACAAGTCGGAATTGACATTTTATTTAGAGGATCTTGAAAATTCTAGAAAAACAAAAATTGATGTTTCGCAATTCTGGAAATAAAATCAAGCAAGTTACCTGCGATTGGATTTCGTGGATCGTGATTTATTGAGTGTCCCAATAACAACTGTGGATTCTGAATCATCATTTAGTATCAGGGGTCGGATCTTGGTTTATCAAATGCCGAGGCGTTGTTGTGCACTCGTGATTGGCTTGATTTAAAAGGTATATTATTTCATTCTCTTTGTAACCTACTCATTATGTGTTATTTCTATGATTATATATGATATAATATAAGTATTTAATCAAATTATGAGACTTTATCTCTTTTAACGTATTAGATGACGAGGAAGAAATGAAAGGACTATCAGAAGATCTTGAAGATTATAATGATAACTAATGTTTTTTAAGGTAATATAACTAGTATTTACATTTTGATCAACAAAAATAATTGTAATGTGACAGCTACAACTTGTTTTTGAATGTTAGTTTAAGTACTTGTGAATTTATGCGTGCTAATTTAACTCAACTGTCTTTGTATCTGCCTCTGTTGTTATGAGCACTAGTTTACCAAACTACTTAACCCAAATGAGGTTCTTATCTTCTTATATACGAAGATCAAAATGCAATACAAGGTTGTTTTATTCTTGGGCACTATTCGCATAAACATGTTCAAGTTTACATCAAATGAGGTACTCGAAGTTGTAAGCGGTTTAATACTTACATAAATTGAGTTTGGTTATAAAAATAAAAACTTGGGGCCTGCCCATATAACCCACTAGTTTCTAGTATGCCCCTTTCTTGATATGATTTGTAAAGATCACTAATAAACTGTCAGTTTGGAACTTTAGATAAGATTTGTATGTAATTATAATTGGTGATGGTAGCTATTGTTTTGTTTTGTTACTTTAGTTCGAAACTAAAAGCTATATTGGCTTCTAGTTATGCCAAAATTTTTGCATCTAGTTTCAAAGTGCAGGTGCTTCCTTAGTTCCTTTTTTAATTCAATCTTACTCAGCTACAGCCGGTTTGGTTCAGCTTTGTCCAACTTTGGTCCGAATGTTCGGTGTGTAAAAGATTTCCAAAAATCCGGTTAACCAAATACCGAATTTCTGTTACCAACTTTAACAAACTATATTTATTGATCTCGTGGATTTGAGAGATTTATTGATCGATATTGAGATGACATATTGTAGCTCTTTTGACTCATTCTGGGCGAAGTTGTTATTCCTTCTACTGTCACCGTGTTTCCATCTCAAGTATTTAGAGGTTATGATTTTCGTCATGGTTTTGTATGTTGTTCATATGTGTGACTGACATAATTTCAGCATAGATCCTTTAATCTTTAGATCATTCATTATGGTTTTAGCAACTCAGTGTTGTACTGTTGTTTGTTGGGGTCTGGTTTTTTGTCCTATGGATATTTGGGTCTTGGACTTCTTTCAAGGACAATAGTTGCTTATATTGGTGCTTGAATAAGTTATTCATGGTTCTATGCCATTTGTCTTGATATCTTTTGGTGTGGATTGGAGTAGTGGGAGCCGCTGCTGCCCATTCTATGTCTTTTTTCGCATATGTACTTTCCATTTTGATATTATTTTTCCCTCATTTTACATTTGTGTGTACCTTTTGTACTAGTCTTAAAGAAAATGATGGCGCTCTCTGCTGGATAATTAGTCATCCAAACAGTAACCACGTCTACATAAACGATATTTAGAGAGTCAATATATGTGCATATTGGAATGCAAGTATATTGTTGAGTTTCTTTTGGTAGGATATATGCTCTTAGTTTGTTACTAATATTTTGTACATTGTGTTATGATTTTCAGGTCTAGCCGTCTAGCCAACAAGAAGACTGTTACCATTCAACCAACTGGAAAATAGAAAAGACAAATATGTTCTTGCAACTTCTAAGACCAATTTGTTGTTTATTTCAACATTCGAAAATTTAAACTTTGGAGACTTTTTGTTTAGTTTATTTTTCTATGTATTCAACTTTAATATTTGGTTTACTTCGGTAACTGGATGTTCGAATTTAAAGTTTGTTTCCTGTTAACTAGTTATTTAATCAATATGAGGTGTTTGGCTCGAGATTTTATTTATTATTATTATTATTATTATTATTATTATTATTATTATTATTATTATTATTATTATTATTATTATTATTATTATTATTATTATTATTATTATTTGGTTGAAAGTTTTAGTCTTTTGATGTCTTTTTTTTTTGCCCGTTTGACCCGAGACCGTTTGGCCCGCGCCCGTTTGACCTGTTGCCCGAACATGCTCGACCCGCCCGTTTTGCCACCTCTAATAGAGAATAATAACTAGTCACCATTGACACATAATCATGCTTGTCAAGTCACTAAGTTCATGTCATGAATGTCACCTAGGCAAGTATACATAACAATAATACATGGATTTAATGTACTATCATTTGTATTTCAGGAAAAAAAATTACTAATTCACAACCAATCCTTCTAACTCATATTCAAATAATGGAATAAACCTACAAATCCAATCCAAATACATCCAATTTTTCAAATAGATCATGGATGTAGATTCAATTTTGAAAAGAAATCGAGTATAGGATTTTCATTAATACCCCATTTACAAAACCAGAATCACTAACTCCTCGAATCAGGTTTGCTAGTATTTTATATTAAATGGAGAAGGCTTTGGTTGAATTACTTAAAACCCTAATTCAATTTGCCATTTCTTTTAACGTACCAAACTTCGTTGATGATGACTGATATGCACGAGAAGATCATATGTGTTGACAAGCCAATTGAGGTTGCTCTTAGCGTATGATAACATAATCAGTGTTTCAAGTATAAAACTAATAACTACACACATAAGACTTTAGAGATCTTTGTTGTATTCTTCCCTTGCTAGAAAGATGGTTAGTTATGTAGATCACTTGAATGAATATAAAACAAGACAATGATCGAACATATATGTATGAGTGTATGAATGTATGAATGTAAAAGATGATGCTGGAAAAATGATTGCATATGATGAGTAAAATGCTATGCAAAAAGGTAGCTTAAAAGTCAAGTTTGATTTTGAATTCGTAGGGTACAGATCTCCAAGGGTATAAATCTCTTAAAAAGATCCGACCTTTGTGTTGAATCCGTCGCTTCTGTTGATGCCATTTTCATACCTGTTTTGCATGGTCATTCATGTTTTATTTGCCATTTTTCATACCCTGGAAAATAGTTGAATTAAAGTACTAATATTCCTACCTTTATTGTATTTCACTTAATCTCCTAAATTGGTTAATTATGGTTTTCATGCAAAAACACTTTAGATGCTTACCACTTTGGTATGCGATTATTACCAAAGTGTAACCCCCTTTTCAAAGCAAGATTGAATTTGAATTTATTCCTAATGAGGAAGATTTCTTCTAGATTGTCAAAAAATGAATAAATATTTGATTTAAAATGAAAGTAATATGTTTAAATAAAATGTAAGTAATCTTTTGTGACAATTTACAAAACTACGTGATTATTGGCAAATGGTAACTTAAATCTAAAACTTGTTTACTTGAATTCTTACTTAATGCGTTTTTATATTTGTCATTAATAAAATGTAAACAAATCCTTAAATAGAAATAACGTTTTATTCGATTATTTGTATTAACAATCTCCTCATTTTCGACGATGACAAAATATAAATTCATATTATGTAATAGTGAAGTACATTAGTATTTTGAAATGAACTTAAACTTTCTCCCACTTCTTGTCGAAGCAAAAAAAGAGGTTTGTAGCGTAGCAAAAAACTGTTATAAAGGCTCCCCCTTGGTCCATGCTCTCCCTTGATGAAGGCATCCAAAGGAATCGACCTATGGTGACGACTACAAAAAAAGGTTAGTGCAAAGGTAACCATAACAAATATGTGTACATAACCAAAAATATAAACACGACCATCAAGCATAAACAACCAATATAAGCTTGATAAAGGTTCAAATGTTCAACATTAATGAAAATTTAAGGTTCAAGACTACGCATAAATAAACATCCTAATAAATAGTCATACAACCATATTGAATCATTAAGGTTCCGTTTTCTTATCAATTTACATATATCTTATCTAATAATTACATAATATATATTTTCTCACTCCTATTTTTTTTCTAAAATTTATACAAAATTCAAATTAAAATCCAAATCCTAATCTAAATCTATTAACAAACCAAACGGACCCTTAGATTTGGATTTAAATTTGAATTTTGAAATAAATGGAAATAGAGAAAATGATTGATAATTTTATTTTATATATTTGTTTGAAATAAAAAAATAAAAAATAAGAAAAAGAGAGAAAATAAATGATTGATAATCTGGCTCATTTTGCTAAATAATAAGTTGAGTTGGCCTGCACTTTTCAATTAGTTCAAATATGATATGTAGCTAAAAAGGTTCGGGTAAGGCATGGTTTTGATTCGACCCATATAATCTCGGAATGTCCCACAGATATTTCATCACTTAAGTAAGGTAGGCTTTTATTATTCCAACTTGTACAACCAGAATAAGAAAGATAAGCATTGCAGGCATGTGAAGACAAGTTAAAAAAACACATCAGTAGGCAAAAAGAATGCACTAGTACCCTCTACATGATATTTTATTTAAGTAAAAGTAGTAGCAATAGGCAAAAATAAGTATAATGCAACTGAACTAATGGACGTTTAGTATGTTAGGTAGTAATGTTGCTAGGAAGCAATGGATAGTTGTAAAATAAAATAAGTAGGAAGCAAAATATATAATGAAGCAATGGACTATGTGTCACAACTCGTAAATTCCGGTCATTTTCTAAACTTCAACAATTTACTATTCACAAGTTACTATTCACCATTTACTATTCATCGATCACTATTCATCATTTTTGAGGTCAATTTGACATTTCGAGAAACATTCAGAAATTTTACTATTCACTTGACACTATTCATTTCCGGAAGAAAACTACTATTCATGTGCATTACTCATGTCATCGTAAATTTAGTTTACGAGTATTCAAATTCCCGTAACCGTATTGGTTCAGGAGCGAATTCATGCTTTATCATTTGGGACATCTCATACAGACTAGAAATAGTCTGCGTATTATCATTATGTCACTTGCATACTATTCCACTCGTAGGATAATTAAATTAATACTTTTGGTATAAGTAACGATTTACGTATGTTTATTTTAGATAAACGCTAATACGCGAACTATAAACGAGAATAACACGTCCGACACTCCCGACTATGATTCTAATATATTTTTATATTCATTTTAATAATATAAAAATTATAATATTAATTTACCCGGTGTTTTGGAAATTTACTTAATTTATATTGTACGCCTAATTTATTTACGACGGTTTTCGTAAAAACTAAACTATAATTATCTAAACACCCAATAATTTTACCCAACCTATTTTTATAATTTGTATAACTTTATTATGACCCGGTTAACTCCGTTAAAATTTATTTTTAGTTAACCCGGTACCCGGTACATCTTAAAACTACAAAATAACACAAGATAATACAATTGTCACCAAAAGTCTTACACATTCATCCCCCCCTTGAATTTCCGTTTCCACCCCCCCCCCCCCCTCACCAAATTTCTTACACCTTTGAAATTACTACCAAATCCATTTAATGCTAGTCATTCATGTCCCTAAAATATCTAGTTGTAGTATATAAGTAAACATAAACCTACACATTCACTTTTAGATCAAATAAAAGTTTTCATTCTCTTTTTCTCTCCTCTCTAAAACCGGCCACAACAAGAAGAGGGCAAGATCAAAAAGTTTTCCAAGTTCAAGTCTTAATCTAGTCTCATTTGTACTCCTAGTTAGGGTTTTGAAATAAAAACCCCAAGGATACTTAATTATTTTTCTCCAAAACTCATCAAATCTTCCAAGTAAGTATGTCAAACTAATTTTCCTAATTTTATCAAGTTCTTATTATGTTCATATGGTTTTTATACAAGATCTTATGCATTTGATAGCTTATACCACTTTATTTTTGTAAACTTTTGATCATACAAGCCCTAGAAATGATTTTTGGTTAGATCCTTGTTAGATCTACTTGGTTATGATGTTTAGGAACCCATGACACCCTAAGAAGGTGTATGGTAGGATTAGACTAGTTTTGTGGTGATTGAAAGTGGTTTGGTTGAAGTTGGAACAAGTTAGTAACTAGGAAAACCAAGTTTTGACACTTATAGAAAGTTGCTGTCCATTTTTGCAAAACGTGGAAAGATCAGGGAATTCTGGGTAATTTTGGACCTAAGATTCAGAAAATACTTTCCGATATGGAACTATGGCCGAAAACGGGGATAAAAACGAGTTAATAACGAAGGAGATACGCTAAAAACGAGTTTAACGACGAAAACTATATTTTTCCGGAAATGCTTGCTGATGAACAGTACTCACGGGCAAATTCGAGGCGTAAAACTAAATCTAGTCATCCCGACTTATAAAAAATATGTTAGTATTTTGTCCCACGATTCCGGGGATATAAAGAACGAGGAAAATGAACTTAAAACGACCAAGTTATACGCGTTTTAACATCGTCAAAACTATATATATATATATATATAGTCACAACTAGAAAATAATAACTTACGCACTAAATGGTATATTTTCTAGAAATATTACTAAGGACTATATTCTTAACAAATGAAATACGTATGACCCAAAGGAATATTTATACGACTTAACGACGTTATTTTAAGGTTTTCGATACGAGGAAATATAACACTAACATTGTTATACGATATATTACGACAAGTTTTTATAACTCCAATGGGACTTATTTTTCCTAAGTATGGAAACTATTTTACTATGACAATAACTAGTATTTCCAAGTTACGAGTGGTATAGGCATCATGTGCATGTGCATTCAAATTCATCACGTCATGATCTAAGGTAGATCGTTATTACTCATATTAGGTTGCGGTTAGAGATCGTGCCTCCTTTCAGTGTATCCACTTTTGTCATCGTAGCTATCGCTCCAGGTGAGTCATAGCCCCTACTATTTTGATTGTTTTGCAAACTCTTTGGGGGAGAATACATGCTCGTTTTACTTAAAACGCATTACTTGTTTTACCTGGTTGATTTCTCAAATATTCCCAGCTTTATCTAAATATATATTTGATCACCTGCACTTCATTAGTATGCTTGACTACCGGTATTTCTTTGGTATATTTAACCACCTGCATTCATTGGTATGTTTGATTTTCTTGTATTTCATGGGATTGATTATCCTTGTTTACATGACCACATTGTCATAATTTGTTTATCTGGCGACATTGTCAGTATTGTTTATCTGGCGACATTATCAGTATTGTTTATCTGGCGACATTGTCAGTATTATTTTATCTGGCGACATTGTCAGCGTTATTTATCTGGCGACATTGTCAGTATTGTTTAGATAACCTCATTGACTGAATCATTTTATTTATATAGCCGTTTTGCTATATTTATCTGGGAATTTGGATACCAGTATTACTTTTGTTCACGTAGACTTTAACACATTTGGCAGTGGGTTGTAAACACACAGGTTACAAGTCTCTTATGGCGGGACTTGCAACTGAGTGGATTTACAATGCCTTTGCTGGGCGATCATTTCTCTATAGGCATTATTTGTTAAACAAACTCTATGAACTCACCAACCTTGTGTTGACACTTTAGCATGTATTTTCAGGTTTTAAGCTATGGCACGCTACAGGAGGTTTTGGCAGGGCATGGCATGGTCATAGAAGACTCTGATTACTCGTTTGGGGACCGTTTTAAACTATTTTAAGGGCCTACTTCCGCACTACTTTAAACGATGTAAATTCAATATTTTTGATTTAACTATTTTATTCTAAATGATTGAAATGAAAACCATTTTTGAACTAGTGTTGTAATACCAATTGAGTTACACCCCAGCTACACGTATGCTTCCGCTGGACCCTATTTTGGGGGTGTGACAGATTGGTATCAGAGCTCTGGCTATAGCGAACTAAGTGTTTTTAAAACCTAGACTATAGCTACTTTTACGAAAAACTTAACCCTATGACCGTCACGTGCCTGCCTGCCAAGATGATGCCTCACTTGTGGTTTGTTGCTGACTTAGGTGATGAGATTTGCGTCTCATTATCTGGTATATTATATCCATTTATTCTAGTTGACTACTATCATTGTCTTTCATATAAGCATGTTCACGTATCATATATGTCACCGCGTTATGTTTTCCTTGCATAGTTTCACCAATCGACCTCGAGTTTGGTCACCTGCCTTAGTCTTTCTAAACGTCTTGGTATTTGTGAAGGACATAGTCTTAGTATAACTGAGCTGAGTATTTCAAAATTCATGGAACCTCGGTGGAATATAGACTGGTCATCTATATTCGACCCGGGATAGTGAGATATAGGCTGACCACCTATGTCTGACTCAGAGATGAATTTTGCAACACTGAGAATGGTTATAATAAAATTTTGTCTGGATTGAATTCTCTACTCAATTTCGAAATGTTTCATTTGTGTGTGTGTGTGTATACTCTCGTTGTCATAACATTCCTACTTTTCATCACTTCGTGAACCACCGATTGGAAGCTTGTCAACTAGTCATTTTATTTCATGAACTTTCATATTTATACACAATACACTTACATTTTCTTTTATCACAATCTCGTTTTGTCGCACTTGTCACAGTCTTTTCCCTTCTCACCACCACTATCATTTCCTTTCCCATCCCTACATATATAAGGATTTAGCTAACACTCTATAGATTCCGATGTCACTCATCCCTCACTACTCCCTATATTGATAAGTGGATATTATCAATGACCTCCCTAGGAAAGACTTTCCATACCTTCTGTAAGGAGGATCCCTCGGTACATTAATACCATTCAAAACTCAACCGAAATCCCAAGATATCACAAAACTATTCGAACCACTATCACTGGCCTGATCACCAAAAATTCCATCATCTGGAAAGTATTGGCTTGACTAAATTATAAGGATTAGTTTCGATACGAGTGCTCACTAAGCAACGCCATAGAGATAAATCCAACCTTTTAACCGAGACTATAAATTGAACATGTCCTCACCAATAGACTTTATTCGAACGTGTTAGACACCTATGCCTTTGTGCAGACATACATACCTGACTATTTTATCCTCTTAATATTTTCACTTTTAAATGGATTTTTCTCCAAACTATAGTTATGCAAAACATATATCTTGTAAGAAATACTTTTCTAAGGCACTTATTTTGACAAGCAAATTTCTTTTGGTTAATCTTTTACAAAACTACTAGATGCTAAGAAATTTTAAACATCGATTTTTGGTAAATCATATTATCCATCTTATGTTGAAAATAGTTCTATCTTGCATAACTATTAAATTTTGAAACATTAAGAAAAATGTTACTTAAAAAGCCGTTTGCTTAAAAGTTTTAAATTCATTTACTCAGGGAAGGGTTATGAACAAAACACACAATCTCAAAACAAACTTTGAAAATCAATCACTATAATACATCACTTATACCCTTAGGATTTTGTGATTTGATGACATAGAACTTGGGGAAAATCTTAGTAATGGAGACTAAGCATCGTAGGTGGAGAAAGACTCAATTCATGACATTCCTGCGGAGAAATCACAACCTTATCCTAATCTATTATTTTCAACAACACCCTTGACGGACCTAACCTTGTAAGCCTTTCAAAACAAGATTCATGATACCCATCTCAATTTCTCCTAATAGAGGAACTTGATTCATCTCAAACTCCTAGCCATTTCATTAAGATTTCTTTGGAACCACACCACCTATCATCTGCAGACCAATGGTCAGGAAGTAGAGAATGATTCACACATAGGGAGATATGCTCAGAGCATGAGTGATTGACTCTAGAAATGGTTGGACTAACCATTTTCCATAAATCAGATTCCTTTATAACCATAGTTACCACACGAGCCTAGAGACTATACCATTTGAAGCACTCTATGGTCAAAGTGCCCCTATCCATTGACGAATCGAAATTGGAAAATCCTAACTCACTAGTCTAGTAGGCATTCATGAAATAACCAGAAATTTCTTACGAGTCAAGAATCAATTACAAATTCTATAAGTTGTAAACCATTAAAACTTCAAATTGGTAGCCAGATCATGTTGAAAGTTCTGCCTAGGAAAGGCATGATATTATTCGGAAAAATTTGGAAAGTTAAACCTGATATACACTGGACCACGTAATATTTCAGACAGAGTAGGCCTAGTGGCCATCAGACTTGAGCCTTGTTAGAGAACAGCCGGATTACACAACTATGTTTCACCTATTCAAACCCCAGGAAATGACTTTCAGATTAGTCACTTATGATTCCATTGGAAGGAATCCAACCCAATGACAAACCTAAACCTAGAAATCATGGACTGTTAGGTCGAACAGTAGCAGCAAAGCCGAATTCCTATCGTGAATGTTCGCTGGAATTCTCAATTATTATCATCTTTTCACCAATACCTTTCTAGAGACTTACACAAACTGAACTTCGGGACGAAGTTCCTGTTAGAAGGGAAGACTGTCACAACTCGTAAATTCCGGTCATTTTCTAAACTTCAACAATTTACTATTCACAAGTTACTATTCACCATTTACTATTCATCGATCACTATTCATCGTTTTTGAGGTCAATTTGACATTTCGAGAAACATTCAGAAATTTTACTATTCACTTGACACTATTCATTTCCGGAAGAAAACCACTATTCACGTGCATTACTCATGTCATCGTAAATTTAGTTTACGAGTATTCAAATTCGCGTAACCGTATTGGTTCAGGAGCGAATTCATGCTTTATCATTTGGGACATCTCATACAGACTAGAAATAGTCTGCGTATTATCATTATGTCACTTGCATACTATTCCACTCGTAGGATAATTAAATTAATACTTTTGGTATAAGTAACGATTTACGTATGTTTATTTTAGATAAACGCTAATACGCGAACTATAAACGAGAATAACACGTCCGACACTCCCGACTATGATTCTAATATATTTTTATATTCATTTTAATAATATAAAAATTATAATATTAATTTACCCGGTGTTTTGGAAATTTACTTAATTTATATTATACGCCTAATTTATTTACGACGGTTTTCGTAAAAACTAAACTATAATTATCTAAACACCCAATAATTTTACCCAACCTATTTTTATAATTTTTATAACTTTATTATGACCCGGTTAACTCCGTTAAAATTTATTTTTAGTTAACCCGGTACCCGGTACATCTTAAAACTACAAAATAACACAAGATAATACAATTGTCACAAAAAGTCTTACACATTCATCCCCCCCCCCCCCCTTGAATTTCCGTCCCCCCCCCCGTTCACCAAATTTCTTACACCTTTGAAATTACTACCAAATCCATTTAATGCTAGTCATTCATGTCCCTAAAATATCTAGTTGTAGTATATAAGTAAACATAAACCTACACATTCACTTTTAGATCAAATAAAAGTTTTCATTCTCTTTTTCTCTCCTCTCTAAAACCGGCCACAACAAGAAGAGGGCAAGATCAAAAAGTTTTCCAAGTTCAAGTCTTAATCTAGTCTCATTTGTACTCCTAGTTAGGGTTTTGAAATAAAAACCCCAAGGATACTTAATTATTTTTCTCCAAAACTCATCAAATCTTCCAAGTAAGTATGTCAAACTAATTTTCCTAATTTTATCAAGTTCTTATTATGTTCATATGGTTTTTATACAAGATCTTATGCATTTGATAGCTTATACCACTTTATTTTTGTAAACTTTTGATCATACAAGCCCTAGAAATGATTTTTGGTTAGATCCTTGTTAGATCTACTTGGTTATGATGTTTAGGAACCCATGACACCCTAAGAAGGTGTATGGTAGGATTAGACTAGTTTTGTGGTGATTGAAAGTGGTTTGGTTGAAGTTGGAACAAGTTAGTAACTAGGAAAACCAAGTTTTGACACTTATAGAAAGTTGCTGTCCATTTTTGCAAAACGTGGAAAGATCAGGGAATTCTGGGTAATTTTGGACCTAAGATTCAGAAAATACTTTCCGATACGGAACTATGGCCGAAAACGGGGATAAAAACGAGTTAATAACGAAGGAGATACGCTAAAAACGAGTTTAACGACGAAAACTATATTTTTCCGGAAATGCTTGCTGATGAACAGTACTCACGGGCAAATTCGAGGCGTAAAACTAAATCTAGTCATCCCGACTTATCAAAAATATGTTAGTATTTTGTCCCACGATTCCGGGGATATAAAGAACGAGGAAAATGAACTTAAAACGACCAAGTTATACGCGTTTTAACATCGTCAAAACTATATATATATATATATATATATATATATATATATATATATATATATATATATATATATATATATAGTCACAACTAGAAAATAATAACTTACGCACTAAATGGTATATTTTCTAGAAATATTACTAAGGACTATATTCTTAACAAATGAAATACGTATGACCCAAAGGAATATTTATACGACTTAACGACGTTATTTTAAGGTTTTCGATACGAGGAAATATAACACTAACATTGTTATACGATATATTACGACAAGTTTTTATAACTCCAATGGGACTTATTTTTCCTAAGTATGGAAACTATTTTACTATGACAATAACTAGTATTTCCAAGTTACGAGTGGTATAGGCATCATGTGCATGTGCATTCAAATTCATCACGTCATGATCTAAGGTAGATCGTTATTACTCATATTAGGTTGCGGTTAGAGATCGTGCCTCCTTTCAGTGTATCCACTTTTGTCATCGTAGCTATCGCTCCAGGTGAGTCATAGCCCCTACTATTTTGATTGTTTTGCAAACTCTTTGGGGGAGAATACATGCTCGTTTTACTTAAAACGCATTACTTGTTTTACCTGGTTGATTTCTCAAATATTCCCAGCTTTATCTAAATATATATTTGATCACCTGCACTTCATTAGTATGCTTGACTACCGGTATTTCTTTGGTATATTTAACCACCTGCATTCATTGGTATGTTTGATTTTCTTGTATTTCATGGGATTGATTATCCTTGTTTACATGACCACATTGTCATAATTTGTTTATCTGGCGACATTGTCAGTATTGTTTATCTGGCGACATTGTCAGTATTATTTTATCTGGCGACATTGTCAGCGTTATTTATCTGGCGACATTGTCAGTATTGTTTAGATAACCTCATTGACTGAATCATTTTATTTATATAGCCGTTTTGCTATATTTATCTGGGAATTTGGATACCAGTATTACTTTTGTTCACGTAGACTTTAACACATTTGGCAGTGGGTTGTAAACACACAGGTTACAAGTCTCTTATGGCGGGACTTGCAACTGAGTGGATTTACAATGCCTTTGCTGGGTGATCATTTCTCTATAGGCATTATTTGTTAAACAAACTCTATGAACTCACCAACCTCGTGTTGACACTTTAGCATGTATTTTCAGGTTTTAAGCTATGGCACGCTACAGGAGGTTTTGGCAGGGCATGGCATGGTCATAGAAGACTCTGATTACTCGTTTGGGGACCGTTTTAAACTATTTTAAGGGCCTACTTCCGCACTACTTTAAACGATGTAAATTCAATATTTTTGATTTAACTATTTTATTCTAAATGATTGAAATGAAAACCATTTTTGAACTAGTGTTGTAATACCAATTGAGTTACACCCCAGCTACACGTATGCTTCCGCTGGACCCGATTTTGGGGGTGTGACACTATGATCCAAAAGTATGCTTCTATGATCCAAAATCTATAATGAAACACACCAGTAGGCAAAAAGTATGCTTCTTTTGTGTTAATTACTATTGTATGTTGATAGAAATGAGGAGGCTAATAATGCGAACTATGATCCAAATGCAAACGTAAATGGACATAGTAACCATTATAGAAATGTTATACTTCATCCATGCCAAATGGGCAACCATTAACCGATATAACTAATACCGGTCACACAAAAAAGCAAACATGTCCACTGACCGTCCACTAAAAACTCTATAGTTTAGGTAAAGAATATGATTGTTAGAGTAGCAAAACATTTTTTCATGAACTATTTGCGTTCGAATCTAATCGCTCTCCACGTGATTGGTGTCGTTGTTTCAAACTTTTTTTTAGTACTTTGGTATGTTTTAAATTTAATACTTATCATTAAATAAGAATGATTGTGCACTTTTAGATGTGTTTTTTTTTTTTTTTTTTTTTCTTTTTCTTTTTTTTTATATATATATATATTTTTTTTAATAAAATACACAGAAAACAAGCTTATATTTTTTTTCTAAATTATTTAATCGTTATACCCGGGCAACGCACGGGTATTGTTCTAGTAATTTGTGGTTGAAAAGAAAGCATCAAATAATAATAAAAAAAATGATTGGTCACTTTTATAGATTCCTACAAAAAAAAACCGATAGAGGTAGGGTGGAATCATATTTTTGAGCCAAAAGTTGTGTTACAGGGTGTTAAAAGATACCAAACAACTTTTTTGATGAATCTTTGAATCCACATCCGGTCAAAACCATGCACCAAACACGTACTTATAAGATAATGTCATCTAGTGAGGCCTCACAATTGGTACATGATTGTGGAAAAGTAATATATTGCACCAGATTCTGTGAAACGCCATAGAAAAAGGTAAATACTGTTTTAAAACATATACACTAAAAAAAAAATACTCCGTACTATTTATGTGATTCCATTACTCAAATTCAAAAGGTCCTAGACACACACACACACACACACACCATAAAATAAGGTTCCTTTTTTGAGTTCCAAGCGTATTTGGTTGTCCATGTGTATGTGGAAGCTAGAGAGCATGTTCTAAAAGCTCCATGTATGATGCGCCATGACTCAAGCCATGGGCTTCGACACCACTTTATGGTACAAGAACCCACACCAGTGTTGGGCCGGTAGGTGCTTGCGCCGTGGCCACTAGCTCACGCCGTGCGGATTTATTATTATTATTTTTTTTAATTTAATTTGATTTTCAAGCGGGTATTGTATTTTTTTGTGAGGTTTTGTGTTTGTGTTTGCAAGTGTTTATTGTGTTGTTTTGTATTGTGATAAGAAAGTTTTTGGTTTTTTAAGTTGCAGATTAGGTGACGCAAGGAGCCAAGGAGGAAAAAGACGGGTGGAATTTATATATATATATATATATATATATATATATATATATATATATATATATATATATATATATATATATATATATATATATTACTTTTTTTCACTTTAAACCTTGTTGTTATATAAGTTTATATTATCTGTTCTTGTTAGTGTTTTTTTGCACAGCTAGTCCCTATTTTGTTTACACCGTTAGTCCTTACTTAATTATATAAATAAAAAAATAATAATATAATAATAATAAAAAAAATCTCACGACACCACATTTTCTTTCTCTAACTATAGAGGGAGGTTTTGGACTTTTGGTTCCATGTGAAAGGAGTTTTTTATTTGACTATAGTATTTTTAAAATTTATTTAACAAAACATATTACTTTCAAATTTATTTAACAAAACATAGTAGTTTTATATAAAGCTAAGTATTTAATAAAAACAAACTAACTCTATATTAAACTACCAAGATTACTAACTTAATCACTAAAAGACCAATACCATACTTAATATATATGTCAAAAGTGACATACAAGAATCTCAAAAAGACAATCCTTGGCCCACTCGTATGAAAGAACCACACCAAAAAGGAGCAAATAGGAATCTGATGTGCACATTGACCCATCACGTGTTACAAACAGAAAATAAATTATATACCACATGACCCATGACCTTTAAACCAAAACAACCATGACCTATCAGGTGCATTCAAGCAAAGCAGCAACAATACCAACTGAACCCATGACCTTTAAACCAAAATAGTCCATTATGGAAATGCAGCAAATATTAAAACCAAACATACAACTGCAGCTATGTTTTGAGCGACTGAACCAAACACCCATGAAAGAAATGGCGCTGACCCAATGTCCCAAATACCCATATAACTGCCAACCCGTTGTCCCAAACACCCATATAACTGCGGATCCGTTGTCCCAAACATCTATATGTTGCAGACCTACTGTCCAAACACCCAAGCATAGAAACTAAATTGGACTTGCAGACTTTACCCAAAAACTTGGACTTGCAGACACATTTTGCAAACACTAAAAAAAGAAACACAATTTGTAGACTCAAGCATAATATCCCAAACCAACTTGAACAAAAGCACATGTATTTGTGTAGAAAAGGAAATCAAATATTCATTAAGAAACAACTTCCACTAAACAAAACCAACTGAACAAAACCTGCATAGTTCTTACCAGTGCATCAAGTACTTGAACAAAATATCCATATCAAACCAATATGTAGTTTCATACTAAAATAAAAACGATAATAAAGGTCGGTTACTAAGAAAAATAAATGACCACTTTTATGTGGTTTAATCACGGATTCACGGGTCTTTTTCTAGGCCTAGAAGGACATGTTTTCTGATAATGACCAGTTTGCTTACAAATCCTGCAAAGGCTAGCTTTTCTTCCTTATTTAATGTCCATTCCATTTCGAAGCCTTGTTGAACGAGGACGACCTCTTCCATTTCATTTAAGATCAGAACTTGGGATCAATGTCATAGATGATTGCGGCCAATATGCTTCATGAGGGAGTGGGTAAAACTCAGATGCCCAAGTAGTCGAATACTCTACAATTGAGTAATATCTTTGAACATATTGTAAACTCTTCAAAGAAAGATATGCGCATCCACTTAACACATGGGAGCATGGATACTTGTTAATGTAAAACCCACATTTTTATAATGTGCTTAAATTACCAAATTGCCCCTACGACTTAAAAATTCAATAAAACACTTAAATAAAATACCAAATAAATCCTAAATACTTGAGATATAGCAACATGTTATATATGATGATTTTGTGTGAACATTTTAACATTTATATAAGTCCTAAAAATAATTTTCATGCCTTATAAATTCATAAGGGCCGAAAATTAATTAAATGGTGTGTATTCTTTTTATTTAAATTGAATAAATCAAGGATAAACATCAAGATAATGTAGGAAACCTTAAATATTCAAGAAACTCATTATTCCCTAGCATATGGGCCAAAAATTGGGTTCCCCCTCCTCATATACACGGTTTCTCATTTATTTTTCCAATTTAACATAATTAAAACCCTAATTCTCTCCTAAAACTCACCCACGGCCTCCACAATTTTTCCAGGGCCTTTGGCCATTTTCCCAGTCTTTTATTGATCCAAGGAGGGTGTGAAAATAGTCCTAAGTGTTAGAAGTGCTCGTGATGTCCGGAATTGATTTTTGGTGTCCATTTTGTAGCCGAATAGAGGAAGAAATTGTTTTTGCTCATCCACTAGATCCTAGCTCATTGGCGTATTTTTGTATCATCCTTTTATTCATATATGATCTGTAGAAATTGATAAAATCAAACCACACATGATTATTAAGCCTAACAAATTTAAATAAGCTAAAAACCCTAAAAACATGCAAAATTAAGAAATCGGCCTATATGATTTTTTGTGTATCAAGATCTGATTTTTATGGCATGCTATGATATATATATATATATGTGATCTGAATAAAATGGATTTGAATTTATTTGAAGCTTATGAATAATTATTTTAAATTATTTTTGTAATCTGATTAAAGAAAAATAAAAAGAAAATGATTTGGGGTTAGAATTAGGGTTTGGATAATTTTGTGGGTTCACTAATGTTGTAATTATTGTGTTTTGATGGTTAAATAATGTGGAAAAAAATTGTGTTTGATTTGGTGGATTTTTGTTTAAACCGTATGGTGTTTTAAAATTGTTAGGGTGCGTTTTGTAATTTTTTAAACTTTGGGGTTATTTTTGTAAATCATGTTAGACCTGAGGTGAGTTAAAGAAAATATAATATGGGGGTGTTAAGTGTTAATTTTGCAAGTAAAAGGTTTAAATGTTTATTATGCAATTAATTAAGTACGATTTGGGAATAAATAAAATGGGGGGTGTGTTTTGTAAATTCTGGTATTTTGTGGTGATTCGTACATATTTAATCATGAGGGAAATTTTGTGTAAATTCTGGTAACTAAGGGGCTAATATGTTAAAATGATTTTAATTATGGATTAAAGTGTAAATAATAACTAATAAGGATTTAAAAGGGAAATTATATAAGTAAAGGGTGTAATGTGTAATATTTGTAAACTTGAGGGTTTAATCAGTATATATTATTAATAATTTGGGCCATTTGTATAAAATATTAAAACTTATAATATTTACACTTTAGACCTTTAACTTTGGCATATTTGCATTTAAAACCCTAAAACATGGAAAGTTGTTATATTTAACCCTAAACTATTATAACTTCTTAAAATGAGCCCTATTATCATAATCGTATATTATAAATGACTTAACTTAATTATTACGAGTAAATAATCTATTTTTGGAAACTTACTAAATATGGAAAGTTACTAAATCTGGAAAGCTGCTTAAAATGGAAAGACAACCTAAAAGGAGTAATCTGTTTTGAATTGAACTATTGAGTAATTCTCGGCTTCTAATTCAATTAGGTCCGTGAAGAAGGAGTGGTTCCTATTTCCGTATGATATTTCTTTTGCCTGCTTTGTCATCGGGTTGAGGTACATATATTCCATACTCTTTCAGTAAGAGTGCACACTTTCTCTCTCTTAACTTTACCTTTGATTCGTTATCGTATTATGATTTCGTTTGGTCAATGTTGTGACCCCTTCGTACTTTGGCTCTATGGTTGATGTGTTTCATTGGTATTGTAATCCTATTGTTATTCGTTTGGACTCTTATGGTATGATGTGGGTATGATCCATTCGATAACCTTACCCTTTGAACCCTTGTGAGACCTTGAATGTTCTTTTGGGATATTGTAACGGGAGGTGAAATTCTTTTCTTAATTATAATATGGAAACACTTAAAGGAGAAACTAATTTATAACGACACTTTTAATACGATTTAAGACCACTTTTATATGGGATTTTATAAATTCATAAAGACCACCTTTAAAGAATATCTTATGAGAACCTTTATTAAAGATCACTTTTATAAATGTTATCTTTTGGAAGATCTTTTCTAAATGAACCTTGTTATAAATCTTTTGAATGAGATTATACTACGAACCTTTTTAAACAAGTGATGGGAACCTGCTAAATTGAACTTTTGCTTTAAACTTTCATTATGACCCTTTGATCATGAACTATGGGACTTTGAAACTTGGAATAGTGAACCTTGTGGATTGGAACCTTGGCATTGACCTCTTCGTTTCCACCCTTGATATTACATCCTTGATTTGATCCTTCGATATCGAGCCTTTGATATGGAACCTTTGATATTGAACCTTTGATGATTGAACTTTTGATGATTGAACCTTTGATATTGAACCTTTGATAATTGAACCTTTGATATCGAACATTGACTACTTGACCCTTCAGTATTTACCCAGGTATTATGTGTTACCTGTTGTGGGGTAGCCACAACCATAGCATTGATGCACCAATGTTATGACTCTAGTGTGGTTGGAGAGATGTACCACACCGTCCCCATTTTGTGTGATATGATTATGAGCTCAAGGATATATATATATATATATATATATATATATATATATATATATATATATATATATATATATATATATATATATATATATATATATGTTTAGCCACTATGATTTGTTTGCAGGGGCGTATGGATGCATCCTAGTTTTGTGTGATATGTGTGTGAGCTACGGCCATTATGACGACATGGTTTGGATATATTATATGTGTGTGGTGATTGGGCATGCGTGCATGCAGTCCCTTCACATTTTGGGAGCTAGCTACTCCATGGATTAGAGATGACAAAAAAATCCGTACTCGACGGGGACCCGATCCCCAAATCCGATTTGACTGGGGAATCCCCGAGTTGACCGGCAATGGGGATGGGGAATCCCCGAATTATAAAACCGGGGATGGGGGCGGGGATGGGGATAACAAAAATCCCCGACCCCGAACCCAAACCCGAAGTTTTAATGTATAAGTATACACTGTATAAGTTATATGTTTATTAATACTACATATACTTGTATATGTATATATTAGTGAATAGTGGCAAGTATTATACTTGAAGTATATATGTATGTATTTATGATATTTAGTGTGTCAAATACTTTAAAAATGTTAAGCACTAACTACATATTATTCTACCAATATTTTTTCCGAATACACACATTCGATACAGTTTATTTTTGTATCATATGTGATGTTTTAGTATTTATGATATTTTAAAGTTGAATGACATTTTAATTAATCCAACTATGTACAATATATGCTTTTTAAGACATTTATAGATCAGTTCTTTATAATTTCGATTACTTATGTAATTTTTATGCTCAATTTATAAGGCTGAAAAATCCCCGAATCCCCGTGGGGATCCCCGATCCCCATTGGGGATGGGGATGGGGATGTAAAAGGATTCCCCGATGGGGATGGAGGCGGGGATGGGGATGGGGAGTGAGAAACGGGGATGGGGATGGTAAATACAATCCCCGATAATCCCCGCCCCGTTGCCATCCCTACCATGGATTATTTTGAGGACTCCCCTCCGAATACATTGGTTATGAAGATATGATATGGTTTGGATATTTGTTTAGCCTGGGGTAAATACACTGATACATACTCTCACCTTATACCTTAACCATTTATCCTACTCCCTTATCGTGTGATTCTTATGATTCTCTCAACTCTATTTATTGTATCTCTTTCGCATCATTTCCTTATTTTTCTGCTTTGTTATCTGTTATATCTGTTCACTGAGCTTTGTAAGCTCAGCCGCATTTCTTTTCTCTTGCGGCAGGTTTAGTTGGAAGCTGGGTTATGGATGGAGAATTTACTTGCTTTTGGGCTTAGAAGACTTTATCCCGATAGCTACTTGCTGGACTTAGAGATGACTAGAAGTTTTTATGTTTGGGCTTAGTATATTATTGTTGCCCCTTTTTGTATCTTGTACTTTGTTTAGTTTTCCTTTGTAACCCTTTATAAACTTTGTATTAGAAATGTATCTTCGTTTCACTTGTGTTCTGATTTGACTCCATACTGTTACACTTTAGCCTTTTTCGGGTTGGGGTGTTACAGTTAATCTCCCATTTACTACATGTGCAAGTTTGTTTCTCCAAATTAACAACTTGTACATTTTTTCCTTTTTGAGTCGTTACCTCAAAAATACCTTTCTCCCTATTGAATGATCTCACCGTATGTGCACTAGCCTTTGTCATTGAAGCAACCAATTTTTCAGCAACATGTAGAGTATACAAATTTCCATTAGCTTGAGCGACACATCCTAAAGAACGTCTCACATTAAAATAGCACACCACTCTATAGAATGTTAGTTGGACACATGCCGTTCTAGGTAAGTAACGAGAACCCTTGAGCACACTATTAAATGGGTTTTGCTAAACAATGCCCACTGGGCATTGCTTAAGGCAAAATAAATAATCTGTTCTTTCTATATTTAACATAGTTATGCATTTAATGCACAATAAATAAACATAAAAATTAACTTAAATATATGTCATTTTTATTTAATAAAGTCCAAGTTTCCTTTTATGTTTATATTAATTGTGTCTTAAACATTGCCCAGTGGGCATTGTTTAGCAAAACCTGACATATTTGTTGTGAGCATACCGTAATGCTTACCACCATCATGTGCCAACATCCATTTGGACAAGGGATGTCCTTCAAGCCACTCATGGGCTTTTGGATTTAGGTTCCCAATTTCTTCCATAATTGAGTTGAACTTTCGAACTTGATTCTGACTCCCGGCACGGTAAGCTAACAATTTTAAAATTGGGTTTCGAAACTTATCATTAAAGTTGTTGACGAAATGCCTTAAACAATACCTGCAAAAAGTACTGAAATTTGAGACACTTACCTTAGTGAAAAAGTTGTTTAGTTGAATGATGTAAAGAATACCTGTGAAAACCATTCGGCTCTAACCATGGAGATCCGTGCTCGTTAACTACCTTTAAAATCCCATTATGGCGATCAGATAACAGACGAATACCTTTCCGTTCTTTCACCACATGCGTCTTGACACGGTGGAGAAACCAATACCAACTACTATAAGATTCACTTTCAACAATAGCGAATGAAAGTGGCAATATTTGATTGTTTCCATCAACTCCCATTACAATCATCATTTTGTCGTTATACTTACCATACAAGTGCGTACCATCAATGCTAATCACAGGTCGACAATGCTCAAAACCCTTGATAGATGGATCAAAAGCCCAAAAAACACGTCTAAACTCCACATGATCCATGTTTGGAAGACTCTGAGTGGACCATTCAACAACAGTCCCGAGATTAAATTTTTGAAGTGCGGCTAGAAATTTGGGTAAAGCATTATAAGATTCATCCCAATTTCCAAAAATATGTTCAATTGCCTATTGTTTCCCTGCCCAAACCTTCATATACGATAGATTATAGCCTAATTTATCAATTATTTCAGCTCTCAAAGTAGGAATACTAATAGATGGTTGCTCCTTTATAAGATGTTGTGTTTCTTGAGCAATCAGATTTGCATCGAGATTGGGATGATCTTGAGTAATCTTGTTGTGTAAACATGTATGTGGCCCTGTATATTGTGTGATTTCAAAATTTTCACTATGTTTACGTGCACGAAGTTGCCATTTACAACCACATTGTGAACTTAAACGTCATCTAATTTTCCAAATAGCGGGGCATGTTTCGACTACTTCATGCATATTGCCTATGCTTCTGGATAGTGTAAAGCTTGATAGCTTTAATGAGTTCTTCCTTATCTTTGAATTAATCCTTTTCTAACTCCTGTGTTAAATCATTTTTACTTTCAAAATGCGATATCATCCGGCTATCAGTATTAGGGGCTGTTTGATAAAACGATATGATTAAGTGCTGAGTGAAGCAAAGTTGTTGAATGATTTAAAGATGTTGAATGAACTTAGTTCTGAATGATAATAAACGTTTGAGAATTGATCTGAATCAAGACACTGAATGATTTAAATTACCATTTTATCCTTTGTAGGCACTTATATTAAAATAAATTGTAACACATTAATAATTGTCCCACATTAATAAAATCAACTTATTATGTGAAATAAAATGTATTTCATAAAAATTAAATAATAATAATAATAATAATAATAATAATAATAATAATAATAATAATAATAATAATAACAACGTGACCTACCTACAATTTCAAAATAATAAAATGTGTTTCATGCAAAGTACAAGTTTTATGAGAATTGTGTTTGACTATTGAAATGAGTACAAGTTTTACTTTTAATAATGACATGCAAAGTACACATTTTTTTTGAGTAAAGTTAAAGTGAAAAAAATGTGTCAGTGATTAAAAAAGAGAAGGGTAAAGTAGGAGAGGTGGGGCCTCTGTATGATTTTGCATTCTTGAGGCTATGTACGATACAGAGGCTTTCAAAATCGTACAACGCTATGTATTATTTTATCAAACAATATTTTCACTGACCGATTCATGTGATTGCCTCTTAATTGCTCAATTCAAAGGCTATCAAACAGGCCCTTAGCCTTCTCTATTCCCTCCAAACTAGTAAAACAATGTGGTACCTATTTAATTGAGTCGATATCTTGTCCATCTACATGTGGTGTTTCACAGGTTCCATTGTCAACATTAATATCCTGATCATCTCTGGTTCTATCGCCATCTCCTGTTTCATCATCATCCTCGGGATCTTCATCATTTGTTTCAAATCCACTGCTCATTTCATTATTCACAACAGAAATTTGAGAGATCGTGTTGAAATCCTCATTCTGAGTCATTTTTGACACAACATTAGTAGGTAAAAACTCATTGGTACTTTCTTCATGTATGCAAGTAGTGTAACAAACAAGTCTTATATAAGCAAATCAACTAGCTACTAAAGTTATAATTAAACGCTATAATAAGTAACAAAGAATATACCTGTAACAATCCTCATACACGACATTAGTAAGTGAAAACTCGCCGGTCCTTTCTTTGGAGATCTCACGAGGCAATGAAGCATCCTTTTCTGTTAAAATTGTCTTTTGAGTAAGGAGTGAAATAAACAAATTCCATATAAGAAAACTACCACACACTAACTTGGAACTAAAAGCTAAAGTAAGTAACGGAACATAAACCTGCGTGCTATCTTAGTGTGGCGTTGTATTTCAACCTCTAAGTATAAATCAACGGTACTTAGTTCCTGATAAACATTAAGTACTTGAAACATTATATCGATATCATCATCGTCCGTGATTGGGAGAGGAATGTATTTCATCATTTTCCCAAAACCAGAAGGATATCTACATATCACTTTGATACAATTTTTTTGTTTATCAATAGATGTAGCAACATGGAGTTGGTTGATAAGTTCGTTGAACTTTATTCCAGGTTGAACCTTGATTGCTTTGGTCGGTGGCTTGTTATAGCATACACCTTCTGTAACACCCCCAATTTTGGGATACACAGCGGAATTAAAGCTGGGTGTTACTTCATGGCACAACAGTTATAATAATAGAAAACGATCTCTAATTGAATCGTTTTAAAATATTTATTATTCAAATATCAGAGTTTACAAAATGAGGTCCCAGTAGTGTTATAGTTTGTAATAAGTGTCGAATGATAATTATATTTTTAGCCTTCTACCGGTATCCGTGCCTCTCCATGCCATCCTCGTTCATTATGGACCCGAGATAAACATGCTAAAAGTGTCAACACAAAGGTTGAGTGAATCCATAGTGTTTGACTGTTTGTATAATGATTAGTTGAACACAAGTTGCATAATAGTAAAACAGTAATATTGCAGTACAATATATTGCTCTAAGTCTCATGAACTCAAACGTTGACGTGTGTGATATCATAAAATGATATACATTACTGACATCATAATGATGATGTAAGTAAGAATGCCCCCGAGTAGGAGCTTGCCAACTTCCTAGTAGTTCTCAAATAATGTGCATTTGGCTATCAATCCCACTAGCACAAAGGCTATCTATCCGGCTAGCTCAAATGGGCTGTCAACCTCCAATAGATTTATTCACAATATTCGCGTTCACCCACAGGTGATTAATGGTTCATGATATGAGGGACTTTCAGTGGCAACAGTGTGTCTTAGGCAATATCAATCAGTATAGCATACATAAAAATACTTGTGCTCGGTTTGTAGCATTTATCTCCCCACAAGATTGAAAAACGTATTAAAAATATATAAAAAGTGGGACTATGAACTCACCTTGGTGATACATTAGTCTGGATGGAAAACAAATAAAGTATTGCGAATAAACTGTTCTGACACGTAACCTGGGTGAAAATGTCAAGTTTCAGTATTCGTATACAAGTATATGTGATTTTAATATTTGTTTCGTAAGTGTTTTGCCGATGGTTGAGTGTTGAACAAGACAACATGAAGTTCCTTCAAAAATTGGTGGATGATAATATTTATCATATTTTCCTTTTTAGGTTTCGTTTGATCGTTTGACGATATAGATATATTTCGTACATAAGTTTTATCATAACCCCGAGTCGTTTTAATGTTAAGTATATTTCTTATATAAGCTTTATCGACATCCCAAATCGTTACGTATTAAAATATATTCACGAGATAATATATATAAAATGTTACACTTTATACCCTTGAAGTTTCAAGTACTGACAGTTTATACCCTTAAACTTTCATATAATGACAATTTATACCCTCAAGTTTTATATAATTACAACCTATACCCTTCAAGTTTTACAAAGTTACAAATTAAACTCCTCAAGTTTTATAAAGTGTCACTATATACCCTAAAGTTTGGTGAAATGACAGTTTACCCCTTCAACTTTAGTGAAATGATAATTTATACCCTATACTTTCAAATATAGCACTTTCTACCCTTAACCTTAAGTTTATTTCATTTTAAATTTGAATCATAAGAATAGTTTAGAGTTTTGACATAAAATACCCTTCATGCAAAAATTACTTTTCACCCGAAGTCCTTTTTAAACAAAAACGCACTTTTAGCCAAGGAAATAGACACAACATTCTACGACTCCTTTATATATGTTAAAATAAGTTATCTCTAGCCTATCAGCTTATAACTTTAGCTTATTTGTCCAAATTAAGTAAAAAGGTGAGTTCGGTTTTGTACGTGACAAGGCAAAAACAAGAGTAAATAAAGGCGAGGCCTTGTAAGTTTTTCACAACGTTCTTGATCTCTTCAATAGTTTGCTAGGTGGTCTTTAACATGGTTTAAACTAGAGGTCGTAAGCTGTTGTGGTTTGGTCGCGATAATTATTCAAAGTAGAGGTGTTGGGCATTTTCTTAATAAAAGATATACATAATTTCAGTTTTAAGGGGCGAGAGGCCTAAAAGAAGGTCATTTATAAATGGGGCCTTGAAATATTTTTATGACGCTTATAAGTTAATAGTAAAGTTTGTTAAGTTTGGTAAATTATCAAGTTCGGGAACTAGGTCGTTTAAGAAAAGATTTTTGGAAATCCAAGTCTCGGGTTTAAAAACAGTCCGCACCTATAGCTCTTGTCATGCGTTTTTAGAACCCGTGCCCCTGAGTTTTTGAAGCAAACGTCATTCCGGACAACTTTCGTGTTTTAACTTTTTGATGAATCGGACTAGAAATGCCTCGTTTTGTGTGTTTTAGATTCTGTCACAGAATGTTGTTGACAGCTTTCGACAAAGTGTTTGGTAATTTCATTTAGCTGGTGATTCAAAAGCCTAGAAGCTCGTTTTTATTTCTCCTAACTGATTGTTAAGTTTATATACGCTCATGGAATTTAGAGTATAACATAGAGGGTGTTTGTTTTGTGCTCGACAGAAAAGAAAAAGAAAAGAAAATATAAGTTTTGACCCTGGCTTGTTATTAGGACTTGTTTAGTAGTAAGTTTATGTGTATTTAGAGTTTACAAAAGAAAAAGAACTTGAATGGAGCTAGAGTACTTACTTGAAGTGAATTTGGTTAAAATCAGGTTTTTGGCAAAAAGACTTGGAAAATGGAAACTAAGCTTCCTCATCTTCCTAGGCTCTTCTAAACTCCTTCTTGGCTTCTACTAAGACTTCAAGATAAGAAGAGAGTGTTTGTGAGTGAGAGTAGTGTTGTAATGAGTGTGGGATGAAGCAAGAAGGGTGAAGGGGGCTCGCTATTTATAGAGGAGTGAGCTAGGGTTCATTACATGCTCAAATGCCACTTGTTAGGGCTTGTAATGAGTTAAGGAGACACAAGCAATGTTTTACCAGGTTTTTTTGGAGATTACATGACCAAAATGGTCTAGATTCGATGCATAGAAGGTCTGGGAAGGCTTGTGCACATGGTGAGCTTGATTTGTTTGACCTAGGTTTGAAAATACGTTACATGTGACCATGATAGAGGAAGGAGGCTTCTTGAAGAAGTCTTGTTGGTTTGTAACTAGTTGGGTGGTGTTCTAGTTAGAATCGAACTATGTAGTTAGTATAGGATCGAATCTTGCTTGTGAGAGTTGTACATAGGCATTAGAAAGTTGTACATTAGTTAGGAAGTGTAGTAAACTCTAGGTAGGGTTTAGTTGGAGTGAAATGTAGTTAGAATTAAACAAGGGTTAGTTTTATTTGTTTTGTGTTGAATTCTAGGAAAAAATGGAAAGATATTTGAATGGTGCATTAGGGTGTGGTACCATGGGCTATAATGAGTTGTACTTGAGGTTTATGAATGCAGAAAATATATTCCTAGGGTTTTAATTAGGTTTACTTAGGTTATAGTTAGGTTAAGGTAAGTAATTATGGGATTTTAGGCTTTTATGCATTAGACACTTGTACCTTAGGTTTAGGGACTTGTACTTTTGTGTTGGAATGATAAAATAAATCTATGTTTAGAACTTGTGCATAAAGACCTTGTATTACCTATTTTTAAATGTGTACCCTTAGGTTTATAATGAGATTTTTATTACTATTTAGTTCCTATGCATTAAGGACTTGTACGTAGGCTTGTAAACTTGTACATTGATATTTTATAAATATAATGTATATAATGACTAGGGTTTTGTGAATAAGTTAATAGATACCAAGCGTTTAGTTTAAACGTTTAATATTTGTACGTTAATGAAATAACGTAAAGTAGAAAATTAGGGTTGTAGTCTTTTAAAATGTTTATTTAAAATAAACATTAGGTATGTTGGTGTTGGTTCACGTGTGAGCAGTTTATCAAGGATGTGAGTTACCTCACATTAGTTCGTTTTGGTGATAAGTTAAACTGATAATGCTTAAAAAAAAAATTCAGACGTGAAAAATGGGTAAGTATTCTCTCGTTAGGATATTAATGCAAGTGGAAATTTACAGGTAGTTACCCCTTCTGGTCCATGACTTCAACGTCATAGTCACAAAAGTCGAAAACCTAGTAAAAGAAACATATTGAATCTTAATCAACAAAAACTATAAAAAGCCTTATTATCTCTGCATTCGCTTTCCTAAACTTCTAATGTTAATATAATATCTCAAACAATCAATATGTCTTTTAAGAACCCAATTAAAAACAAGTGGTGTCAAATGGGATTATGATACTTCTTCAATTTCTATAAATTTGATGTTCCTAAAACGTATCTCACAATTACGTAACTGGTTTATTGAAATTGAAAGAAAACAATTAATAATTAGGGTAAAGGCAAGCGATCATACTAGAACACAGTGGGATATCGAAAAATAATGATGAATCGGTTGGTGACTATATTGAGGGACGACCGATCACGATGAGGATTAGATACCGATCATATTTTCTTTTAGCAGATACCGATCATAGTGAGAAGAGGGTGACTTTTGGTTTCTTTTTTCCCCTCTTTTTTCTTTTAGTTCTATGCGGCATATGTGAAGGAGTTTTCTTTTCCTTTTTTCTTTTTTTTAAACCACTATGTTTTGTTAAATAAATGTGAAAGTACTATGTTTTGTTAAATAAATTTTAAAAGTACTATGGTCAAATAAAAAACTCCATGTGAAAGACTAATGCCATAAGAAAAAGTGTTGAGATGACACTAGTTTTTCACGGTTTGAAGCCATGACATCAACTGTAACCGCTCGTCATTGTAATCTTTAATTCAAAATGTTTTAAGGGTCTGTTTGGTACACGGTATTTACCGGTTTGGATTCATAGATTCTCTAAAAAAATTGTTTGGTTCATTTTCATACCCATGATAGTGACATTTGAATCCAATTTTTTCACTATATTTTGGTGGGTTCAACAAATGGACCAAATAGAAGAAAAAAAAAAGAAGTTATATGATCCTTCTTTTTTAGCTACAAACTACTTTACTCTTTCTTTAATATTTTACCTTTTTATTATAAAAAAATACATAAAATAAATTTATCAATCATTTATTTTTTCTCTCTTAATTTAATATAAAATTCAAATCCAAATCCTAAACCCTTCTGCAAACCAAACGCGCCCTTAAACTATTTGCCTCATCAATAAGTCGAAACTAGTCCCGCCCAATTTTTTCCAAAAACTCAAAATATCACTTTGGCTCTTCCTTTTCCCTCCACATGCTGTCAATCCGCCCTAATGAATATCAATTTTGTTTTGGATCGTATCTCTATTGACCGATTCTCACATTAATCTAACCCCTAATGTAATTGGCATTTATTTGGTGGTTCTCTCCTTTTCTTGTTTCGATCGCAAAATCAAGCAATACAAAACTAGTCTATTATGGTATAAAACTCTTTTAAATTTCTACTTGAGTAAACTGCAAAATACATCCATGTGGTTTACACATTTTAGCATCTTACATCCCTGTCAGAAACTTTTGGAAAAATACATCACTCGTTAGGCAAACGTTTGCCACCCTACATCCCTCGTTAACCATGAGGACTAACAATGCAAATTTTTTCTCCGTTATCTCTTAACGAGATTGATAATGTTACACCGTTAGCCTTCAGGACAAACGGTATTTGCATCGTTAGTCCTTTTTTTTTACGTTATCTCCATTTTTGTACGTTTCTCCGTTCTTTGTACGTTTTCTCCGTTTTTTGTACGTTTTTATCCATTTTTTGTACGTTTTATCCGCTTTTCTATGTTATTTGTACGTTTGATCCGGTTTTATCCATTTTTTGTACGTTTTATCCGTTTTTTTGTTAGTTTTTTCTGTTTTTTGTATGCTTTATCAGTTTTTTACGTTCTTATCCGTTTTTTTACGTTTTATTTGTTTTTTTTCAGTTTTTTACGATTTATCCATTTTTTGTATGTATTTATCCGTTTTTTGTACGTTTTATCCGTTTTTGTCATTTTCCCTTATATTTAAGTTTTATCAGTTTTTTCTTTTTCTTTTTTTTTTTTTTTTTTTTTTTTTAATGTTTTTATCTATTTTTTGTAAGTTTTATTCTTTTTTTCTCAGTTTTTTGTACGTTTTATCTGTTTTTTTTTTCGTGGCATTTTTTGGATCTGCATATGTTTGTCTTTTGACCAATCATTTACCGTTCTTGGACCACGGTCAAAAGTGTACCTAGTATTGATATAGAAGCCCTTTACATATGAACAATTAATTAGGAACAAAGGCAGTTCTAATAAATCCTTAAGTTATGTGCACAGCTGTACCTATATACATTGCAGCAAAAGGTTTTCTCAACTTCCACTATCAAAGCCATCTGCAAATGAATGCTGATAAAAGACCATCTGCAAGTCCACTATCAAAGCCACCATAGCCTGAGGTATCGTGCATTTATCTTGTAAAGAAATATACTGCTTATATGTACATGCTTGTAATTGAGAACAAGAATAACTTAATGACAACCTTGTTCAATGACATGTTGTAACTACTCAAACTGGTTCAATAATATGTTGTAACGACTCAAACTGGTTCCATGATATGTTGTAACAACTCAAACTTGTTTAATCATAAAATGCTTCTGTGTACATGTTTAGATTTGTGATTGTTTTTAATGACATGTTGCAACGACTGTTTTAAAGAGTTCCTTGTTTTTAAATCACCCATGGACTTGTGCAAGAGTCCTTACAAGTTTGATATATTCATAGGGGTTCAGTCGGTTGCAGCTGGCATTTCAGAGGGAGCGTGTGGTGTTTCCTTCAGCTTTCTATCTTCTGTTGGTTCTGCGTTCTCTACTCTTATAGCTTGTTTAAAGTCATTGTTCAATTCAACTTTCGAGGCTTTTTGGGATTGGTCGTACAGGCTGTTTGGGATTTGCATGTCAAAGACATTTCTGATTTTCATTTAGAGATGACTATTTTGACATGTTTACTTATTAATGATATTTTTTGGTTGGATGAATTTGAATATTACTCTGTTGGAATATAATCTTGCTATGATAAAAAAAACACAGGTATGAATAATAAACTTGCTATTGAATTGATTTAAACTTGCAATATTTGTTATTTGATATATAATTTGGAATGAATTGTTTACAGAATTCTTGCCCTATATATACTTGTTGAATCGTTGCCTTCATGCCAAGCGACATACCGATTCAATAAAAGTAAACGACATACCTATTCTATATAACGGTTTATACCGTTTTATTCTTATGGCCCAGCCCAAACACAATTTCGGTTTATACCGAAATTTACTTAATACATACATATACTATTCTAATTTACAATTTCTAACCAAACTATAATAAGTTTAGTTTAACATCCAATACTCCCCCTTAAACTAAACTTGTCCAAGGTGAGTCTTCAACTTTCTTGACTTGTCTTCACAACAATGTAGGTTCATTGTCGGTTTCATAAATGAGATGTGCTTGTTTCTCCTTGTCTTTCTTCTTCCATTTGGTGCATTCTTTTGCGAAATGTCCATGCTCACCACATTCATAACACCTCATTTTATTCTTGCTTTGTTCTCTTTGCCTTGTATCTCTTTCTCGTCCTTTCCTACTTTGTTAAAGTTTCTTCCTCCTCCTTGATTGCTTGAACTTGCCATCAGAAGTTTATTTTGATAATTTTCTTCATGTTCGTCTTGACTTTTGAGGCGTTCTTCAAAAGTTATTATTCTTCCCATTGCTTCTTCAAATGACATTTTATCAATCTCGGAATATTGCTCGATAGATGCCACGATCGGTAGAAACTTCTTTGGAACGGAGTTTAGTAATTTTCTGACGAGTGTTTTGTCTTTAAGAGTTGAACCAAGACTTTTAAATTTGCCTCTTATGCTTCCCAATTTTCCGGCAAAGTCGCTTACGGTTTCGTTGTTTTTCATTTTCAAAGTCTCCAATTCGCTCCTTAAAGTTTGTAGCCGTGCTTTCTGAACTCTGTCCTCTCCTATATATCGTACTTTAATTGATTCCCATACTTCATTTGCTTTCGAGTATTGTGCAACTTGCATTAGAATATCTTCCGGCAATGTCGTGAGGATCAATGCTTTTGCTGTATGCATCTTTCTTTCATTTACTTTTTCTGTATCTTCAAGCGTTTCCCAAAGACCATATGCCTTCAATATTGTCTCCATCATAATTGCCCATGTTGTGTAGTTTGTTTCGGTGAGTTTTGGACATTGAAGTGCTATGTTTTGGTCACGAGTTGGTGTAGATGATTCTCCTATCTTCATGCTTTGTTGCTTTCTTACTTGCGTACTTTCTTACTTGATTTGAAACAAAAGTTTCTCTTACTGGTCGAAACAATGAGGTTTCTCTTACTGGTTGAAACACTGAGGTTTCTCTTACGGGGTGAAACAGTGGGGTTTCTCTTACGGGGTGAAACACTGAGGTTTCTCTTACTTACTTACTTTGAAACGTTAAAGTTTCACTTACTTACTTACTTTGAAACGCTAGAGTTTTGAAAACAATAGGTTTCTTTCTTACTTCTTACTAAATGAACCACAGGGGTTCGGTTTCTTACTTCTTACTAGTTTTGTATGTTTCTATTTTGAAATAACTGATTTTGTCACCTTAAATAGAAAAAATATCAAAACTTTATTTTTACTTTTTTACTATCTTTCAATTGATTTTTGGATTTTATAGGTATATATATTTTTCCTAATCAATAAATAAAGTGAAAAGAAAAAATAAATAAATACCTTAAAATATTTTCCCCAAACTTCCGTTTTTTTTTTCTTTTTCTTCCCTACTGTTACTTTTCCTTTCTTATAAAACTTAATTCTAATTAGATTAAAAACAAAAGAAAAAAATACAGAGAATACCAAATTAGGTCGGTTGATGTGATTATCAAACAGGAGAATCGCTCCTTCTTTCTCTCTTTCCCTTTCGATTTCAACCTAAACGATTGCTGGTATAATTTATCAGAAGAAAAAATCGTTCTTTCTTTCTTCTCCAATCGTTGCTCCGGTTACAATGGTTTATGTGTTCAATATCTTCAACGAAACAGGTATCCTTCTTTCTTCTTTCCTTCTTACTTGATTGATCTTCTGTATACTCGTTCTTCGTACTTTGATTCCCGGAATTGAACGTGCTCTGATGCCAATTGTTGGAATATAATCTTGCTATGATAAAAAAACACAGGTATGAATAATAAACTTGCCATTGAATTGATTTAAACTTGCAATATTTGTTATTTGATATATAATTTGGAATGAATTGTTTACAGAATTCTTGCCCTATATATACTTGTTGAATCATTGCCTTCATGCCAAGTGACATACCGATTCAATAAAAGTAAACGACATACCTATTCTATATAACGGTTTATACCGTTTTATTCTTATGGCCCAGCCCAAACACAATTTCGGTTTATACCGAAATTTACTTAATACATACATATACTATTCTAATTTACAATTTCTAACCAAACTATAATAAGTTTAGTTTAACATCCAATATACTCAAACTCATAGGGACTGCTTCGAATCGTTTGTTGAATTAGCTGCTTACATGGGGGCTGTTTGGGATTGCTTTTTGAGTTAATTGTTTTTAGGGGCTGTTTGGGATTGCTTATGAAGTAAGTGCTTATAGCGGTTGTTTGGTATTGCTTATTGAATCTGCTTTTGATAAGCACTATAAATAAGCACTCCCAAACAACCCGTATAGTCGGTTTTAATAAGCAATCGCAAACAGTTTTCTTTATAAGCTGTCTCAATAAGCAATCCCATACAGCCCAAATATTTTTTATTTTTGTAAAATATTGAGAGGCCGGTTTTTATAAGACACCGGTCTCTACGTGATTTTTTACACGAAGACAAACCTGTGTTTTACTCTATCATAGATACCAGTTGTTAGTAGAAAACTGGTCTCCATGCTTCTAATAGACACCGGTTGCGAAACCGGTTTCTATATGTTTTGGTCATAGAGATACCCCTCACAGAAAGTGGTTTCAAAACCACTCTTTATGAACCATTCTAACCGTCTCTATGAGATTTTCTCCATATTGTAAGTCATTTGTTCGAATTCCATATATTAATTACTACCGAGTCTTGATCTAAATTGTTCCCAAAATATAAAGGGCCATGGATATGTAAACATATATACATATAAACGCATCAACCATGTTTCGGCCCTTCTACCATACTTATATTAGTTGCGTCTATTCATTATAATCTTGACTGTCTCTAGGATACGGAAATAATCATAAAACAACGAAGACTGTTCCCCTTCAAGACCGTCTCTATATAACCTGTTACTGCCCGCCATATTGTTGCACGGGCTGCCGCCAATAATAAGATCAAACCCGCCAACAGATTTTATCAGTTTGTCAAGTTTGTGTGGGTCTAATTTTTGAACATCAGCCAAGTGGACAAGATTGCCCTTTTGATCCGTTTGCTGCCACCAGCTCTGCACGATATCTCTGTTAGCCTCTGAAAGTTCCACTGAGACAACATTTTTTAAAGGAATCCTGAGCTTGTGGAGAGCAACCTCAGCACCACCAATGCCCGAGAAGAGAGAGAGAACATTCATACCGTCCGGATATATGTCCTTCAATACAGAGAGATGATATGCCACTGTATCGACCTGGGGAAAGAGGATATTAGATATACGGTTAGTATGATGCTCATGTGAATTTTTATGTTTAGAAGAAACGCGTGTATGTAGCTATCACTAATCGTATGGTGGAAGTTTCAAAAAGGAATGAGGCTTGCCGTAAATTATGTTTTTTTAACCTCACGCAGCAATTCGACTCCTTTACTTATTAATGGCTGAATTTGGGCTGTCATTTGACTCAATATGGCTGTAAATTACGTATTTATGTTACAGTTTAACACCAGCAACTTATTACAGTTTGCTACAAAACCTTCCATGGTCATTGAAGTGTCCTTGAAATTCTTTACACTTCGTTAAGTTCATACATTTCTTAACAAGATTTCAATATTAAGCTAATCATTAGCTTGCCGGGCCATAAAGTTCAAAAGTACATTAGTTTTTTTCCTGGAATAAAGAGGGGTATCTATAGACAAGAACTGGGAAAAAATGAATTGAACATAGGAAAATAAGAATTTCTCACCTGAAAGGAGTTACCAAGGGATTTAAATCTGTCCGTCCTACTTAAACCCCCACCTCTCATATGGTTTCTGGGAAACCCCAATATCATTTCAACCTCATCCGGTTCTAAGGTAGCAACTTTGTTTTTCCCTACCCAAACTAAATTCCATCTTCGGCATTCCTCAAGAACATACTTCTTCACATGATCAGGTGGGTTGTCACCACATTTCTCTAAAGCCTTCCGGATCATCTCTGTCAATTTTGGACTTCCATAAGTTGTTTTCAAGCAGTTGAACTTTGTACGCTTATCCCATTCTGGCCACCATTTCTTTGTTAAAGGGAATGCCTCGTGTATAGTGCGTGGAGGAAGTGGAAGAAGCGGGAATCTGTTGTTTATGGGCAAATTGTGCACATATCCCCGTTTTCTTGCAGCTGCACAGAAATACTTGGAATCAACAAACTCGGGAGTTATTTCATAGAGGAATCGAGAAATTGTTTCCCAATCTCCTTTCGTAGCCAAAGCGACATTTTCATAATAAAATAACGGTGGTCCAATGGCTGCTTCAGGAAGTGTTCTATAAGTCAACACACTGCAAATAGATGGCACACCAAAGCCTATCATGGGATTTGGAAGACGGATCATATCGTCTTGTTCAGCTAGTGGTCCCTTTTTCTTATTTCTTTCCGGTGCCTCTTGATTTTGTTTCCTCTTAAGTTCCGCGTTCACAAAGATCTTGGGTTTCTGAGTTTATGTTAAATAAAAAGATTACAAAAATAAATAAACTAACTACGCGATAATACACTAATAAAATATGATCAAGTTAGAGAACATGATAAATGGAGGATGTATTACCAGAGGTCAACGGATAATTGATTAACAAAGAGATCGGCAACTCATATTTGATATTTAACTGTTAAGAGCATTTGTTGGCATGTGAGGTGCACGTGTGAGATTTATCTCAGATGTGAGTTACACAAGAATTCTCTCTACAAAAGCTCTTAACTGAATTTGGCGCCAAAACTCATTTTAAATAGTCGCTAGCCTTTCATAATCATTTAGTCCGTTTTAATTGTTTCTCTCTCAATCCTCTCTATTCTAAATCGTTCTGTAACTGTTAGTAACAAATTGTAACAACCAAATTCACCATTGATAATACAACAAGGCTTTCGACTATTCTGTTCTTCATTCTTGAATGTCCAAGTGTGTTGTAATCCATTATCGATCTTAAGTGGTCCTAGTGGTGTGTATCATATACATTGTGAATAAGTACGCATGAAACCTCCTATATCCTTTTATCCATAAAAATATATATTACTATTGAGTATTGACATGGGTTACTTTGTATAATATTTGACGCAATAGTTAGTTATCAAAATGATTAAATGTTGAAACAGGATGTCCTGAGTCAAATCCAGAAAGAACTGCTCTGACCCGTTACATAAACCGGCTCGACCTACCCATTTTTCCACATCCATTATTCAATAAGATTATAAGAAAAACATTATCACGAAGAGTAAATACCTCTTCCTCGAAAAACACAACTTCTGTCTTTGCCATCTGAGCGGCACTTATAAACTCAATTAGATCTACGACTGAGGCATCAGGACCTGCAAAAGGGCAAACAGCAAGGCTCATAAGTACTTCTTAATTTATTTCATTGAAATGCACTCATAAATACAGCTTGAAGAACTAAAATTTGAACAGCACCCGAGACTCGGTACATTATCAAAAGAAAATACTAATTTACATTCCTTTAACTTTAAACTTGCTAACTCTTCTAGTGTAAGAAAGGTGCAACCTTGTTTTCTAAAATGTAATATCATAACTCATACATACCACATCTCTCCATGGCTTCTGACGCCTCTTCTACTGCATAGCCCATACTTGCCAAAGATAATAACACGTTCTCATTATCGGGTAAAGAGTTGCCATTCTCCTGTACAAGATAGATGTCAAATTCCAGATATTTTTACAATTACAACAAATGCAAATGAAATTTACAAATTGTAATGATGTTTGTTTGACTGTGACATGCCATTAGGAAGGCATATGAAATCCAAATTTTTGGTATTGATTAACAAATCGATCGGATACTCATATCTAATATCTATACCATCCATTCTAAATACTAACATGTTTTATCAAATTGTTTGTTTTTTGCTATTTCCGATATTAGAACACATTGTTCTCTTGGTTGTAAATTTTATTTTCTCTTAATGGGTAACAATAAGAAAGCCACATAACAAAGGCCGATCAAAACTCTGCCTAGAAAGTCTGAGAAAACAAAGTGGGACTATATCAGTTACTATATGGATGATATTAGTTTAAAAAGAAAACAGCAGCAAGAACAACCAAGAAAGAAAATATTATGTTCGTGTGTGTTCAAGCGTATATGCTCACATCTATTTCACTATCGTCAAGACTGTCGTCATGGTCAGAAGATAACTCGTCATCATGTACACATTGCTGCTGATTAGAGCTGACATGACATGTGTTATGGTCCACTTGCGGAGAGTCTTCAAGGACCTATAAGACATTCATAAAACATTTATAGTTGAAGGTTCTGCACATTAGATACTTTACATAAAAGCGTAGGATACATCTGTATACTTTTGCTTTCCTATATGGATTTTGTTGAGCAATAAGATATATCACATAATGAAAAGATCCGTAGTTTAGAAAGTGAGATTTTTGCTCACCGAGTATGTAAGTATCGTCTCAAGTATCCTGTCGGTGTTACTTTCTCCTACATATATGAAAGAACAAAGATATAAGGCATTTGCTCCTAGATAAAACTAATAACAAATATATACATATAATTCTATCATATACCATTTTCTTTAATCGCTTTGGTAACCAGTTTCTCATGGAACCCCATATCAATGAAATGTTGAACCAAGTTAGAGTTTGAAGGCCCCGCTGATGAGGCCGCCTTAAGACAAAAAGACAAAAAAAAAATCAACTTTCATGCAGTGCAAGATTCAATCATTTTTACATAAGTAAACTTTTTCAATTTCAAATTATAAGCTATGTTAGCTAGTTACTCCAGTAACCTGTATTACCATCGAAAACATAGAACTATGGAACATTGAACATATGGAAACCGCTATTCAGTAAACTTTAGAAATAAGTCACTGTTCAACTGAGTGATCCGAATGTATAATGAGTTTAGTGACTTGAGGAAAAGAAAATAGTAAAGTACTTTAAATGAATTAAAACACCAAGTGTTGTAATTTCCTTATGTATTAGTCCTTAAACAAATGATCAAATACCATATAAATTATTGATTATTTACATAACTTATTTATGCATTATGAATAAGCAAGTTAATATAAAAAATAAGTATTAAGGAAATACCATTTTTCTATAACCTTTATCCGTGTAGAAAAAAGCGTTTAATCTGTTCAAAATAAAGAAAGGGAATAACTATCAAACCATTGCAGAAAACTCGCAATCTCATATTCGAACCCAAAGATTAAATAGTGATTACCAGAACCTAGGGTCGTTATAATTTCTGTAAATTAAAATTGTGATATTCGCGAAGATGAGCTCATATGGTGGCAGATAACTCTACATTGGCTAGAAGTTAACAGTGAACATAGAGTTACAAAAAATGAAAATACAGAGAAGAGTCATTAATCCTAAAACTATTAGCAAAAAACTAAGTCTAGCAATGGTATTAGGAAATCTAAAGAGACGAGACTCATATGCAGAAAAAAAACTATGCCCATAATTAAACATCAACATCAATCTATGAAATCAAACTTCGCCCGTATATCAACACATTAACTAAAATTATTTCAGTTACGGTTGAAAAGCAAATAACACTCCGGTTTATATTTTTTGATTCACATTTATGAACTGAGAATTATCTCACAATGCGATAATTTATGCCTAAGACCATCAACCTGCAACTCCGAAAGTTCCCACCATATATTTGTCTTCCTCGTCTAAGCACAACCACTTAGTATACTACTTGTCAGCCCAAGCATTGTCTAATCATCATGCTCAATAAATAGTACTAATAATGTGATCCCGCCAAATATGGAATATTTTACCCCATTTTAATTTGCCTTAAGCTTTTCCATTTTTAACAAAAAGCATATAGTAACCCTGATATCATTATTGTTCCTGATGCTCATACAAACAAAAGTGCCTTTTATGCTTCTCTTTCTCATTTCAGATATCTATATAAGGTAGAAACTGAAATACATGCATGTTACACACATAAAATGAAGTTCCCTACATCAATAATTCGATACTACACTAATTTCTTTCTAACTTCATATACTTAAAACTAAGGCCATGTAATGGTTTAGCTTACTTTAACCTTATGGGGTTATTTTTTTTTGAACATAAATTTCATTTCACGCATTATGTTTTATGTACTTTATGTACTTTTGTCAAGCTACACCTTCATATGGTTGTGTCTACCAAAAGCTCACTCTGGTGATTTCCCCCACCCTTGTATGGTGTTGCTGTCGGTGGTCACAACTATTTTGGTGTATGTCTTGTTTTGGCTTAACTTGTTATGTTCAATGTAACTTGTTGTGTTCAAATTTCCTCCATTTGTGAGGCGTGAAATGAAACTTATGGGGTTATTTGGTTAGCCTAATCTTCCATGATCCCATATTTTCTTGCTTCCGAGTTTATTTTTTTAATTTTAAGTCATTACTAAGTTTATAAACTAACCAAGTAGGCATTACTCTATCAAAATCCGCTAAGCACGCTAAGGAACAAAAGACATAGCATTTCATGAGGCTAAACAAAAATTTTATGCTCTTGTTTCAAATTCCATGATATACAACCATAAACAGATTATCACCAAAGGGCTTGTGTCCCAATGGTATCTCTTGTTGTGTTAGAAGCTCCCCGACCAAATGGTTGCGGGTTCACATCCTGCTTAGGACTGGTGTGTATTTCGTGAAATAGTTGGTTGCCGTTCAAAAGATTAAAAATAAATAAATAAACAGATTATCGCCCTAAACCATAAAAAGTTAAAAAATAATATATAAAACCTGGCTAGCCATAACACTCCGTAACAACTTCAACCACACACTAAAAACCATCAAACAAACAACAAATAATCAACTAAACTACCTAAAAGTATTAGATCATATATAACATCAAAATAAAAAAGAATATCAACAAATTTTACCTTAATTTTTGGAGGATATGTATGTATAATAATAATAGTTATACGAGCAATGTTATATCCTCCTACTTTCATCTACCTACTCATATTCTTATGCACACGAAAATATTACATGTGTCATGTACTAATTCTCTCTCTCTTTATTTAGCTCATTAATTTTTACAAGTGTCACACAATCATATTAGTAAAAGGGAAGTAAAGCAAAAATAATAACATTATTTTTCCTAGTTACTAGTAATATACAAGTAACTAGTGTTAAAAATGTCCATTGCCAAACTGGCATTATTTAGTACAAACTACGTCTATTAGTCTATGGATAGTCGTCCAGTTATGTGTCATCAAATTAGGATTATAAATCATTATATTACATGTTGCTTACTATACTTGGTGTGCTTCTAATAACAGATTCTAATAATTATGTAAATATATATAATTAAAAATGAGAAATAACTATTTTCTATCAGTTATGTTATGCCGACATATTTTAGAGAGTAATGTATTTATCATATTATACTACTCGTATAATATAATGCATTTATTTATTTATTTATTTTTGGGTAACCATGGTTTCTGAATTTTCGACCGACTAATCCACGGGGTTTGAACCCACCGCCACATAAACTCAAACCAGGTAAAAACTCTCATTTCATGAGGTTGGTGTTGAAAATTTAAGCATATCAAAATTACTTAAATACTTTTAAAATTTAAAACATAGAAATATATCAAGTCAAAGAATATTTTTAAAAATGAAAGGTTATAAAAGTTAAATAATTTATATACTTTTAAAAATATGTATTTCCCGTCAATGTAAAACGAAAATTATAATATATTCGTTTTTATGCGTATTTTGTTATTATTTTTTAGTCCTTTATTTTAAACAACAGAGTATATTGTTCGAAAAAAATTTATTGTCAATAAAAACGTACAACTAAAAAGCACTACTCACCAATAAGTTAGTTACCAATGGGCTTGTGGTCTACTGGACATGTCTTATTCAGTTAAGCGTGCCTAGTGGAGAGTAGTACCGGTTTGGGTGACCAAACCGGGAAGTCCTCCCTTGTGGACCACTGCCCTGTCGGTACGATTTCAAAGTCCTTCAATGAAGGTTTCAACCCACAAGGGTTCGAATCTGGAGAAGGCAGGGTTTACTTCAATTTAAGTGTCGTGCTTTCGGGCGGCTTAAGTTGAAGGTTTTCCCCCCATCGGGTTTCAAATTGGACTTGGATTTCCCCAATGAAAGTCAATTTTCAAAAAAAAAAAAAAAAACCAATAAGTTAGTTGTTTCTTTGCATCACGTGGGTATGTTATTAAATCCTTAGATATGTGTTTTTGTCGTACACTCTTTTAACTTTTATCTATACCCCAAAAGTACAAATCCACTCACCCTAAATGTCCCACTTTTTTTTGTTTTCTCCAAATACCTCAAGGGGAGAGAGTCGCCCTTAAAACTTGGGCGGATAGTATAATATAGTGACATGTGTCCCTATACATAGACCCACCATGTACCTTCATGGTACAACTCGCAATGTGTACTTTTTGGGCGACTCGGACCCACATTTCTTGGGCGACTTCACTATTTTGTCTTTTTGTAAAAAATTTAATAATAGCCCCTTTAATACCAATTTTCTCATTTAATACCAAAACAAACACACATACACACTCACAATTCTCTCTCTCTCTCTTGAAGATTCCGGCCACTGCCCCTTACCGGAGCACCAGCAGATTCCGGCGCCGGCCACCGGAATATTTTCCGGCGAGACACTTTCTTTGCCAAATCGATAGATCGAAACATTTACAACATTCCTGGAGCATTTGAGCCTTTGGCTCCCACCACAACCACCCGTACGCGCCACCACCATGAACCCCAATCATCACCGAGCCACCACACCATGTATCTGGCCGGATCTTGACCAGATCCGGTCGAATCTACTGGTGTTGGTTTCGTGGTGGTTGCGATGAGGGTTTGGTGGTGGTGGCGATGGAGTTTTGGTGGTGTCGATGGTGGCGTTTGGATCTTGATAGGGTGTAGTGGGTTTGGATCTTTATAGGTTTTGGTGGTGGTGGCGATGGAGTTATGGTGGTGGCGATGGAGTTATGGTGGTGTCGTTGGTAGTAGAATCATGGGTTCCAGGCCAAACAATCTTGTTCATGTTAAATGGGTTCCACGAGTAATAATCTGACTGGAATTGTGATGCAGTATGCGAAGTAATCACTATTTACAATTAACCTCCTACACAGAAAATAAACATACGTTTACGTTAGTTTATTGAACTTGTGTCTTCACCATGGTTAGCCATTCTTGTTAGATAATTCAACAATAAGCAGATTCCACATCTCTATAAATGGTAGTAGAATCATGGGTTCCAGGTTGAGTTGACCAATCTTGTTCACAAAAACATATGGGTTATAATAAAGATTGATCAAAAATGAAATATAAAGCAAACTACAAGGATTAAAAATGTAATTAATTTTATTATTAACTTTTTGACAAAAAGACAAAAAAGCCAAGTCGCTCAAGAAATGTGGTCCCAGTCGCCCAAGAAATGTCCTATTGTAACATGTACCATGTAAGTATTTGGTGGGGACATGTATAGGGACACATGTCACTCTTTTATGAGATCCGCCCAAGATTTTCAAGCGACTCTCTCCTCTTGAAGTATTTGGAGAAAACAAAAAAAAGTGGGGCATTTAGGGTGAGTGGGTTTGTACTATTGGGGTATTTGTGAAATTTTCCCCATAAAAAAAACACTTTTGCTTGAAAAGTTATAAAATGAGTAATTTTATTTTACTGAAATACCTTTACTTATAAAAGTAATATAATTTATTAACTATTTAAATATCTAAGTAGAATCTAGTCTACCAACTTTTTTCACTCTTACTAACTTCACATCAATATATCATACTATATTATAATGAAGGAAGGCTTTATAATATTAAAATACATAAAATTAAGCCTTACAAGTTAATAAGCTTAAAGTACAAGTAATTCAAACACAAAAGCTACTTATAGAAATTCTTCTCATATTTAATTCCAGCATACAATTAATACTAACATTAAATACAATAAATAAATCATTATGTACATTAAATACAATTAATTAACTGATGAATAAATACAATTAATGCACTTATTAAAACACCCCTTACATAAGAAATACAAATTATCAAGCATATTGTACAACCAACTTAAACACAATTCCTGCATTAAATGTCACTAATATAAATAACAAAGCATATTATACAAATATTCAAGCCCAAACGGGCAATGAGCTCGAGCCCGAACGAGCACGGGTCAAACTGGCTTGAGCCTGAACAGACACGAGCCAACAGGTTCGAGCCCGAACGGACACGAGCTAAACGAAATTTTTGATATCCGTAAATTTATTGTCAAAAAGAACATAGTAAACTAAAATATGTTCACATATTGTACAAACCAAGCAAACTACTATAATAATAATAATAATAATAATAATAATAATAATAATAATAATAATAATAATAATAATTATTATTATTATTATTATTATTATTATTATTATTATTATTATTATTATTATTATTATTATTATTATTATTATTATTATTATTATAATAAATAAAATAATACAAACTAAGTAAAATTTCATCAAACTTTTGCCATAAAAACTAATCAGTAAAACTATTGCCAAAAAATGTACAAATAAAATAAATTATTAGCCGAAAAAATTAAATTACAGGGTGCCCGCAGCTGCATTGCGCGGGGACCCTGCTAATACACAAAAAAGAGTAAACTGCAAAATAAAGAGTAACCTGCAAAATACATCTCTGTGGTTTGCAATTTCTGACATCTTACATCCCTATAAGAAATAATTGGCATCTTACATCATTCGTTAGCCAAACGTTTAACATAATACATCCCTCGTTTACATTGTGGACTAACGGTGCAAATTATTTGTCCATTATCTCTTAACGAGATAAAAGATATTACACTGTTAGCCTTCAGTACTAATGGTATTTGCATCGTTAGTCCTCTTTTTACGTTTTTAATAGTTTTTGTACATTTTATCCGTTTTTTGTACCTTTTTTTTCATTTTTTGTACATTTTATTTGTTTTTGTCATTTTTTTTACATTCTTCTCCGTTTTTTGTATGTTTTTATCATTTTTTTTTTGCTTTTTATCCGTATTTTTGCACGTTTTATGAGTTCTTTTTACGCTTTATCCATTTTTTGTACGTTTTATCCAGTTTTTTTTTTTTACATTTTATCCGTTTTTATCCCTTTTTTTTTACGATTTCTCCGTTATTTGTACGTTCTTATCAGTTGTTTACGTTTATCAGTTTTTTGTATTTATCTGTTTTTTTGTACGCTTCATTAGCTTTTTGTACGTTTTATCCGTTTTCTACGTTTTTATCCGTTTTTGTACGTTTTATCATTTTTTTTTATGTATTATCCGTTTTTGTACGTTTTATCCGGTTTTTTTTTTTTACATTTTTATCCATTTTTTGTACATTTTATCCGTTTCTTTGTACGTTTTATCCATTTTTTGTACGTTTTATCCATTTTCAGTATGTTTTTGTATGCTTTATCCGTTTTTTTTACATTTTAACCATTTTATACGTTTTTATCAGTAAAAACATTCTTTTTACTTTTTTACGTAAAAAACGTACGTGTTTTTACATTTTTTATACGTTACTATACAAAAACCGATAAAACGTAAAAAAACTAACAAAAACATACAAAAAAGGGTAAAAACGTACAAAAAATGGGTAAAACCATACAAGAACGTATAAAACCGTACAAAAATGGATAAAACATTTTATCCAGTCTTTGTACATTTTCATCAGTTTTTTTACGTTTTATCCATTTTTGTACGGTTACAACGTACCAAAAGCATAAAAAAAAGCGTACAAAAAATGGTTAAAATGTAAATAAAACAGATAAGACATACAAAAATGTAAAAAAAACGGATAAAGCGTACAAAAACATACAAAAAACGGTTAAAACGTAATAAAATGGATAGAATCATAAAAAAAATTGATAAAACGTACAAAAAACGGTTAAAACGTACAAAAAATAGATAAAACATAAAAAAAACTGATAAAATGTACAAAAAACGGATAAAACGTAAAAAAAACTGATAAAAATGTACAAAAAACGGAGAGAATGTAAAAAAAATATGGAAAACCAGGTAAAACAAATAACAAACGGATAAAACATAAAAAAACGGATAAAACATAAAAAAAATGATAAACCCCATACAAAAAACGGATAAAACGTAAAAACATTGATAAACCCCGTACAAAAAACGGCTAAAACATAAAAAAATGATAAAAATGTACAAAAAACGGAAACAACATAAAAAAGGGACAAAAACGGATAAAACGTTAAAAACGGATATAACATGAAAAAACCAATAAAATATACAAAAAATAGATAAAACATAAAAAAAACTGATAAAACGTACAAAAACGGATAAAACGTGAAAAAATTGATAAACGGATAAAACGTTAAAAATGGACATAAACAGATAAAACGTACATAAAACAGATAAAACGTACAAAAAATGTAAAAAAAAAATGGATAAAACGGATAAAAACGTAAAAAACAGATAGAACGTAAAAAAAACTGTTAAAAACGTAAAAAGAGGACTAACGATGCAAATACCATTATTCCTGAAGGCTAACGGTGTAATATTTTCTATCTTTTTAAAAGATAACGGACAAATTATTTGCACCATTAGTCCTCATTGTAAACGAGGGATGTATGAGTTTAAACGTTTGGCTAACGAAGGATGTAAGGTTCCAATTGTTATGACATGGATGTAAGATGTAAGAAATTGCAAACCACAGGGATGTATTTTGCTGTTTACTCAAAAATAAATAAATATGCTCACATAAATTGACAATACTATTCATCGCCACCGCTATACCCGAGTATCTCTGTGACCTCCCTATTACGCACAACCATCCAAAACATATGGCCTTGGTCAGGGTAATATTGCATTAGTTTGGTGATTTGCTCACCATCATGACAAGGCTAAAAAAGTGGGCCCTATATCCATTGGTTATAATAATAATAATAATAATAATAATAATAATAATAATAATAAATTACGAACACCTTATTTGTCAACTATAAATACCCCAAAAATTTACATAAACTTTACATAACTTCATATTTATTCCCTTAAAAAAATCTGATATGATTGTTCGCTTTCACAAACCATCGATGAAATCATGACTTTAGTTGATAAACTAATTGCGGAGGATACATCTCATCAGCAAGCGTTGATCGACTTAGCCATGCAATTTGACAACGTATACGAAGCTAAAGATGATATGAGACAAGCATACGAGAAATGCAATGACATTTCACCTGAAAACCGTGCTCAAATAGAGACCTTTTTTAAACGAAGAATCTATCAAATATTACGAGATGCATAATGCTCTGTCTAGAAAGGCTGAAAAAATACAAGAACAAATCAATGCTAAGTTTATTTGGCTACATGAAAAATACACTTAGGACGATTGTATTTTAAATTTCGAATTGTAATATTAACTTTCATATTGAATTTTAAATTTCGTATTGTAACTTTATTTTTATATAAATGAATGCAATTTTATTTTGTATGTTTTCGCAATAGTTTGAAAATTTTGAATTTGATAGGCTCTAACGGCTATCAAATACCCCTATAAAAACTCTACTAACTCTACTAATGACTGAGAAATCAAATTTGCGTCTCTCAATCGCCTTGAAGGCCGTTAGGGAAGAAGTGCTGAAAGACGTAAATGAGAAGCAAAATCTCATCAACTATTACGGAGCAATATAAAAGCTCGATTCATAATCATTTATGTAATGTTTTTAATCATGTACGTTTATGTTTTTAATTTATATAATGTTTTTAATTTTTGAATAAAAGTTTTTAGTTTTGTACGTTAAAAATTTTAATTTCGCACGTTTACATTTTTAGTTTTGTACGTTTACGTTCACATTTCTGTTTTTAGTTTATAAATATAAAGTATTTAATTAAGGTATGAAAGGTCGAGGAGGGTGACCAAAACAGATGTTTGATGAGAGGGAGTGAGGAGAAGTGAGAGAAGAGAGAAAGCTGAGATGACACTGACCCATTCACCAACCACTCCCTTGACTAAAAATCTAGAACCACTGTTTACCAGAAAAAGAATGAAATGACTCTGAGAGTTATAAAAAGTAACATATCCATAAAACACATACCTGATTTATATCGTTAACTAAATAGAATGGAAAAAAAATATTAATTGTACATTTTGTCAAATATTTCAGTTACACTCCAAAAGCAAAGATAATACGGAGTAATATCGATATTAAAAATCCACACGTGACAAGTTTAAATTTTTTAATGACTCAAAAAGCAGAAAATGTTAGGGTTATTTACGTATATCGATAATGAATTTTGAAAAATTTCCTATTTTAGGTAATTGACTCTCGAAAATACTATGTTAGGTAACAAAATTTTAAACTTTGTTCAATGTTAGGTAATTATGCCATATGTCGTAATTGGTAACCGGTTGTAGCCGGTTAGTGTTACCTTTGTTTGACCCTGTGATAAAGTACAAAAAACACCATTGACCAATCATCTTCTTCTTTAATAGTACGAGGCATGCAGAACCCGTGCTACGCACAGGCTTCGAATCTAATTGTTAATCGCGTATTCTTTCTATGTTGTATGAAACGTTTTGACTTTCTTGTATAAAAATTTAAAAATGTTTGATGTTGTTTTGGTTTTGTGGTATTGTATTTTATAAATGGGCTTTTGGTTATTAAGTTGTGATGATTTTGTTTCTTTTGGCCTATTACTTATTTGCATGATAAAAAAATGGCATTGTTTCTTTTGGTCTATTACTTAGCCCTATAATACTTGTCCCTTAGATAGTTTTTGCATGGTAATGTGAAGCACACGTGGTCTATCTAATTGGTTATAGTTTAATGTGCGTTAAATATTTTGTTTATTAAGTTTGTAAGTTAAAGTTTGTGTAATAATGTATATATAATAACGCCACATAAATTGTATAAAAATCGTTAGAACCTTTTTAGCTTTATATCATTTTATTGTACAACTAATTTCATTGAAAATTAACATTGAAGTCTAACTAATATTAATAAATTTTATCAATAAACTCAATTCTAAATAGTTAACCAAATGAATATTAATTAACACACTATTAATAATTCCTAAAATATTTGGACTCTACTATTATGTCTTAAACTTAATTTTTTTAATTTACAAATGGGTTCGAGCAAAAATTATGTACTTTTTCTTTTATATTCATTATTCAAGTTGCATGCTTATATAAACTAATCACGCTAAAAATTATCATTTAACCATTTAAATGTTTATTTTATATTCATTATACAATAATTCATTGATTTGGGATTACTTTTGATTTTTGAAATAATTAATTGTGTGAGTTATGACCATTAGAAATTAGGGTTTAGGAATAAAGAGGAGAGAAAGTGGGAAAAGGGAGATATAGCTGTTTATATGACGTTATGTGTGGGCCTCATAAGCTTAGCCGGTAATATTACCTAACTTTCCAGGTTGAACAAAGTTTGATTGCCTAACTTAGTATTTTCGAGAGTCAATTACCTAACATAGGAAATTTTTCAAAGTTCATTACCTATATGTGTAAATAACCCAAAATGTTGCATGTGTTACGTCCACGACAACGAGGTGATTTATGCAAAACAAATTTTACATGTTGTACAACAACGTACAACTGTACAAGTATTGTGCATGTCATCGTATAGGGCCATTTTTATTTTTTTAATGTCCGAAAAGGCCACATATTTTGCTGCAACTAAGCAGCGAAATGTTTTCCAACACGTGTCCACCTTACATTAATCCTGAAATAAAAAAATATATATAAAAAGAAAACGCTTCATATTTGCGGCGAATTGTTTCTCACTTCCATTTTGAGAACACCGCAATTAAAAAAAATAATAATAATAAAATAAAAATAATAATAATCGCAAAATTTTTTTAAGTGAAATCTTTTTCTCTCTTCTAGTTGGGGCCCACCCAATAAATACAAGCCATTTCTAATACTAAAAAAAAATTAACACTTACAAAAAAAATACCCTGAACTTTCTAATATTTACAACCTTTTTTATATGACAAACTTTAGGGAAAATTACCAAAATGGCCCGTCACCCTGTGGTCTATGCATATTTAGCCCGTTTTTTAAAAATTCCCGTTTTAGCCCAGGTTGCTCTGGGCAACTTTCGTATAGCCAACCGAAAGATGACAAGTGTCCTCAAGTTGCACAAAATACAAAAAAGTTGCCCAAAATACAAAAAAGTTGCCCCGACGTAGCACTCTGTAGTTAGCTATGCACTAGTTGCTCAGGGCAACCTGGGCTGAAACGGGAATTTTTCAAAAATGGGCTAAATATGCCTAGACCCAGGGCAACTGGGCTATTTTACTAATTATCCCTTTTATTCGTCAAATATTTAGCAAATATATAACGAATTCGTTAATAAAAAATACCGACGCGAAGAGCTCTAAATTACGAACAAAACGAGCCAAATATTGATATGCTTTTGACATACATACGATTTTATAAAAAAAAAAAAAAAAAAAAAAAAAAATGAAGTATTCGTTAATAAAAAAAATACCGACGCGATGAGCTCTAAATTACGAACATTTTTTTATATATATAACTTCAACATTTTTTATAAAATCGTATGTACGTCAAAAGCATATTAATATTGGGCTCGTTTTGTTCATAATTTAGAGCTCTTCGCGTCGGTATTTTTTTATTAACGAATACTTCAATATTTTTTTATAAAATCATGTATACGTCAAAAGTATATCAATATTTGGCTTGTTTTGTTCGTAATTTAGAGCTCTTCGCGTCGGTATTTTATTTATTAACGAATTCGTTATATATTTGCTAAATGTTTTACGAATAAAGTTTGTTATATAAAAAAGTTATAAATATTAAAAAGTTTAGGGTATTTTTTTTTTTTTTTTTTTTTTTTTTTTTTTTTTTTTTTAGTATTAGAAATGGTTTGTATTTATTGGGTGGGCCCCAACTAGGGGTGTAAACTGATGACGTATAGTCTATATATGGGTCACGAGCCCAAATAATAAACATTACTAAGGCCCAAAGCCACCATGCGTGGGCTATTATAACTTGGGCCGCACCAATAAAAGGAATTAGCTCACATAAGCCCAAGCCCAACTAAACTACATATACGGTTTAGATAAGGATCTTCTATCTATGGAATAGATATCCTTAACCCGGATAAACACCATGTGTGCGAAACGTAAGGAACACGAACCCTACAAGGATTCTGCGCCTATATAAGGAATGACATAATTCTCATTCAAGGTACGATCCACAAACCCTTAAACTCTTTACGAGAACCCTAAATCGATTACTTACTCTCACGTCAGAGTCTAATCGTGGGAGGCAATCCCACGATAAGCCTAACGGTGTTGTTTATTTTCTTAGTGCGCAGGTTTCAAGCATTAAGAAGCGAATTGGTACGAGAGCAAGAGCCCATAATCAGGAACGCTCAACTTTTGTATCAACAAGTGGCGCAATCCGTGGGACCCCTACTGAGAACTAAAGAACTAGAATGACAAAAAATATGAACTCAAGCCAGCGGACTCCGCAGTTAGAAAAAACACGTGACCCCCAGAGGAAGAATCAACAAGATTCGACCTCTAGGCAGGTTGCTGGGACAACCAGCGCACCTGGTCACCAAGAGGCAGGGACAACCCAACCTCTTCCAGTGGTAGAACTGCCTGTAAGGACTACCCAAACCACCACAGTGGTCCCAAGCATTGAGGAACTCCAGCGCACCCTCTTCACTACTCCTCACCAAACTATACCTACAGTGAACAACACTGTACCACCGGGCGCGCCTAACCGAGATAGGGTGCCCAATACTGTGGCAGACATTCTTGCAGCAACTGAGGACACACCCAACCTAACATTGGGAAATTTTGTATCCCAAAATTATGAAACCCTAACTGCCCTCATGCAAGAAGAAGCAAGGAGAAGGTCAAGTACGAGCCTACAAGCTCGGCTCAATTTTGGTCCTGAACGCGAACCATCACCACCGCTCCACCCACGAGGAAGACGCGCAGATAACGAAAAACGTACTACTATCCACGATAGGATGGGTACGACATCTGATTCACAATACTCAAAGGAATATGAAGGCAGCGAGAGGCGCACTAATGTTTACTCCAGACTTGGCAGTCGAGGGATACAAGACCGATTAGGACCTCAGCATTCACCAAGCCAATGGTCCTCCAAATCTGGGAGCAAGAGAATTCACGACAGATTGGGAAAAAGAATGTCCCCAAGTGAAAGCCCCTTAAGCTCTTCCTCTGAAGGAAGCCGGCGCAAGCGCCGAAAAAGAAACTACTCTTCCTCCAGTGACTCCTCGGACAACGAGGATAGGGAAACATGACATTGGAAATCAAGAGGAAGACGCCGCGGAGAAGAGAATGAAGACATATCTCTTCCATGGCGACGCCAGAAAATTGATGCGTTTACACGACGCATCAGTGATTACTCCGACCACAAAAGGAGGCGCATGCCTACTAACGTGAAAACATATGATGGAACAGGTGATCCGGATGATCTTCTAAAGGTTTTCGAATCATCAGCTACTATCGAAAACTGGCCACAACCTGTGTGGTGCCATATGTTTAATTCTACATTGGTAGGGAATGCACGCACATGGTTTAGCAAACTCCCACGATGGAGCATCGGGGGGTTCGAAGAGTTACGGAAAGCATTCCGTCTCAACTTTACCCAAAGAAAGAAGTGCGCTAAAAACCCTGTTGAACTAGCCAGAGTAAAACAACGCCAAGGGGAATCAACTAGTGCTTTTATGGAACGCTTCAAGGATGAGTGCATACAGGTCAAAGCGTGTCCCGAAATTCTAAAAATTTCAGGGTTCATGAATGGGATTAACAAACCAGAACTTATCCGGAAGCTAAATGACAAAGTTCCCCAAACTTTCGATGAGCTAACAAAGCGCACAAGATCCTTCATATAAGGAGAAGCAGCCGCTGCGGACAGCAAAAAGGGTTATTCGAATTATAGGCAACAAGAACAGCCTATGAGACAATCCAATGATCAGAATAACAACCGCAGCAGGAATTACCGCAGTGGAAGAGACAATGACAAATACACCCCTCTCACAAAAACGCCAAGGGAAATATTTGTAACAGAAGGTGCAAATTTCCCAAAACCTCCACCAATGCGTACCGCAGAGGAAAAGCGCGTAGGGAATGGATACTACGAATACCATGGTCAAAAAGGCCATACAGCTAACGAGTGCGTCCAGCTAAGACAACTAATTGAAAAGTTAGTGAGGGAAGGCAGAATGGACCACCTTGTAAAAAACATCAAAGAGGGAAAGGACAAACAAAGGAACGGGGGCAAGAAAGAACCTCCCAAAGAAAAAGCTGACACCATATACATGATACAGTCATGGCAACGTAAGATAAAACAAAAAGTCAGCCAAAAATTCTCTCCAGAAAAAGAGATATCCTTCCCTACTTTAGCTGCGGACAACGCAGTGGTAGAACCTCTAACTATTGAAATACATACGGGGGGACATGATATCCACCGCATGTACATTGATGGAGGAGCATCCGCTGATATCCTATACGATCATTGTTTCAAAAGACTGCGACATGAAATCCAAAGTCAATTGATACCAGCAACAATGTCGCTGACGGGATTCACAGGAGAAAAGATTTGGCCCATGGGGCAATTACGCTTTCTGGTGGTCGTAGGAGATGAACAACACTCAACAGCGACATGGATAAATTTCATGGTAATAAAGTCTCCCTCACCATACAACGGCATCATTGGGAGACCTGGAATATCATCCATGCGCGCTGTGCCATCCACAGCGCATGGAATGCTCAAGTTTCCAGTTGAAGGAGGAGTTGTTACCCTCTATAACACAACAGTACCACCAAAGGAATGCAACGCAGTAACCAATGAGGTGGAGAATATTCCAGAACAGCGCACAGAAAAAGCACCAAACCTAAAAGTCGCTATTCACCCCGATTACCCGGACCAACAAGTTTCGATTGGAGGATCTTTATCTGACAAAGGTAAAGCAGCCGTGTGCGCACTCCTGCAAAAGAATCTAAATATCTTTGCATGGGAACCAAAACACATGACAGGAGTGCCACGCTCCATCACAGAGCATAAGCTACAAATCCGACAAGGATATCCCCCAATATGACAGAAGAAGCGCGGCCAGGCCCCAGATCGTGCAAAAGCTATTCTGGAAGAAGTACACAAACTCGTAGACGCAGGCATCATGCGCGAAGTGTATTATCACAATTAGCTCTCTAACCCGGTAATGGTAAAGAAGAGCGATGGCAGTTGGAGAATGTGTGTGGACTTCACCGACCTTAACAAAGCATGTCCACAGGACTGCTACCCACTGCCAGAGATAGACTGGAAGGTAGAATCCCTGTGCAGATATCCTTTTAAATGCTTTCTAGACGCATACAAAGGGTATCATCAAATACAGATGGCAGTCGAGGATGAAGAAAAAATAGCTTTCCACACCAGTCAAGGAGTTTACTGCTACACGAAAATGCCTTTTGGCTTGAAAAACGCAGGCGCAACATACCAACGATTGGTGGACACAGCTTTTGAGAAACAAGTAGGTCAAAACTTGGAGGTCTACGTTGACGACCTTGTCATCAAAAGCCACACAGAGGATGAATTGGTGCGCGACATCGAGGAAACGTTCAAAACATTGGGACAAATAAACATGAAGTTAAATCCCAAGAAGTGCACCTTTGGCGCAACTGAAGGCATGTTCCTCGGATACTTAATAGAACCTGATGGAATCAAGCCTTGCCCAGAAAAAACAAAAGCTGTTATTGATCTTCCCTCACCGCGCACACTCATGGAAGTCCAGTCATTAAACGGAAAACTAGCAGGGCTAAATCGTTTCCTATCTAAGTCAGCAGACAAATCACTCCCTCTCTTCAAAACACTCACGAAGTGTACTAAAAAGGGAGATTTTTGCTGGACTGAGGAAGCAAAAGAAGCTTTCCAACAGCTAAAACAGCAACTCGCATCACTCCCCAAACTTGTCGCACCGCGACCAGGGGAAGAGCTAATCATGTACTTATCGGAAACTCATGGAGCAGTTAGCGCAGTACTATTGACAGATAGGAATTCCGTCCAGACACCCATATACTTTGTAAGCAAATCACTGAAGAAGACAGAGACTAACTACAACGCCATGGAAAAGCTGGTCTTAGCTCTAGTATTCGCAGCTAAAAGATTGCGCAGATACTTTCAAGCGCACCCAATAGCTGTAATCACAGATCAGCCAATCAAACAAGTTATCTCTAAACCTGACGCATCAGGACGGCTACAAAAGTTGAGTGTACTGTTGAGTGAATATAACATCTCATATAGACCGCGCACTGCAATCAGAGGTCAGATATTAGCTGATTTCATCGTTGAGAAGCCAGATAGCGATAGTCCAACCTCTACAACCAAAACAGATCTGCAGGAACCCTGGATTCTGTTCACAGATGGGTCTTCATGTGTAGATGGATCAGGAGCAGGCCTCATTCTCACAAATCCAGAAGGTATGGAATTCACCTATGCGCTGCGCTTCGAATTCACAGTCACAAACAATGAGGCAGAATACGAAGCCCTACTAGCTGGACTGCACATTGCAATCTAAATGGGTGTACGCAACCTGGAGACAAACGTAGATTCTTGGCTAGTCGCTAACCATGTGCTAGGTGAATATGAAGCCAAGGATGAACACATGATCCAATACCTGGATAAGACAAAGTCCTTAATTAAAAACTTTGATAGGTTCACAATGAAACAAGTGCCTAGAGGGGACAACAGGAAGGCTGATGCGCTTAACAAGATCGCATCCACAAGCTTTGCGCACCTATCAAAACAGGTATTGGTAGAAACCTTACAAAACAAGTCAATCTTGGAGATGGAAGTATCCACAGTGATAGAAGAACAAGATCCTACATGGATGACACCTATCATTGAATTCATTAACAAGGGAGTCTTACCACAAGACAATAAGGACGCTCGAAGAGTGCGGCGCACAGCGCAGCGATTTGAACTACGAGACAACATACTCTATCGACGCTCTTTCTTGCAACCATGGCTCAGATGTGTTGGACCTCTTCAAGCAGACTATGTACTCCGAGAAATCCACGTTGGATCATGTAGCTTGCACTCAGGGCCGCGATCTGTGGTAGCAAACGCTCTACGGTCGGGGTATTATTAGCCAACTATGCACCGCGACGCACACGATCTGATAAAGAAATGGAGCAATTGTCAAGTACACAGGCCAATTCCGCGCCGACCACAGCAAGAGCTAACACCCATTACCTCACCATGGCCATTTTATAAGTGGGGCATTGACATCGCAGGACCCTTTCCAGTTGCAACAGGAGGGCTAAAGTTCCTCATCGTAGCCATAGATTACTTCACAAAGTAGATTGAAGCAAAGGCGGTGGTGAGCATCACAAGAAACCAAGTCAAACGCTTTGTCTGGGACAACATTGTCTGTCGCTTCGGACTACCTGGAGAGATTATATCAGATAATGGGAAACAGTTCTGTGACAACCCATTCAAAGATTGGTGCGCACAATTGAACATCACGCAACACTTCGCTTCAGTAAAACACCCACAAACCAATGGTTTAGTTGAGCGTGCAAATCGCAGTCTAGGTGAAGGAATAAAAGCGCGCCTTGACAGACACAAAGGAAGGTGGGTGGACGAGCTCTCACATGTCTTATGGGCGCATCGCACCACAATCAAAACCAGTACTGGCGACACGCCATTCTCCCTTGTCTACGGAACAGAGGCCGTCATACCAGCTGAGATAGGAATGCCAACTATACGAACAACAGAGGTCAACGTCACAACAAATGACGAGGAGCGGCGCATAGACTTGGACTTACTGGAAGAAAGACCTGAACGCACAGCTATACGCGAAGCAAAGGCTAAGGCAAAAATGAAGAAGTATTATGATGCAAAGGTCAAACAGACCTCCTTCAGGCCAGGAAACTTTGTATACCGCGCCAATGATGCGAGCCACGCAGAAGACACAGGCAAGCTCGGACCTAAATGGGAAGGACCCTACGAGGTCACTGATGCGCTCGACAACGGCGCATACAGGCTGCGCGATATGGAAGGTCACGACCTAGCGCGCACTTGGAACATCTGCAATCTTAAAAGATGTTATTTTTAGGCGAGGCTACGGCCATTACACAGACACCTTTGCACTTTAGGATGTGCCCAATAAGTGTTTGTTTTTTCTTTTCTTTCTTAGGAATTGTATTTTTACGTTTTCAAAAACTTGCAAGTATCAATAAAATGTTATGGTTTCTAGCTAACTCCATAACGTATTTCACTTTATTGCGTACATACTTATATATGTCAATATTGTTATCTTATATTTTTTCCTACATGGCGTGCATGCACTAATTAAGACCCACGAAGGCATAATGGATGAGTAAACCTACTAATTCACTCGTTGAGTAAGAGGGTTGCAAACCCATCAACATTGGATCACGCATCCTTGCTAAGCACCTTACTTTTGAGACGTTGAGGTAAGTTTTCTGTGCGCATCCCACGAAGGGTGCGCAAATATTAAGTACATCGTACAAAGCTTAGTAAATAACGAGCCAAGACACTTGGTCAAATAATAAAACTTAGCAAACATTAATGCAAGTATATTTTTAAGTCACGCACTTAATTTATGCATAAAAGAGTATCTTATTCAACATTTTTACACAAAATTACAAGCAAAAGATACACTTTGTCATATATAAAAAAAAAAAGGACCCTACACGCTATGGCGATGCTCAGGGCTATCTTCCGGTGCAGCAGAACTCCCCGCCTCTTGAAGCTTTCTCAAGAGCAATGCATCCTTGGGAGATACGCTTGGCACACTCACAGGAACCCCATCAGACCTGGGAATATGTGCAGCGCCCACACCGCATAACACTGCCTTGCCCTTAATACCTTTCTTTTGGGCAGCTCTCTGCGCGTGGCGCTCTAGTACCTCCTTCAGAGGAATTTCCCTCTCAAGGGCAAAAAGGTTCAACATATGACGAGGCTGCACAAACACTGGAACCTGCAGCTGCAACTCATCGGGCTTGAGGAAGTAGTCCGGTTGCGCCTCTGTATCCTCCAAAATATGGCGCTCCAAGGTCAACCCCTCCATAATTACCTTTATAGGGTTGTCTTGGTCGCGCTCCAACCGTGCAATATGAGGCAGCTCGAGAAGTTTCATCCCCTCCATAGCCTGCACCAGCTCATCATACGCACCCGCGTTATAGCCAGGTACCTCAGTCAAGGCCTTGCTCAATAACTTAGCCTCATGGAGATCCTCCATAGCCTGCGACCTCCCACGCTCCACAGCACACTGCACCACCTTCCCAAAGGCACCCAACACCTCTTGGGACTCCAAAGTGCCCAGAGCGGCCAGGCGCAGTCCATGACTGATCAACCACCTACATCAACAAGGACAACTTGTGTTAAAGAAAAACATAGCAACAAAATATAATAAAGCATAAAAAGCTGAAAAGGAAGTACCTGCGCTCAGCAATGGTCGACATCAGATGAGGGTATAACTCCTCATCATACTCTATGCTCAGGCCACGCAGCTTATTCTCCTGCACCTGGACAATCTCCTCTATGCGCTCCTTGAACTTAGCAATGTTTGCGAAGTGCTCCTCCTTCTTCTCCTCCAGATACCTTACTGCCCAAGTAAGGTTGGCCTTGAACTGATGAAGTTGTCCGCGCGCCTGCTCCAGCTCAGCCATCGCGGTCAACTTCTCATTGGTGACCTTCTCAATGTACACCCTGAAGGACCCCACTTCCACCTGCGCTTCAGCCAGCTGCGCACGGAGCATAGTTATCTCCTCATCTTTTTGGGCGAGAGTGCTACTCTCCCCGACGTACCTCGTCTTCAACTGAGCCACCAGCTCAGTTTGACGCGCAGCAGTAGTAGCCAACTCATCCATTAGTTGCTGCGCAGATACGCCCTCATCAACCTTTGCCTCCTCCTCCCTGTTTTAATTCTGCGGAGGGGCCACTGTCTCCTTCGTGGCATCATCGCTACAATAAACAAAAAAGCAAACTCTTAGAAAAATATTACGACAAGTAATATACATAATATGCGACAAAATACTTACATAAATGGCGAGGCCTCGGCAGCCTTCTTATCCGCGCCAGGAGCGGATGTCTCTTCCTCCGTAGATGACTCCGCATCTCCAATAAGGTAGCGTCGTCTCTTAGAAGTACCACTGCTCCCAGCCTCTCCTTTGTGCTTTAGATTCTGCGCTACCTCCTCCTTCAACACCTCCTCAAGTTTCAGGATTTCCACACTATCCGAAGATTCAGAGTGCACCTCCTCCACATGCGCTATCTCCACAGTTGGCGCCACGCTCTGAACGGGCGTTACTTGGAGAGGTGGCGAATCTTCGTGGCCAACATCCCCATCACAGTTAGATGACCCTGGGTCGCTTCCAGAAGTGGCTGCTCGTTCTCCCTCAGAGGGCGCACTCCCACAGTCACCTGCTTTGGCTTTTCCAGCTTTACCACATCAAACAGATCCATCTCTGCGCACACAGAAACAAACAGCAAAAGAAGGGATTAGTTACTAAATGTACGCATATAGAAAAAACTTACATGATTAGAAGCAGAAGGGACGAACACCCACCCCGGCCTTCCTCATCAATGAAGGTTGGCACCTCGTCAACACCACCGAAGTAATTGCGACTCAACCCCACATGCACCAAAAACTCCTCCGGATAAGGGTTAATGGGAATGCGGTTGGCATCAAGGGTCTGCGCATCGGCCAAACTATAGGAACCGGGTGCGGGGCACCCATCCCTTGGCAACGTGTCTTGAGTATAAAACTCAAAGGGTGATGGAAACACCACGTCATCAACCCAGAAAAAGTACTCCCTCCAATGCCTCAGGGATTCTACCTTCTCAGTATAGCACTGAAGCGCCCCCGCGCGCTTCGCAAAGGACACCCATCCATGCGACCACGTTGTGTGGTAGAAGGCGCGGAAAAAGGCAATGGTCGGCTCTATCGCAAGTAAACGGCAGTTTACCTCAAAATTTGACACCTTAGCCGCACCTATACAGTGCAGCTGTGAGATGTGAAGACGATAGTGATTGAGCAAATCACTCAGAAAAATAGATATCGGTATGCGGTAATTCACGTACTCGAAAAAATGCGTGTATAGTCCTATTTTCCCTTCGGGGAAATCAGCTATACATGCATCCACATCTGAAGCCTCTGGATGCACATCCAGAGAAATGAAGTAGTCAGACGAAAACTGACGCACATCATTCTCACTCATCGTAGAGCGAAAATTCTCTAATTGGGCAACCATTTTCATAAATTTACTAAAATACGCACACAAATTTACCTAATAAAACAGTTACTTTCTTTGCAAAAAAAACGCTTTGAAGAAGTGTGCAAGGGTGAGTATGTGTTTTTTCTGTGTGTTTTGGGTAAAATGGGGGCGGTGACTCTTATATAAGGAGTCCAAAAAACCCTAGATGACGCCCACGTGGATCCCACTCACAAAACGTGTGGCTAGAAACCGAAACGGTACATGCACTTTTTCCCGTTTTCCGAGGGACACGTGGACACAACCCCCGATTTTCGAGGCATTTCTTTGAAATATCTATGACTAGGTACATTGTACTCAATATTGGGCGGCAATATTTCAAAGTTCTCCCGTCACGCTTACCGCTGTTGTGACTAGTCTAGCATCCGCGGCTACGAGCCGCGCACACTAGACTGGGGGGACATGATGACGTATAGTCTATATATGGGCCACGAGCCCAAATAATAAACATTACTAAGGCCCAAAGCCACCATGTGTGGGCTATTATAACTTGGGCCGCACCAATAAAGGGAATGGGCTCACATAAGCCCATGCCTAACTAAACTACATATACGGTTTAGATAAGGATCTTCTATCTATGGAATAGATATCCTTAACCCGGATAAGCACCATGTGTGCGAAACGTAAGGAGCACGAACCCTACAAGGATTCTACACCTATATAAGGAATGACATAATTCTCATTCAAGGTACGATCCACAAACCCTTAAACTCTTTACGAGAACCCTAAATCGATTACTTACTCTCACACCGGAGTCTAATCGTGGGAGACAATCCCACGATAAGCCTAACGGTGTTGTTTATTTTCTTAGTGCGCAGGTTTCAAGCATTAAGAAGCGAGTTGGTATGAGAGCAAGAGCCCATAATCAGGAACGCCCAACTTTTGTATCAACATAAACGATCCGAGCCGAGTCGAATTTTGGCCTAAACGAGAGCTCGGATAAACTTTTATAAATTGGCTCGAGCTCGAGCTCGAATATTTTGCTGTTGTTCGAGCTCGAGCTCGAAGCTCGTTTAAAATTTTTAACTTTTTTTTGTAATACTCTAATAAAATAACTTTCAAGCTTAATATGCTCGTATAGAGGATCGAACTTGAAAGGCTCGTTTATTAACGCAAGCTCGAGCTCGAAATTGTTCTAATGTTAAACTAAAGTTTATGTTACTTATAATAAACACTATTTTGCATTTGAAGCAAAAGAGTATATAACAATAATACTTATATTTTTTATAATTTCAAGTAGATGTAGTTGTTTAAGAAAAATGAAATGGGTCTTTGTTTTATAGTATCCATCTCTCTTCACTTTTCTTACTATTTTCAATGTGGGATACTTTTCATCTTGTTTCTTTGATTAGACAATATACAACTACTTCACATAATTTTCAAAACATAAATTTTATATTGTTACATTTTCTATTATAATTATAATTCTTAATTAAAAATATGATATTTTTTTCATTAACTTATGCTAACAAATCTACTAATTAAACTAAATAACAAAGTTAATACACTTTGTAGGATACTCATAATCATAAACACGTATGGTATGGTTTAATATGGATCGAATGATAGAAGAACTTAGAGAGATGTTAGAGAGAGAAAGTAAGAGATGGGAGCCTTTTGAGAGAAAATAGTGAATATTAGATTAAGGCCCAATTAATGATCTTCTGCATCAGAGTTGTGGAAGCATATATGAGGCCCAATTAATGATCATGATTTCATTGATTGTGATGTTGAAGTGTGAGCATGTGTTGATGGATCAGAATCATTTCAGTAATCAACTGCAACCGTCAGAAATTCCTGCAAGTAAACAGTTAGCAACAAACCATCTGGTACTTATAGGTTTGGAATTAGAGATCGTCAACAGCATAGTGTGAAGATTCCTTCTAACCCTTACCAAGACCGTTTCCAATCGGTAAACCCTAAGAGGATTTACGCGAACTACCTAAGTAGATCAACGAATGGGTGAGTCGCTGGAGATCACTCCACGACTGTTGACCGTTTGTAACCATCGCGACCACTAAGCGTAATCCACAAGGAATTACCTAAGTGACCTGCTTTCAGTGCTGCTTGATGTTGACCCTGGCAGGAATTTCCATTCAATCACTGGGAGTTACAAAAGTAACATCCCTCATAAATGTTCTGGCAGATTGCTAAGATCTGCGTAGGACTCATAAGTTTACCACTGATGTCCTTAATGTTGAACAACCAGGGTAGAAGTAGCACGTGTTCCTATGAGATCTTTTTATGCATCTCGAGGCTCTAGACTCAATAAGTGCATTTGGTTTTTCTATGCGGAGATTAGGGAGAGGTCTCCTGCTTCAATATCAACCATCTCTAAGAGATATGTCGATAGATTACACCGGTTCCCATGAGAATGAAACAAGTTCTTTTAAGAGAACTTGAGTGGCTAGAAGGTTTAGTGCTGTGCGTCACTGGGTCCATGACGTCTTGTCTTCAATACCGATGTCGCCTTAGCAACAATTAGTAGATTATGAATTGAACCCGGTTTCTGCCCTAAGGTTGAATAATTGGAGGGCTATTTCTTTTCACCCTTTCTCATTTCATTTCTTTTTAATTCTTCAACCCCTTCTTTCTCCATTCTCACATTTTTTTTTTTTTTTTTTTTTTCATAATCATACCTACGGACTTTCTAATACTATCTATTTGGTATTGTCCATGGGTAGATCCCTCCGGCTCTGGCGGATCATAGGATGGTTTTCCTAACCTTAGCCCCCTTATAACTTCATGACTATCCTATGTTGCCATACACCAATTCATTGAAAATTCTCTCAACGTGTTTATGATTGAGAAACACATTTTGTTAACACATTGAGAGTTTTGTCATTTTTAAATGCTCCCCCTTAACATGTGCTCATATGTATTGTTTTGAAAATTTGCACATGTCAGGAAGAGTTGCACTTTTTGAATTGATCTACCTTAAGTGAATATGAACGGGCGTTTGAGACACGCTTACATCACTAGTTAGACTAGCTTGAAATTATTACCCGGCCCGATCAAATCCACACAAGGTTTCTCGAAACGGTACATTCTACTCAGACAAGTCCTTTTCGAGACACGCTTACATCACTGGTTAGACCAGCTTGAAGTTATTACCCGTCCAGGACTAGTCCTTTCGATTCATGACAATTATTGTTTCGTTAATTCATTGGTGAAGTTTGAGTCTTGCTCACATGAGATGCTAAAGATCCTTTTTCACAAACCATTTGATGATCCTTTTTTACATACCATTTGCTCCCCCTCAATATGTGCATTGATATACAAAAGAGTTTAGCACATATAGGGGAGCATTTGTTAAAGTCCAAAACAATCACATTTTATATCAGATTTCATATATAAATCACATTTTCTCCCCCGATCAAAAATTTCAAACCATTTGAGATTTGTGATCCCAAGTAATTTAAATAAGTTAGAAAAGTTTGGGAGCAAGATGTGGTCTGATTAAAGATATTCTGATATTGAGACAATTCTTACTCCCCCTCAATCAATGAGGGAGAATGTTAGTGTCAGTTATGATGAGTTTATAAATGATTTAAAGTTTAATGATAAACTCATGAAAATAAAAAATCATGTACTGACACATAACATTTGATACCACACTACTTATGACGCACAAGATAACTGATGGTGGTGGTGAAAGAGTTGTTTTCGTTGTTGCTACCGATGTTGTTGTTGTGGTGAAATCAAAGCCAGTCAATGAAGTTTGAACATCTGATCAAATGGTTAGAGCAGGAGCAGGCACATTCACATCAGCCATGGAATCTGCATAAGAGTATCAACAAAGATATGCATACATACAGATTCACTCTTAATTAACTGCTAACACGTGCAGCTAGCCTACTCATATTACCATATTCATATCATGATCAAAGAACATTCAAGCAACTCGTCAAAATGCTATCTAGCATGAAGAGAAACTGGCAATCATGAACATTCATTGCAAGTTTCTATCAGACATAAACAACAATCACTAACATGGCAATTCACGCATATTTTCAACATTCAAATAAGGAGCTTAGGAATAAGATTCTAACCCGGTAACTACATACCTAAGCAAATCCTGAGAACACGAACACATAATCAGCAACAAACAAAGAATTATCAACAAACAGCAAATGAAACACAATCAATTAGATTATACAAATGCCAGAGGAGAGAACAAGAGCATCAAACACAATGGTTTTCTAACATCATTGAGATTTTGGATTAAAACGTATTTAGGGGATTAAGCGAGGATACCAATGTGAGACAAATGGACCTTTTAGTTACATAAAGCTAGGAAACTATACGCAAATAGCACATAATGACCTGATCTTTCTAACAACTAACACATTTGGCCATTTAAGATAAAGTTTAGTAAGTTCCTCTTCAACTAATACCCCATTAACTACAAAACCTTTTCTAACCATTATGAGACAACCAAGAAATCCGTTTGATGATATAAAATTGAAAATCACTCTCTCCCTCAATTGATGACCCATTGTCATTAATTGAGTGACAAATTTTGTGAAGTATCTAAGACAGATTGATTTATAAGCAACACGTTACCACCATGTATCACTCAAATAATTTTCCGAAGAATCATAAAAGAAAATTATTTGTTTTGATAAAAAGAAGACTTCTCTTCTTAAACACGAAATAATGCACTGAAATGTACATTAGATCGGAAAGGCACGGATATAAAGTAATTCATGCCTTTGTTAGGAACTATCGTCATTTAGGCGACGAACTTTCCCCAGTATCAAGACCGGGTTGCTATATGAAGTAATAGCAAACCAATTTGAAAGAATATTTTTAGAAATGACATGTTTTAGAAAAACATTATTTAAAAGAAAAACTCTTGCTCAAGCGTATGTATGTTTCCGTGTCCTTATTGAATGACATTTCTAGAAACGTACATAATTTTGATTACACAAGAGACATGTCGTGAGAAGAATATTTTTGGATTTTTATGATTTTTCTGATTTTTATGGGTTTTATAGGTTTTATATTTTTTTATTTTCTTTATGGTATAAGATATATACAGGGATATGTGAAGCAAAACCATTTCTCCTCATTTTCTTCCTGAAGACGTTTGAGAGATACGGGCGAAGGACTCTTCATTCCAAATCATGAGAGAATGAATTAAAACCGTTCTCTCAGAAGTGCTTTTGTGAAGGAATCCGCTAGCTGAAATTCTATCCTCACAAAGTAAAAGTACCACTACCCTTTCTCAACTTAATCCACCACACCTTTGAAGAATCCATTTAGAGCAATAATCATTGCACAGTCTGGAGAGAGTACCAATTCCCATACTTCAAGTCGATCAAACATGCTAACTTCTTCATGCATCACATTAACCCAACAGTCTTTAGAGATAGCAGTCTTGACAACTTTGGGTTCGACTTTGGAAAGTACGGAATTATAAAAGCACCACAAGGCAAAGGTGGTAAGTTTTTCTTCGTGTGAACACCGGTCGAGAAAGATTCCCGATAATGATATCAATCGGATGATCATCGGTCCGTTTTCTGAGATTTTGATGTGGTTGAGGGTAGGGACCTGAAGAAGTCATGTTTGCATCCCTTGAAGAAGGTGTCTCAGAAGAAGATTCAGGAGCAAATAGGTTCTTGAACAGAGCATACTCAAAAGGAGCAAATGAATTTACTTCAAAAGAATTGTCGACTGCAGTGCCTTGATGTACTGAAGGAGATTGAAGGTTTGACGATGATGGTGAGTAACTTGCAGATTGAGCATCTTGGTCAATTCAAGTAGACACTGATGGACCATTTGAGTTGTGCAGAACTGGAGCAGCGGCAGCTGGTGGTGTCAGTATATCATCAGTAGGTGTCTCAAAGCATTCATCAATCATTTGGTCAAACTAGATCTTCAAATGCTCATTTGTAGGTTGTACATAAGGTACATGCAGGAGTGGGATTCTGTACAAGACCTGAACTGATTGATTCAGGAGACAAAAGTTTAGACGCGGGTCCTGCACTGATGTGTACAGGAGCCGTATGCTCAGTCAGCTCAACGAATGTGACATGAACGGTTTCCAGGATTTATCGGGTTCGTTTGTTGTAGACTCGGTATCCCTTACTATCTGGAGCGTAATCAACGCAGAATCCGATACCAGTTTTAGCTTATAACATTCCCAGATCTTGACTGTCATTTTGTAGGGAAGCATAAAGCACCAAACACAAATAGAGAGGAGAGTTCCGGTTTCTTGCCATGTATCAGCTCATATGGAGTTTTGTTGTGAAGAGTATGTATCAAGTATCGGTTTTGGGTGTAACAAGCTGTAGCAATTGCTTCCGCCCATAGGATCATCGGTGCCTTGGAGAAGTAGAACGAGTTGTTTGTTGATAAACTCCGTTCCATTGTTTGTCCGAATGATTCTGACGGTTATGTGAGTCTTACTAGCAGTTGTTTGATGAGTTTTATGATAACTTCTGGAGTCACGTCCTTGGTTCTCAAAAACTTTACCTATGTAAACCGAGAGTATTCGTCGACAACAACGAGTACACATTACTTCCCATTTATACTCTTCACATTTATTGGTCTGCCTGGGTCCATGTGAAGGGTGTAAAGAACATCCATGTTGGTGTTGACAATTTTAGGTTTGTGAGTATGCTTCTTTCGTTTACCCAGTTAACAAGCCGAATGAAGAAGTTCTTTTTCGAACTTTAATCTGGGTAGACCTCATACAAGATCATTGTGAGCAAGATCATAGATGGTACCAAAGTTCAAGTGATTAAAACTTTGTTGTCATAGCCACGATTTGTTCTTTGAGGTCTTTGAGAGAAGGCAAATAGGAGAGGACCGCATCACGACTTCGATAGAAAAGGTGTATTGATTTGTACCATGACTGTCTTTAAGAAGATCAATACCATCCAATTCTCAGACGAAGCATGTGTAATTTCTGAAGGCAATCTTCAAGATCGGAATCAAGATATTGACCAACAGAGAACAGATTATGCCCAAGTCCTTCCACGTAGTATACCCAGGAAATTAGCTGTCTCCAGAAACATAATCTCCATAACTTATAATTACCCCAAAATGATAGTTCCTGAATCTAACTGTCCCGATAAACTTATTCACGAAATTCTCGAGCCCTGAGCGATCCCCAATCATAGGTTTAGAGCAACCTGAGTCCAAATATCAAAGGACGAAATGTACGACCTGCATTTGGAAACAGACGAGAGCAGAAAATTTAGAGCGTCGGATCCCTAATTTGAGTTGGATTCCAGTTGGTTAGTGCAAACAAGTTCTGGAGCTACTAAGACCTTAGGTGCATTCGTTTCAATGGTGGAAATTTCACTAGTAGATGCAATGGGCCTAGTTAAAGGACATTGTGTCTCCAAAGGGAAAGTTCTACCAGTTGGCTTCCATTCCTTAATAGGCACTACTGTAGAGTTGGTTATCCTAGTTAAAGGGCACTATTCTCCTAAAGTGAATTTCCTTCCTGTGGGCTTCCATTGATAACCAACATTGGCAAACAGTTTACCTATTGCTTTCCAAATTTGCTTACTTTGTTTAGCTTTCCAAACTTTCTTAACTGGGGTTTTGTTAAACGACTTCAGAAATTTCTCAACACATTTATCATGATTACTCGAAATTATGCATTCATTACATGTTTTGCAACGTGAATTAGGTTTTGAATTATGACTCATTTTGCTCAAGTTGGACTTAATGTTCCTCATGTGGTCGTTTACTTTCTTTTTAGGAACACTTTTAGCAGGTGAAGTCCTATAATTCCTTCTATTTCTCCTTGGTTTAGACTCTCTAGCTTTAGTGTTACTATTTACTCCTGTAGACGGACTAATGGGAATTTTAGTCTTTTTCACTTCCGGTTGCTGAACATGTTTTGATGTGTTGGGATCTGAAGTTTCCAAGGGTACCTCAAAGGAACATGCTTGTTCTTAGTCATAGATGATGATGCAGTAGACCTATTTCGCTTGCTATCAATTTTAGGACATGTACCAATAGCATATTCTAAGAGTTCCTGAGATCTATTAGTGAGAAAGCAGGCACCTACAATAGCATTCTCAAGTGGTTTTGCTATCCTATCCTCTTCAATGGTTTCACGAAGCAAGTCAAGGCACTCCTTAAGATGTTTAAGATAGTCTCTATGAACTAACTTATTATTCCTAAGGGGAAGAGGAATATTCACAGCATCAATTGCGTACTTCTTACAAGCAGAAACATTTTGAACAACATTATCACAAGTGATGATTGGCATTTTCCCTTTCACCTGAGTCTTTAGATTCTCAATCTCTTTAAGCAAAGAAGTTATCTTTTCATTGTTTATATCACGTGTGATCTTAATTGAATCATATAACTCTTTGTAATGTTGTTTAACTTTTGAATTTTCAGCACGAAACCAATTATTTTCATGTTGCAATTTATTAATGGTATCATGAAATTGAAATTTCTGAGAATCTATAGACTGTGGTTTTTGGGTGCTAATCACATCACTCTTGTTTAACTTCAATTGGGCAATTTGGACCCTCAGATTCCGAATCATGTTAGTGTGAGCTTGAATCTTTTCATCACGTTTGGCTAATTCAAAATATGCATCAAATTCAGGAGCATCCGAAGATGTCTTGGCATTTGAGATTTTAGTTCTTTCTTCTAAATGTTGACACTTTAATTTCAAATTAAGATTATCAACCTCTAGTTTTGACAAATGCCTGACCATGTTATCATGGTCATCGTTTTGAATTTTCTCACGCAATTTTAAATTCTCCTCCTCAAGCTCAACAACAGGATTCTGTAAAGCGGTCAATGCAATAGACATCTCATGAAATTGGCAGGCAGATAACGAAGAGTCAGTAGCAGTATAAAATACGTCCTGAGCAACACATTTAGTAATCAAATTCTCATTCATGATGAGAATATTTTTCCTCTCAATTTCACTGTATTTAAGATCAATTGCCAATTGTTTTCCCTCATTTTCCACATCTTTGAACACCTTTTTCATTTCAGTCACATCATTATTAATTGTTTTTTTGAAGACCCTCAAAATGTTCTTTGAGAAGTTTAAAAAATGGCATGACCTCTGTTAAATAGCATTGTTTTGTTTGTTCAAAACCTCTTTCCCCTTCAGTAATACCCGTTGGTGTTATTCTCTTTTTACATGTTTTATCAAAATCAGCGAATAATTGACCAAGGACATATAAGGCAATTAGTGTATTATTTTGCGTGGGGAGGGGGAAAGGAACAAGATGCCGTGGTGTGTTAATGGGATATATCGTTGGGCCAGCTATCCGAAAAACTGTACGTGTTTTTCCCACTATTCTTTCTGCTTTCATCTTTTCCATGTCAATGTTCCAGAAGACTTGCTCTGGAGTAAATTTCTTTTGTGGGACAAAGATAGCTAATTGATTATTTTTAGAGTAATCATAATTGTACAAGATTTTGTTAGCTATGCACTGGGGATCCCTTAATTTCTCTGCAAGTTTTTCTCTGGTTCTATCTTCTATCTCATTGCCCCCATCATCGGATGTAGCATCAGGAGGGGCATGATTAGGCTCAAGCATAATGTTTGCATCATATAATGCCAGTTGTGCACCTATACCACTTCTAAGGAAATTGGCTTTTGGCTTAGTAGAATCCTTCTCACTATGATCATCACTCAACTTCCTATGTTTATGCATCATTTGAGCAGTTTGAATAGTTTGGCCTTGCGTGTATAACTTATCCTCAAGTTTATTTTTTTTAGCATTTTAAGACTAGAGAAATCATTTAGGAGTTTCCTTCTCTTTGAAATCATGTTTGAGTGTGTTTAAGCCTTTCTGAATCTCTTGTTTTTGTTTAACAGTTTGATCCAGTTGTTTTTGCAAAGATTGTAACTCCTTTTTCAATGTTTCTCGCTTAAGATTATTTTCCGATATGTATGCACGCATTTGCCATTCCATGTTCTGCTCACGCCCAGTGAGTTCAAATCTAGCACGTTGTTCATACATTGCCACCTGATCCTTAAGGATATTAAATCTAGTGGTCAAGGAGTCATCAGGGTTATAGGTAGTGTTCTCATGCAACACATAATCAATATTTAAAATAGAAGATGCACTACATTGTACAACAGACACTTCATTGTGTTTCATATGTTGTTCACATGGGTCAACATTGCTATTTCCCATGTCAACAACATCTGAATCGACATCGTTTGTCGGTTGTACTTGGTTAGGAATCTTTTGTTCATCAACAATGTTACACAGTTCGAGTACCTTAGCACATGACACATGTTCTTTTACCGGTCTGATATATGCATCCACATCACGTGTAGAAGTCATTGAACTGTTCGTTGTGTCAAGCTTATCAGTCTCTGATCCTCTGCCTTCGGTGACAACTGTCCCAGCATCCGATGCTTTACCTGAACCCACAATATTATCACTTGATTGCTCACGACATGCCTTCACCTTGTCTTCATGCTTGAGTTTGTGTTGTGCTCTTTCCATAATGTACTCCTTCACATTACCCATGAGTTGGAGTAGTGTGACTCTGAAAATGTCAACTTCAATTCCCGTATGAGTAGCAAAGCTCTTTTTCGTCATTTGACACTCATGATCATACTCCTCAGTGAATCATGAATCAATGAACGCTTGGAGTTGGTTATTGATCACACAGAATGCAACCATAGATCTACCTTCAGAGAATTCACCTTTTTCAAGTTGTTGTTGAAGTTGATCTAAGTGTAGAGTCATTTTGACTGTGAAGGTCTCAACATTTTGACCAAAGAGTGTTGCGAATGCACGATTGAAACCTCCCAAATATCCAGGTTTTGTAAAGAGAACCTTGAGATGTAAATGGAGTGATCGAAAACATTCAATGCGACTATCCTTTGCATTATCGGGCAGTTTAATTGGCTGATGAAGCACATTATCATTTGAATTCGAGCACGAAGATTCCATAGCAGTGATTGTATGTTAAGAGTGGTGATTGTTTGTTATGACAAGGTTATATGTTGTTTAGTCGTAATTTGGTTAGGTTGATGCAAGTTGTTACGGTGAAATTTTTTGGTCTGAAAACTTAAAACCTCAATAACTTTACTCCGGAGGTGATTTGGGCCTCGAAAAATTAGTTTCACGACTTTGTGATGAAACCTCACAATATTCAGCCTGTTCCGGACGTTTTGACAGGTATTTCGCTGAAAACGGAGTTATGGTTCAAAAGTTATGGCCGTTTGAAGTTTTGACGTAAAAAGTCAACTTTGGTCAATAGCTAAACAAGCAACTCGCTAGATTCCAACTCACTAAAGTCACAACTCGCTATTTAGCAACTCGCTACTTAGCAACTCGCTGGAATCTGATCAACTCGCTGGATACCAAATCTCTGGTCAGGCAACTCGCTAGACTGCCAACTCGCTAGACTGCCAACTCGCTAGACTGCCAACTCGCTAAACTGCCAACTCGCTAGATTGCCAACTCGCTAGTCTGACAACTCGCTACTGGTAGAGACAAAAGTGTCACTATCCAGCGATTTGTCCTTTTATCCCAATATAGTAAACAGACAACTCGCTATCCCAGAACTACCAACTCGCTACCAAAACTGACCAACTCGCTACCAGATTCTGATTAACTCGCTAGTACGTGTCAACTCGCTGCTTAATAAGACAGAAAGGTCACTTTCTAGCGTTTTGTCCGTTTATCCCAAAATAGCAAACTTCCAAATCGCTACAGTCAACTCGCTAGAAAATTTGACAACCCTCTACAAAGAAAATGGCAACTCGCTAGCAAGAAATACACCACGAATTTCACAAAAACACCCAACAAATGAATGATTTAACCACTCCAAATGCAAACCTAAGTAATAGTAACGCTACTAATGAAGAAAGTACAAGAATAACACCACTCTTATCACAAAACAAGATCAAACTAGTGATATTACTACATATACCATTCGAACCAAACAAGAAACACAAGACCAAGCTACAAATTCGAGCACCAACAATCCTAGGATGAAACCATGGCTCTGATACCAATTGTAGGATACTCATAATCATAAACACGTATGGTATGGTTTAATATGGATCGAATGATAGAAGAACTTAGAGAGATGTTAGAGAGAGAAAGTAAGAGATGGGAGCCTTTTGAGAGAAAATAGTGAATATTTGATTAAGGTTGTGAAAGGTCCAACCCTCTCCCTTGGGTGGGAGAGGGTATATATACTGCAACTACTTGTGCTCCATGAAACGAGCTATAGAGTGAGCTGACAGTGGGTAAAGACCCGACCCACTCTACGAATACTATTTACATATATTAACTACTATTACTAACTACTACGATAAATACTACGAGCTACACAATGCTCGGGGTGACCGAGTCTTCATATGAATAAACGTATTCCTAACACACTTGATCTAATAATAGAAAAGAACAAAAAATTGATGCTAAAAGAATAAAATAAACGATTAATTAAAGTTCATAAAGAACATATAATTGATATACTTGTATCATGTATGATTCCCTAGTATATGTTTTACCTCTTTTTATATACATGATTTTCGAGTGAGTATAGTCAAGTATATAATTTTGTAAGCTCGATTCATGAAATTGGTCGAGGAACCTTTGTTATTCGAGCTAGAGTCAAGATCATAAATTATTTAAGGAGCTCAAGTAAATTAAGAATTGTTTGGGTCGTGAACCAAGTCAGTTATGTGTATGTGTATGTGTATGTGTATGTGTATGTGTATTGTGTATTTATGTATCTTCATGTATCTCATGTAAATGTATATGTGTATCATATGTAAGAATGTATGTGCGTGTTTGTATGTATAAATGCTCACATGAGAGACATTATATGTGTATACATAAATATATTTGTATTCACATCTAATGGATTATAATCAATAAACCATTGTCATAAATATCTCAACTAGTTGACATGAATTTACGAGTGTAAGAGTTAGTTAGTTCATAACTAAAATCAGAATAAGAGTTTCTACAAGAATATTACCAACAACAATCTCCGTGTTTCATCATCAGATTGATCGAAGATGATAACTGATTGGCTCCAAACGGTCAACCTAAATTGACCAAAGGATGGTCAACAAGGTCAAACTACCTAGACCAATGCTTCCGGGTAATATAGGGTTTCCCCGGGTCGTTATGTCCCGACGAGGTGTGAATTGTTATCAAACGGGTTTGTGATCGGATGAATTTGGACATGAAAGGGTTTGTGATTGATTTGAACTAAGGAATCTATAAGGAAATAGCTTAAGTAAGTTATTATAACAAGACTGTAAAATTTGAAAAAAACATAAACGTGTAAAACCTAAAACGCGTACATTTACATTTAAGATAACGTAAACGTACAAAATAAAAAGTGAAAACCAAAATCTGAAAACCCACAGGGTGTGAAAATGACTTTTTTACAAACCTAAGGTTAAAATAATTTTTTTAGAAAAAGAAAATGAATTTTTACACTATTTAATTATTTAATATTAACTAAATACTAATTAACACTAATTAATAATATTTAAATAACTTAAATACAATATAATATTATTTTAACACTAGAAAAATGAAAATAAAATTTCTAAAATTATAAAATAACTAAAAAAAATTTTAAAACTAAAAATATGTCTTTTTGTCTTTTTGTGATTTTTATATTAATTAATTACTAATTATATTAATTAAACTATTTAAAATTATTAAAAATACTAACTGTGACTAGAAAATTATAGAAAAATTTATAAAACTAATTAACCATTACAGGAATCCTAAAAAATTTAAAAAAGTTTATTTTATGTATTTTTACACTATTTTATTAATTATTATATTAAATATTAATTAATTACTAATTAAACTATTTAAATTATAAAAATTAGGATATGAATAGTAGAAATTCTAGAAAAATTCCTAAAATTATATTATATTATATAAAAGCTAGAAAAAATATAAAAACTAGGGTTTACTTTACAAAAACTAATTATGCTATTTAATACTTAATTATTAATTAATAGTTAATTAAACTATTATTAAATCTAATAATTACTAAATGACAAAATAAAATTCTGGAAAAATTTGTAAAAATACTTTAATATAAAAGGAAATTAAGAAAAATATAAAAATGTAAGTTACTTAATAAAAATCTAAAAATGAAAATTAAAAAGATAAATAAAATTAAATAGAAGTTATCACTTATTTTTAAATTTGATTTTTCTGGAATTTTCTTTTACAAACCTACTAAGCTACTAAAATAAAGAGGCTTTTGTGAAGGCAACTTATCAGAAGCTTAAAAATAAGCTCTGTGGGAGCTTATGATTACCACAGATGAGCTTTTGAGCTTATAAGTGGGTATTTGAGATTGAATAAGCTACTAAACAAGCTACCTAGTGAACCAAGAGAACAACATAAGCTAGACAAAGATGAAATGGGTTTAGAACAAGCAGAAACAAAAGAAAAAGCTTACTGAACAAGCTTATAAATAGAAATAAGCAAATCCAAATGTTCACAAACCAAACAGGCCTATTGGGGCTTTTTGCAGCCCTAATTTGGCTTATCAAATAAGCTGAGAAGCCCAAATAGAGACTGGAACCAACAAGCTTGGTGGGTGAGCTTCTCAGAAAGCCAAAGTTTCAAGAGTGGGACCCACTAAGAAGCACAAGGGAGGGCAAGGAAGGTGGCTGAGTTGGACAGTGGTGGTGGTGCAAGGGAGGTGCTTCCCCTGCAGGTCTGTTTGAAGCCACAAATAAGCAATACAGAAAATTCACAAAAATGAGCAAACAGTGGATTTCTCAAGTTAAGCTAGAATACTAAAACATGTAAAAAGTACAAATCCTAAAACTAAACAGAAAAATCACAAGAATTCTTCCAATATTTGGAAAACTGCTAAACATGAACTTTTGACTGTTTGATATTCAAGAACTAGGTTGACTTTTGTTGGTTTTGATTGGAACTAAATTACTTAATATGACCTATTAGACTATTATGAAGCTAGTTTAAGCTATTATTACAACTTGTGAACACCAAATGATGATTTTCTAACTAATTATCCCAACAGTTAATACAATATTAAGGTGAGACTAGCATTTTGACTTTTGATGTAAAAGAGACCAAGTAAGCAGTTGAATTGGACTAATAATGGTCTAAGGACTATGTTTAAGCTGATTTTAGCTAACAACAATAACCCTAGCTCAGTGCACTGCCTTAATCCAAACACTCCCACAAAGACAGTTTAACCTATGATTAAACTATAACTCTAGTTTCTAGGTGGAATTAACCCACAAACTCACTCAAACTCAGTCACCTAACATCAAATAAGATCAAATAAACTCTAAAATACAGCACCACTCAACAATCTATGATTCATGAATCAAATAAAAACAAGCAGTAGCAAATTCAGTTACACTAAACAAGTTTCAAAATGATTAAACAAGCTCAGAATGTTGCACACAACCAAACCATGATTACATTAGTTAAATGAACATTGAAGAGCAATGTATACAAGACCTACACTAATTAGGCAATAGATTAAATATAAAATGAGCAAAGATTGAAAACTTAAAATGAAAACTCACAATTTCAATTCTCAGCTTTCTGAGAACTTCCTTAAGCTAGCCTATCTTTGAAATAGGCTTACACCACCATGGTACCATAAACCACCATCTAACACCATGTTCTGCCATGGTTGACTTTCATTGACCATGATTAATTAACCATTTCAAAGAGAATTAGAGTTATTGGGACCAACATTCAACTAATATGAAGCTTCTGTGAGCTTGATGAGACCTAAACAACAACTATTGCCAGTAATGTATCCAAGACTTAATAAAGCTTTTTGAGTAAAAACAAACATAAACTTAAATTGCAAATAAAACTTGAATTAAAGCTTTAATAAAGATTAAATTACATTAAAGATGTTTAATAAAACTTTCTTAAACTAAAAATTACAATTAAAATGGAAATTACACAAAGGGCTATTTTTTCTACACTACATTACACTACACAGCCTAACTACTCTTTCATTCTCCCTTTTTCTTTTCTTTTATAGACCCTGTAGATACTCTTTCTCTTTCCCACCTCTTTCTAAGCCATTGGATTGTTTCCTTTTGATCTGAGCCTTTGAATTATAATTTAGCGGGAAACAGGTGAGGGTAGTTTTTTTGAGTGGGTTAGGTGGCAGGTCATTGTAATAAATGAGGAAGGGGATTCTTAGGGACAAGTGGTGAGGTTGGTGAGGGTTTAGAGGGTGAAGGTAATTAATGGAGAGGGAGCAGGGGGGGGGGAATTACGGGGAAGAAGGAGATGGTGGAGTGAGTTTGACCCTGGGTGTTTGACTGGGGTAATATTAAAATGGGGAGAAGGGTGTTGGGCCTGTACTGGATCAAACAAAACAAAATGGTGGATGGGCTAAGGATTGTATGGGTGGGTTTGTAACAATTCACATTTTCAGGTTAACTTCTATTCCCGAAATTTTCACTATTCATTTTTACTATTCACTTTTACTATTCACTTTTCCCGAAATGATAAATCATTTCCATGGCAAAATAAAAGTTTGACACTCATCAGATCATTTTCGCGAAAGTTATTAAGGAACTACACGTTTTAGGGTAAAACGTCATTCAAAAATTCTACGCACAACGAAACTCGACCGCGTTAATTTTCCCCGCATTAGAAAAATGTTTGATACACTCATGATTTATTTGAGAATTAATCATGACTGAGAAAAATGTGACCAAATAAACCTCGACTGTGAGAAACAGGAATTTTCATTTTTAAGCACTTTTACTTAGCCGTAACCTTAGCCTATACCTGCACCGCATTTCTAAGACAATTTGAGTTTTCAAATTTTTGGAATAAGTCAACATATTTTTCCCTCCTCTTTTGACTAAAAATCATTCATTGATTTTATAAATCATTCCTTGATTTTTAGGCTTACGGTTTTATGTCAAAAAGACATTAAATACCAACCGACACTAGACTGAGCCCAGTCTAGACATTATAAGTCATTTTAAATCAGTATTATCATATTAGAAAAGTAACATTTTACTTTTCTCAATTTTACACAATATTCGTACGTTTTACGTATTACGCGTTTTAGACCCGTGTTTCCAGTTTTAGCAGGGTTTTAGCACCCCAATGGAACCTACCACTCATTTTATATTTTATTATGGAGTATTTTGACAAGTTTAATCATTCTTCCAAGTTTCACATTTTTACGATACCCGGTTTTACGTTTCGTGGCTTAATAACTTACGGTTAGCAATTTACGGAGTCAAAACTAGTCACATAAGTAGGATAATATCATCACAAACCAACTCATCCCCCTTATCCATGTTGAACCGACTTAGGGGGGGGGGGATTCACACCCTTGTGTGTCTTAATCTCATGCTTATAGTCCTTGGATGCTAACATGTGTCAAAGCTTTCTTAGCAAGCTTTGATTAGTCCATGCATGTAACCTCCTGTTGGGATCATAGTTTTTACTATTTTATCAAGTCTCGGTCATTTGTAATAATAGGTTGCTTAAGTTACTACTTACTTTCATTTATGTAATGTTATAAGTTTACTAGGCTTAAGATATTGAGTCCATGGGCCTTAAGCCCACACGTTTTACTTGAAGGGAAGGACTAGGAGTGTTGCCCTAGCTCCTCACCTATAAATACATGTCTTAGGCCATTGTAAAACTTGGTTGTTTATTTGAAATCATAAGGAAACTCTTGCTCTCATTATTCTCTTATTCAAATATTCATCCCATCCTTATATCTATCTCATTCTTGTTTGTGTGAAATCAATATGGTGACCTAACAAGTGGTATCATTCGCCATATGAAGGTGTAGTTATTATTTTTTCTTCTTTGAAATCTCTCCTCAAAACGTTTTTTTAAAATCGTTATTTTGTGTTAAAAAGTTGTACTTTCTTGTTTGTTCTTGTGGTTTCTATCACACATTTGCTTACAAATTTGTGCTACAAATCATTTCAAACACAAAAGTATCAATTTTTCATCAAAATCACGAGTAGGATCTTTTGTACTTCTTTTCAAAATTTGTTAAATTTTTGGAAAAGTTTGTCAAGTTTATAACTTTCTTCAAGATTTCATCCTTTTACAACTTGAAGTACAAAAATCTTGCACTAAAAAATCGTTTTTGGATTGCTTTCCTTGAAAAACAAAGTTTTTGCAAAATTTCGAAAACACCTTATTAACAAAGTTTCGAGATCGTGTTCAATTGCCTCTAATCGCCTTACGAATTGCGGACTCAGTCTTTTCTCTCTTGTATAAGGAAGAAAAGTACTTCGACTTTTGGTTAACTTTCAAAATTGTATAATTTCGAAAGTGTGCTTGCGTTTTCGAAATTGCATATTTTCGAAATCACAAAGTTTTTCGAAAAACTTCTTTAGTTTTCGAAATCTACAGTTTTTTCGAAAACATACTTTGTTTCGAGAAACTCTCTTTCGCAATCTTATTATTTTCGAAATCTGTTAGTCACTAATTTCGCAATTTCTAAGGGACAACTTTTCGCAATCTCAAGACTAGTGATTAAGTTTCGCAATTCCCCAAGTCACAAGTTTCGCAATCACATAATAGTGCAAAGTTTTCGAGATTTGGCAAATCTATACCTTCTACAAGATCCATTTTTTCACACAAGTGTTTCATAATGTCTCAACCACCGTATTACTTCAACAATCTTCAGCAACATCAGTATCAACAGTATCATCAGCAACATCAGCAACAACAACAGCATCAACAATCACCACAATATTATCATCAACCGGTTTACTCACAACAACATAACTTCATGCAACAAATGGTTCCGATACAACAATCTTATCCGATGTTACAACAACAAAGCCAATTTCCACCAAAACCTACTCACTGGTTTGACAGGATGTGTGAAGTCATTTCAACTCAACAATCTAGACACGAAGCAGACTCTCCTGACACCCCACCAATGCTAACACCGGGTAATTATGTTCAATGGGCAAGTCGATTCTTAAGGTTTATTGAGCTCAAGAAACCCAATGGTAAGTACATGAAACAAGTTATCCTTGAAGGACCATTTCCTTGGCCTGTTAACTACGTTGGCGGTGACCCACAGGCTGATCCTCCAGTAGCTCCAACTGCTGTGCGTGTTCCTGAGTCTCAACTTACTGCTGAACAAAATCACCATCGTGAAGCCGATGAGTATGTTATGTCTTACATACTTCAAGGAATACCAAACATCATATTCAGAAGTGTTGATGCTCAAACAACTGCTAAAGCTATGTGGGAACACGTCCATCTACTGATGCAAGGCACACAACTGAACAAGGAAGACATGGAATCTAAACTTTACTTGGAATACACTAACATCATGATCGAACCAGGGGAATCTCTTGAGTCGTACTTTCATCGTTTCACTAATGTCGTCAATGATTTAGAGAGACATGATATACCTCTTCCAAGAATCGCTGTCAATACTAAGTTTGTTAGTAGTCTGGGTCCTGAGTGGCAAAAGTATGTGACATTTGTGAGACAAGCCAAGAATCTTCACAGGGATCCATATGGATTGTTGTACGACTATCTCAAGCACTATGAGTCTGAAGTTGAAAAAGACAAACTCGCCCGAGGAGGATACACATCACCACCTACTTCTAATCCACTTGCACTCGTTGCTTAAACTCCTGCTTCACATCCTCCGATGTCTAATCATGCTTATGATCAGGAACAGAATTATTTCAGTCACCAGCAACCTCCTGCTTCTCAACACGCTTCTAATCAACTTGCTCCATATGACAACAATGATAGCATGTATTACTTTAATCAGATTGAAGATGATGATGATGACATCAATACGTTGAATCAAGGACTTGCTCTTGTTGCTCGTGCTTTTAGCAAATTCTCCAACAAAACCAACAACCGTCTTCGTTCTTCATCAAATACAAGAAACTAAGCTGTCATTCAAGATGGTCGAGTTGAGATTCAGAATCGTAATTCAGGACGTTCAGGTGGTTATATTGGAAATTCTAGATATGGACAAAGAGTCAACAGCAATGGGGGGATTCAGAAACAATCCAGGTGCTCCTCAGCGAAGTAATGACAATGCTGCTAGTAACAACACAGTCTCTGGGAATGCGATATGGTGCTACAACTGCAACGAAAAAGGTCATATTGCAACTGCATGTCCTCACCCAAGAAAAGGTAGTCAGTTTCACAAGCAGGCATTACTTATGGCTCTCAAAGATGAAAAGGAAGGAACTTTCAATGCTCATGAGAACAGTTTCTTTGCTAATACTTACAACGATGATGAAATGGAAGATCTTGAAGCCAATGCAGCTGTGATGCTTATGGCCAACATGCAGGAACATCAGTTGAATGATTCAAGCGCAGTGTTCTCCACTGATGGCTTGTCTCAGGTAAATGACCTAACCACAAGCTCCATACAATTTTATGCATCACCATCTGTTTCTGAATCAGATCAGGTGCAAGTTGTTCCTTCTGAAACATTTTTCTCTTCTCAAGAGGATGAACAATTATACACAGTTGTTATATTTGATGATGACACTGTCGTCTCATTTGATGATCCTATTGAGCAAGACGAAAATGCCTTTAGTGAACAACATGAACCTCCTTCTGATCCAGCTCCTGACTGTACAGTTACGGCTAAACTACTTAATGATCAACTTCTTTCTAATCACATAACGAACGAGCAAACTGAAGTTTTGAAAGAAAATGCCAATTTGAAAAAGGACATTGAATGTTATAAAAAGCAACTTTCAAACTATCAATATGTCGTTCATTGTGAACAAAGCTTTGAAAAGTTATTTCAAGAATCATATGTCAAAGAACAAAATCTTCAAAAGCAAATTTATGACATTGTTGAGTCAAACGGTAAACTGGTTTCCAAACTGGAAAACGAAAAACATGATCTTCAAAAACAATTGTTCAACTCCAACAGGAACTTTCTAAAACACAAAAAGAGGTGATAACTTGCAAACAGGAATTTTATGAACATAAAGTGCAAAAACGAGAAAAAGAAAACTCTTTACTTGATGATAATATCGCTCTCGAGAGTCAAATCAAAGCTTTTCAAAACATCGTTTATAAACATGGGGAATCTGTAACGACAATTCAAAAGTTTTCTTTAAAACCAAGACCAGGCAAAGGTTTTGGCCTCGGCGATTACAAATCCTCTTTTCTTCGCACTGCGTTCAAAACAAATCCTAAGCTGTACACTATGGACCAATTGATGGATAATAATGTTGTGCGTGTTATTGTTCATGATACTGAGGAAGAATACGAACTTGAAGAGAAGAGTCGATCAAAAATGAGTAAAGTTGAATATTGCAAACCATATGATTACTCAAAAGCTCCTCACATTTCAAAATCTTTTGTTCCGTCAAGAGAAATAACTGAGAAATCATGGTATGTTACTGAGTCATATGTTTCATCTTCTGATGGAGCTCCTGTCAAACCCGTAGCACAGGTTAATGGTCCATTACCATCTTCTGGTCATGTGACACCATTACCTACACGATGTAAAGTTTTAGACTATTTTCAAACATTCATGAAAGGCATCGAGAATTTGGAAAACGAAATTGAACATCATTCCCAAATTAAAATTCTTACGTTTCAATCAGCTTACGAGTGGGAAAAGCGAGTCATTTTTCAAAAACAACTCCTGCCTTTAGTTCATAATTTACGTTATTGTGCTACTTGTTGGGAACAGGAACTCCAAAGAGAAGTTAAAGATATGAAAGAAATTTTCGCTCTTAACGAAAATGCAATTTTGGTTCAACAACGCAAAAACTGTTTTTTAAAAACAGATTCGGATCGACTCTTGGAACAACTTCTTCAAGCTGATATTCATACTTTTCTAATGAATGAACTCTATTATTCCAGCAATGCTAAAGTTTTTGCAGAATACTGTGCTGAAATTGTTTCGGTGAAGATGCAAAATGAAACATTGAAACATCAATATGAAACGTTGCTTCAAAACAGTGATGATGTGATAAACAATCTTTCAAACGAAATTTGTCAACTCAAACAAAAGATTGATTGGTGTCAAGCTCAAAGTATTGAAACTGAATTGCAAGTATGTACCACAATTGAGTCTCGTAAAAACAAATGTCGTCTACTAAAAAATGAAATTGCGGAGTTAAAACTTGAAATTGCGGAGTTAAAAATTGAAAACGCCGAATGGCAACAAACCCGCGATGACATTCGTTATTGCAATGGTTTACTTGAGTCTGATATTCAGGACAAAAAACACATCATCATTGATTTGAAAGAGAAAATTAAGCTACTTCAAAAAGGAAAGTTCATTGACACCACTGTGATTGCACCAGGAATGTTTCAAATAGACATAACAGATAAGGGTAAGCATGCTAAGAGTTCTAATGTTAGCTCTTCCACTTCCACAGGTCTAGTTTCCCCTAAGAGCGTTAGAAGCCCAAAGCCAAAAAGCGTTAAGAAGACTAAAAAGACTAGGCTTTCGCAACGTAAGAGTGGAACACTAGAAGTGCAAGAAGTAGAAGCTCACCTTAGGAACTCGAATAAAACTCATGTTGCATCTGATTTAGATTCTAATGTGGCAGATTGTAATCCAAATCTTAATGTAACGAATGCTGCACCTTCTAATGTTTTGAATATTAATGCATCTTGTGTGTTTTGTCGCAAAAGTGTGTTATCTGGTGATCATACCAAATGTGTAGCTAATACTCTCTTACAACGTAAAAAGAAACGTAGATCCGGCTATTCTTTTAGGTCCACTAATGCCTCTAAGTCTACCTTAAGAAAAACGCCTACTACTGTTTCAAATGATGTTGTAGTCAACCCAAAAGCAGCAATCATCAATTCTAGGAACACGCTAAAAGCTAGTGCATTCACTAAGAACAAAGCAAAAACTAGTTGGAACTGGCAACGTTGGTTACAATACAAACCAAATTTTAAATGGATTCCTAAATTGTTAAATATTTGTATTTCTAACCAACAGGAACCCACAATTTCATCGGGTTCCACCCTTACTTCTGTTCCATCTCTGTCGTCTTCTTTTGATGCAAGTGGTTCAGATCGTTCTCTGGATTGTTGATAGCGGTTGCACCTGACATATGACAGGCAATCTCAAACTGTTAAAAAACTTTATCTCAAAGTTTATTGGAACTGTCAGATTCGGGAATGATCAATACGCTTTAATCATGGGTTACAGAGACTACATGCATGGGAACATTGAAATTAGCAGAGTTTATTATGTTGAAGGCTTGGGTCACAATCTCTTTTCAGTCGGTCAATTTTGTGATGGAGATTTAGAAGTAGCATTTCGCGAGAAAACCTGTTTTGTTCGTGATCTACAAGGCAATGATTTAATGTCTGGCAAACGTGGCACTAACCTTTATACAATTTCAATGTCTGACATGATCGCTTCATCTCCAATCTGTCTTCTATCCAAAGCTGAAACGACTAAATCCTGGTTATGGCACAAACGCCTTTCTCATTTGAATTTCAAAACGATGACTGATCTCGCTCGTCACAAATTAGTCGAAGGCTTTCCCAGATTCCGTTATGCCAAAGATCATCTCTGTCCAGCCTGTGAACAAGGAAAAAGTACTCGTGCTCATTTTCCCTCAAAACCTGAACACAGTACTAATCATGTTTTACAATTGCTTCATATGGATTTGTGTGGTCCGATGCGTGTTCAAACGATCAACGGTAAACGATACATCTTAGTAATTGTTGATGATTACTCTCGCTGGACTTGGGTTTATTTTCTTCGAAGTAAAGATCAAGCTCCTCAAATGATCATCACCTTTCTCACCAAAATACAAGTTCAGCTACGCAACACAGTCAGAATTGTAAGAACTGACAATGGCACAGAATTTAAGAATCAGACTCTAAGGTCGTATTTTGAGAAAGTGGGAATTGAACATCAAACATCTATTCCACGCACTCCCGAATAGAATGGAGTAGTCGAAAGACGCAACAGAACGTTAGTGGAAGCTGCTCGAACGATGTTAATCAATGCTCAATTACCAGATTACTTATGGGAGCTGTTTCAACCGCCTGTTACACTCAAAACCGTTGCATGATCACAAAACGCCACAACAAAACCCCATATCAGATTGTTCACAAAAGGAAACCAAACATCGGTCACTTTCATGTATTCGGTGCTTTATGGTACCCAGTCAATGATCGTGATGATCTAGGTAAACTTAAAGCAAAGGCTGACATTGGAATATTCATAGGATACTGTGAAAATTCAAAAGGCTATCGGATATGGAATCGTCGTACTCGGGAAATTCAAGAAACTATTCATGCTAATTTTGATGAACTCACTCAAATGGCTTCTGAGCAAAACGGCTTAGGACCCGAAACCAACCGTCTTAACTTTCCGGGATCTTCGGCTGAACCATTGTCACTTTCTCGTAAAGAAGTGGAAACCTTGTTTGCTCCATTGTTTGATGATACGCCTGTTAACCGTCCACCTGAGGCCACACCAAATTCCGCTGCATATCTTGATCAACATCAACCACCTGATACACCTCAACAAACAACAACTTCTGTTGGAAGAGATGGTCCTCCAGTCATATCACCTACAACAACAGAACAAACCGGGTCCAACTCACGACAATCAGCTGGAGATTCCATACCTTTATCAGTTCCACAACCCGCAGAGCATGACCCAGAATCATTCATTAACCCATTTGCAAGTGCTCAACCTGTCCCCGACATTGCTGAGTCATCTACACATAATTTGGGTCCTGCTCACTTGCGAGATACTTATCAACTTCATCCTTCAGCACACAAATGGACTAGAGATCACCCCTTAGTACAAATTATTGGCCATCCAGATGCACCTATCATGACAAGACAACGCCTTCACACAGATGGTGAAACTTGCATTTATGCACTCACAGTTTGTGAAACCGTACCAAAAAATGTCAAAGAAGCTATGACTTATGAAAACTGGATTGAGTCTATGAAAGAAGAATTCGAAACCTTTCAAAGATTAGAAGTATGGGAATTGGTTGAAAAACCTGAAGGCATCATCGTCATTGGTTTAAAATGGATCTGGAAAAACAAACTGGATGCAGAAGGCACAGTCATACGCAACAAATCACGCTTGGTAGCAAAAGGTTATTCTCAAGAAGAAGGTATCGATTTTGAAGAATCATTTGCTCCTGTGGCTAGACTTGAAGGTGCACGGATATTCTTAGCATTTGCTGCTCATCGGAATATGATTGTTTACCAAATGGACGTGAAAACAGCTTTTCTGAACGGTCAACTCCGAGAAGTGGTTTATGTCAGTCAACCTGAAGGATTCGTTGATCCAGAACGTCCCAATCATGTCTACAAGCTTAAGAAGTCTCTCTACGGTCTTAAGCAATCCCCCAGGGCGTGGTATGACAAGCTTTCTAAATTCCTGTTGGCTAATGATTTTACTCTAGGCTCGGTGGATCCAACACTGTTTACAAAAACCTACGGGATGGACTTATTAATTGTTCAAGTTTATGTCGATGACATTATTTTTGCTTCAACCAACAAAAATTACTCAATGGATTTTGCAAAATTAATGACAAATAATTTTGAAATGTACATGATGGGTGAACTTACGTTCTTTCTAGGACTACAAGTTCATCAATCACCCCGTGGAATTTTTCTAAATCAGTCCAAATATGCTCTTGAGATTTTAAAGAAACATGGTATGCAAAGTAGTGATACTATGAATACACCGATGGCCAACTCTACTAAACTAGATGCTGATATACATAGGACTCCAATTGACCCTACCAAATACCGAAGTATTATTGGGTCCCTCATGTATCTCACATCCAGTAGACCTGATATTGTATTTGTTGTGTTTATGTGTTCTCGCCATCAGGCTAATCCAACTGAAAAACACCTCAATGAGGCAAAAAGAATCCTTCGATACATCAAGGGAACCATCCACTTGGGGATCTGGTATCCGAAGGATTATGGTTTTGAACTAATAGCTTTTTCAGAGGCTGACCATGCAGGATGCTTAGACTCGCAAAAAAGTACATCAGGTGGCTTACAGTTTCTTGGAGATAAACTTGTGTCTTGGCAATCAAAGAAGCAGGATTGCACATCACTATCATCTACTGAATCTGAATACGTAGCTATGTCTGCTTGTTGCGCTCAAGTCATTTGGATGAGATCACAACTTAAAGACTATGGCTACTTATTCAACAAGATTCCGATTTACTGCGATTCCAAGAGTGCCATTGCAATCTCCTGCAACACAGTTCATCATTGCAAATCTAAACACATTGATCTCCGATACCATTTCATCAAAGAACATGTCGAGAAGGGTACAGTTGAGTTATATTTTGTGGGTACTGAGTACCAATTAGCGGACTTACTTACAAAACCTTTAGCTCCATCAAGGTTTGCAAGTCTAGTTCACCAAATTGGTATGCGATGTTTGACACCATTTGACTTACAAAAGTTTATAAAACATCAACTATTTTACTATCTTTGTAACATATATGTTTTTCTTTATTTTTTTTATTAAACCTCAAAAACACAAAAATATTTTTTCTCTTCTTAAAAAAAAAAAAAAAAAAAAAAAAAAAAAAAAACTGCAAGTATATCGCTCTTTTTCAACACCTTGTCATCTTACAAGTGTTGAGGGGGAGACTCGCCTAAATTTTATAAATTTTTCAAAAAATGATATACTTGCATATTACCTTTGATGTGTTGTTTCAGGATCTCATAAGATATCTCATATCTCGTTTCTTTTTCTCAATATGGTGTCGTAAGTTAGTATATCATTGTGTCTTTACTTATTTCTAAAGTTTAGGACTTATATTGTAATAATTGTAGTTAGGGGACCATATGTGACAAGTTTCAAAAGTTCCAAAAATTAACAAAAACAAACACCCCCCCTTTTTTCCCATTTACCTCAAAAAACTTTTCTAAAACCTCTTAAACCCTTTCTTTCATATCCACGGCTCAAATTCATTCGACAAATCCGTGCTTTTGATCTTTGAAACGTAAGTTTCTATATGATCTTTAGATGATTTCTAACCTAGGTTTTCGTTTAATCGCTTAGATAATGGTTAGATTTCACGAATCTTCGATTTGAAATATTAGGGTTTATGTAATTTCGGGATTATGCAATACGTGCTTAGGAGGTTAATTATTGATAGGGGTTTTGTGCTAAAACATGTTTCTTAATTTCCTATCACGTTTAATCTCTCAAAAACACATGTTTGTGTGATTTTCGAAACCTAGGGTTTTAATACGAATTGGGTTTTGTCGATTTGTTGATGTTTTTGTTATTGTTCTTGGTGGGATATAGTCTCATGTGTATATGAATCATGATTATCCATTTCAATTTGAACAACTTCCATGTATGCATGATCCTCGATAACATAGGGTTTCGTTCTACATGGGTTCTCTCGTTTTGTGTTTATGTGAGATGACTTGTTGTGCTTATATGATTCTATTGTATGTTTGTGATGTACTAGAACCTGTTATCCTCATTTGATTCATGATTTTGATTTTTATCGAGAACACGTTCTTGAAACATTTTCGAAATCACTTTATTCGAGTGTGTAGCTTGTTTCTAATCATTGCATATCATCATTTTTCAACAGGATACATCATTTGGATCATTATTGCTCTCACAAAGAAACATACGTTGGCATAGTTTCGAAATTCTTGTATAAGAATTTTCGAGAAAAACTTTATCGCAAACATGATGAACTTTTTCGCAATCACAATTTTTTCGAGAAATCTCAAAATGTTGTATTTTTTCGAAAATACCCATTTTGTCATCTTCTCGAAAACATTTAAGTGTTTGCGAAATTATTTCGTCCCTGGCCATACTTTTTCGAAATCATCATTTAAACTAATACTTTCGAAATCCCTTATAATAAGTAATTTCGAAAAACTCTTCTAGTGGTCTGTTCTCGATAAAATTTGTTATCGAGAACACACTTGAACTTTTTCGAAAATACTTAGTATACAGGATTGCGAAAATATTACTTAATGACTGTTTTTCGAAATTATTGGCACTTGTGACTGGGTTTGCGAAATATTGGTCAGAAGTGCATTTTTTTTTTCGAAATTACTAACAATGGTGTATCTTGTACTTCACTTGTATCATTTCGAGAACATTGTGTTTATGTAATTTCGAAAACATGTTATGTGTGACAACGTGATAATGGATTCTAGTCATGTATAATGTGATGTGATATGTTTTAATTCGTTGTGCATATGACTTTCTAAGTACACGTCACTTATCAATATACATGCAATAATTGAACCATACGTGCTTACATGATTCTAAATGCTTATCCATAGTCAAACATTGCAACCGTGCTAACTCGTAACAAATCTCGATGTTTTGTTTATGATAATGCTTTTCAGAATAACATGGCTGAACACAACAAGAATGTCCCTGAACAAACTCTTCCACTGCTCACCATGGATGACATCACTCCCGCTAACTACAATGTTATGATTGGTAACAACAATCCACGAGTTGATTTCGACAAATTGAGAATTACTGAGAACTCGTGCAAGATTGTTAAAGATATTCTACTTGCACATCCATGCAAACATCTGCTCAACAGTTCTACTTCAGTTCCTCTGTTTTACCTTCATCAGTTCTGGCTTACGGCTAAGGCAAATTTGGATGATGAGTCTTTTACTGTTACGCTGGATCGCCAAGTCTACACTGTAGATCACGACGTTCTTCGTACGGTCCTTCTCCTGCCTCAAACTGACAACGAATTTGCTCCAATACTACCTAAACTGGACCTTCTTGACTTCTTTATTGAGTTAGGATATGATGTTGATGATGACGTACCTCTAGCCAAACATTCCCGATTCAATGCCAAGAATATCCCTCAGCCCTGGAGAACATTCTGTTTGTTGGTTGTAAGATCGATATCAGGAAGAAAAAGTAGTCATGAACATCCTAGGCTTGAACATTTGCAAACATTTTGGGGAATGGTGACTTTGACACCTATTGACTTTGCAGTTCCAATCATGAACGATATAGTCTACAGCATTCAAACCGACCGTGTAAAGACTATGATCCCGTTCACAAGATTCACCAAGCTTCTCATAGAACATTTCTGTAAAGACATACCAGAATTTAACAAGAGGATGGCAGATCATAATGAACCGAAGCACCTCTTCGAGGACGACTTCACCACATCCTTCATCAAGACGACCACTTCCTCTACAAAGATCAAAGGAATGAGGCTTCCCGAATATCTTCTTGATGACAATATCAAGAAAAGTCTGAACTACAAATTCTATGATAACGCTTACAAAGGGGTGCAGGAAGAAGCTACTATACAGACTTGAAGCAAAGGAAGTGTGAAGTCTGGGAGTACTACAAGCACCACTGGCTCACCTCAAACTAAGTCTAAGGCTGCTCCCATGACAAAACCATCTGCTAAACCCAAGACTTCCGCCAAACCTAAACCAACACCCAAATCTAAACCTGCAACCAAGCCAAAGCAGAAGGTAACTCCTGAGTACATTCTTCATGATGAACCTACACCTCCACCTTCTGAAAGCGAATCAGAGTTCGACACAGAATCAGAAGAAGAAGAACAAGACTTTGAAAGAAGAGTTAGAGTACCTGAAGAAACATTTCCTACAACGGAGATCGCTATACAACAAAGTCTTGAAACTTATGAAGCAGAGACAAGAAAAAGGAAAGGGATCACTATTAATGAGCCTAATGATGATGAAGAAGACGAACCAATCGTTGAACAGTTGGTCGATAAACGCAAACTGAAAAGTATAGTTGTAGACACACGAGCTGAAGAAAAGCAACTTCGCAAAGAACAAAGGAAAGAAGCTCTCGAAAGCCGACTTATGTCTCAACCTTCAACACCACCACCTGTCGATCAGTCAGAACATGAAGGAGCTACAAGCAGCATTATTCCTCCCATTGTGTCCACTACTTTAGAATCAGCTCCACAGCCTGATGACATTGTTAAAGATACAGATGATACAGGAGATGTCAATATGACTGAGACTGCTAATGTAGAGGAGAATGTTGGCAGACAAGAGAATATTGCTACGGATTAGGAACATGAATACCTCATTACTCCAGAGTTTCTTGCACGAGAAGCAGAGGAAGCAGAGGAACGTCGTAGAAAAGAAAATGAAGAGAAGAACGCGTTCGACACCAACATATTTCTTAAGTCATCTTCTCAGCAGACTTCCTCAACACAACCTCCACCTCCTCAAGACTCTCCACCAAAGGATCCGACTCCTCCTGCTTCTTCTTCAACTCTCACAATGAGTCGTCATCCGAATCATCACCTGAGCATTCATCTCCCACACCTTCTAAAACAACATCAAAGCAGCATTCAATCAATGAACCGAAACAACCAGTTGATCTTCAGGAGCAAGTCAACAAACTTACCACCATGGTTACCGGTCTTGCCAAACAAGTTGAAGATTTCCAGGAATCAAAGCAGCTGATCGATAAGTTCTTGAACTCTGACTACACAGGATTTATTAAGACTGTCACACAAGATTATCTTACTGAAAATCTAGTTGAGATTGTCACTCCTGAAGTAGCAAACCTTCTAGAACCAATCAAGGACAATTTGGATCACAGAATCAGAAGTGTCATTAGAAAAATGTTGTCAACAACACCATTCACGCTTCACACTGCAAAAGCTTCTACTGCAGCTCCTACCGTCCCTGAATTACCCATCGATGACCTGCTTGCTAAACTCTTTGACAAAGTTTCCTACAAAACCACACAGTCTACTGAAGAAAAAGCACTTGTTGATGCTATGTCGGCTTACATGTCCAAAGAGTCATGCAAAGATGTAGCTGGAACCCTGAAAATGTCAAGGAAAGATGACGACCCTGACCCAAACTCAAAAGGCAAGAAACCTAAGTCTGGAACTGGTCCCTCATCTTTTCTACAACCACGAAAGGACTCCACTCCTCCTGGAAATCAACAACACCCCTCAGCTACCGGTCAAGGTCCAACTGAAGAGGAAGAAACTTTCATAGAACCTACTGATGACTACCAGGGTCAACCTGACACCGATTACCGTGCTTCACCTATTCCCGATTCTCATGTTGGACCATCGTCACCATCCAAGGCTAAAGACAAGGATGCTACATCTAAGTCTAAGAAATCTAAGAAGAAACGACATCATTCATGGCTCGACAATGATGACACACCTCAGAATGATTGGTTGACAGAAATGGTTCAAGCTCAACCTCCTCTTGAAGATGAAGAACCCCTTCCTGGTAATACTCTACAGTTCACCCAAGTCATAATGAAGGATCTTCAGATTAACAAACTCACAAAGACGGAGCTCAGAAGAATCAATAAGGATGCACAGGAATTCCTTAAGTCCAGATCTGGAAACAAAGTGGAATACGAGTATCATATGCAGAATATAGCTAGTGCAATGTCTGTCGAGTTTGACTGGCTAAATCCTGAAATGAATATCGACCTCAGTTCCAAAAACCATGAAAAGCCTTACTTCACTGACTGGACCAAATCATTACCTTTGACAGGATTTCCAGATAAGCCCAAGCTACCCTACAGTTACTTCTTCAACAAAGATCTTCGTAACATCCAACTTACCCAAGAGACATCCAAGAAGAAATATGCTTCCTCACTCACAATCTCAGTACCAGCCGCAAGATACAAAGTTCCTGCAATTGAAGAAACTACTCAAGTTTTCAGCAACTTCATCGTAGCTTACGACAGAGATGCTCTACACGGGATTCAACACTGGCCAGAACGTCATCGTCTCGGTTATACCAGCAGATTAGGAGAGAAATCATTAGAAAATGTGAAGCATAAATCTAAGATCATTGCTATCTTGGAGATTCAAGAGTCGCAACGGTTTAACTACATATTCATGCCTGAGATTGTTGTTAAACGACAAGATGAAAAGAAGTACAAGTTCTCCGAAGCAGACTTTCCAGACCTTAATCTCAATGACATCGAAGACATGTATCTCGAAAAGGTTCAAGGAAGAATGCGTGGATTCGAGAGACAAGTTCAGTACAACTTCATGGCATCATTACTTCTATTCATCCGACGATTGATAGTTCAAGAAAGAGTGGAAGATCTTCAGCTTGGAGTGGAAAGTTACCAACAGAAGATCAATTTGACAAAGCCGCAATTCAAATTTGATGGAATCTATCAAACGTCACAGTTTACTCTCATCCAAGAACCTGCATTTGGTTTCACTTACATCAACAGCAAACAGCTACAAAGCTTCATGAGGTTCGATGAGATACACAAATTCTGTGATGTTACACTTAAATCCGTTCGTGATGGGCTTGTCAAAAGGTTGAATGATGATCGCCGAAAGACAGCAAAAGGGGAACAACCTAGATGGAAATCCAGCTCAAGAAGACAAGTTCGTAACTTTGTCTTGAAGATTGAACACAGGTTATTTCGACGTGAATAGATCAGACGACTGGAAAGCTATATCGGTGTCAGACCATCATTTCCTATCAGACTCTTCGAAAGACCAGAACCTAAGTTCGCTGACTTTGATGATCCACTTCCTGACGAAGATTAACTTGGTACATTTGGTTATTCACTTTTCAATATCAATTGTTTCATTTGATTGAATTATTTTCATTATGGCTTGTGCACACATAACAGTGTACAACTCGTTCTTGTAATGAAAGGACCCTGAGGTATGCATCAGTGCCTCAATCCTTATATAAGGAGCGAAGGCTTCTTACTTTTGAGTAGAATTAATCAAACATTTTCTGATTTTTATAATTCTGCTCAAAAGACAAGTATTTCACCTCAATGAGTATTCACTTGTTGAGGGGGAGCACTTGAAAAAATCATCATTTTAAAAACCAAAAGTTCTTGTTGATATCTCCCCATAAGACTCAAAAGCATATTTTAATCAAAAGTTTATAAAAAACAACATCTTATATGCTATTTTTGAGGGGGAGAAAAAGTGAATGTGATTAAAATATGAAAGTTCTAAGTTGCTTTAAGTCAAATCTCATGCGAGCTAGACTCAGAATTGACCCAGGAATTGACGAAACATAAAAGTTAGTAATCTCGAAAAGACTTATCCTCGACGGGTAATAACATCAAGTTAGTTACTAGAGCTAGTTGTCACCTAAAAGCTGACAATGGAACTTTTTAACTAGCCACGTAAGCGTGTCTCGAAAAGGATTTGTCTAAGTAGAAATGTACCATTTCGAGAAACTTTCTGTGGATTTGACCAGGCCGGGTAATAACTTCATGCTAGTCTAACTAGTGATGTAAGCGTGTCTCGAATCGGTCAGGTTCACTGAAAGTGGATCAATTCAAAAAGTGCTTGTTCCTCTCGCATGTGCAAATTTATTTAAACACTTATGAGCACATGTGACGGGGGAGCCCTTCAAAAGTAAACACAAAACTCTCAAAGTGTTAAACAAAATGTTTGATAATCACAAACACTTTGAGAGATTTTCAAAGGTTTCTTGGCTACTGTCGGACAATCATGGAGTTATAAGGTGATTAAGATAGGAAATACAGTCCTATGATCCGCCAGAGCCGGAGAGATCTACCCAAGGACATCACCAATAGTTAGAATTAGAAGTCCTTAGGTATGATACGATAAAAGGAGAAAAGAATGAAAGGGAAAGAAGGAGTTGAAGAATTAATAAGAAAAGTAAAGAAAAGGGTGAAAAGAAATAGCCCTCCATATGTTCAACCTTAGAGCAGACACCGGGTTCAACTCATATGCTACTGGTTGTTACTAAGGTGACACCGGTATTGAAGACAAAGACGTCATGGACCCAGTGACGCACTGCACTAAACCTTCTTAACCACTCAAGTTCTCTTAAAAGAGCTTGTTTCATTCTCACGGGGAACCGATGTAATCTATCGACTTATCTCTTAGAGATGGTTGGTATTGAAGCAGGAGACCCCTCCCTAGTCTCCGCATAGGAAACCTAAGTGTGCACTTCTCGAGTCTAGAGCCATGAGATACATCAAAGATCTCTTAGGAACACTTAGTATTTCTACAACTGGTGTTCTACATCAATGAACACTAGCTGTATATTATCGAGTCCTTCGCAGATCTTAGCAATCTGCCGAGAACGTTTATGAGAGAATTTACATAAGTATTTCTCAATGATTGAACGGAAATCCTACCAGGGTCAACATCAAACATCCCTGACAACAGGTCACTTCGGTAACTCCTTGCGAGTTACGCTTAGTGTTTGCGGTGGTTTCTTAGCGGTCTACAGTCGTGGAGTGATCCCCAGCGACTCACCCAGTCATTGAGCTACTTAGTAGGTCTCCTAAGCTCCCTCGGGAGTATCTGATATGGGAACGGCCATGATAAGGATTAGAAGGAGTTTCACAATATGCTGTTGACGATCTCTAATTCCTTATCTGTAAGTACTGGATGTTTTATTGCTAACTGTTTACATGCAGGGTTACATCATCTCCATGGCGACAGATTCCTCATGCTCATACATGCATCTTGAAGTCATCAAAAGCTCCCTCAAAGATCAAAGCAACACAAAGTTCAAAGAAAGATTCTACGCCATAAAGAAGAATCTACAAATTATAAAGACTAAAGATCTTATGTGAAAGAAAGGGAGCTACGTGCATGTATAAGTCAGAATTCGAAGATGTATGAGCATGTTGGAATGGCAGACTACCACCACAGACGCGGAAGTGACGAAAGGCAGACAACTTCATAACATGATCTCTATCACAACAACAAAGAACGCAGAACAAAGAACGATGAATGATTATTATCTCATGATTATTGAAAGACGTCTAAAGCTATGAAAGTCAAAGATGAAGAAATGACAAAGACGTCAAGCAACCGTGATGACTGACCCTTAGGGGGAGATTGTTGGGATCATAGTTTTTACTATTTTATCAAGTCTCGGTCATTTGTAATAATAGGTTGCTTAAGTTACTACTTACTTTCATTTATGTAATGTTATAAGTTTACTAGGCTTAAGATATTGAGTCCATGCGCCTTAAGCCCACACGTTTTACTTGAAGGGAAGGACTAGGAGTGTTGCCCTAGCCCCTCACCTATAAATACAAGTCTTAGGCCATTGTAAAACTTGGTTGTTTATTTGAAATCATAAGGAAACTCTTGCTCTCATTATTCTCTTATTCAAATATTCATCCCATCCTTATATCTATCTCATTCTTGTTTGTGTGAAATCAATATGGTGACCTAACACCTCCTCAAGCTACTATAAAAGCCCCCCCCCCCCCCTCCTTGGCCGTCCCATATCACACACACCAACACCCTTTCATTAGCTAATTTACTCCAAGTTTCATGCAAGATACAAGTGCTACAACAACATAGAAATCTAGTTTGGTTTTGATTCATCAAACTGCTTCCAAACCCTAGAAACTTTGATGATTTCTCTTGAGTTTGAATCTACTCAAGTCACCTCAACTTTCATCATCTCTCTTTCAAGAATACAAGTGTAGAAAGATTGCTTGAAGTGAAGTAGGGTGAAGCTTAAGTCAATCAAAGTCCTTACCTTACATGTTACTTACCTTTCTTTATTGAAAGCCAAAAGTTGTAAGCAAAACCCTAACATACTACTTGTTAAATATCATATTCATGCTATTTACATATCATTCATGCTATATTTTGTCTTGTGATTATGTCCATGATTTTTAAAAATGAGTAAAACAAGTATTGGTATATATATGTTAACTTATGTTATTTAAACAAGTAAACTAGTGACTTTCTTGGTGAAATCTGATCAAAATGGTATAATTATGATATTGGACAATTACGTATTGTAGTAGAAGACTTAACAAGGAAACCATAGCAATTTGAACAACTTAAAATGAGTACATGAGTAAAAAGTTATGACCATTTGAAGTTACCAAAACTTTGCGGCAAAACTGCCTAGATACCTTCTGTGACAGAACTTAAACACACAAAAGAGGCCCTTCTGGTCCATTTCACGAAAAAGTTAAAGCACGAAAGTTGTCCGAAATCACGTTTTCTTTAAAAACTCAGGAGCACGTATCCAGAAAACCAATAACAAATGAGATTTTCTTCAGTTTCTTAACAGCTATTTTATATACCAAAGTCACTATATAATAGTTATGGTTTAGTAAGACCAAGAGGTCTAATGACCTAAATTCAAGACCACAACCATGACTAAACACAAGGTTGAGTCTCAAGACCATGGAAAAATGACCAAAGGTCACGGCAAAGCCATGACTAAAGACCATATAAACTTACCTAGGCGAAAACATGAGCTAAAGAGTTAGCGATAACTTAAACATGCAATTTGGATCTACTCCATCTAAAGAACCATGAGATCTTACAAGTAATTGTCAAACAAGATTTAAGAAACTCATTCTAATAACAATCTTCATATAAAATTAAACTTTCCTAAGTTTTTTCAAATATTGGACATGTAACTTTTCGGATTAAAACTTATATATATATATATATATATATATATATATATATATATATATATATATATATATATATATATATATATATATATTATCAAATACTACAATAGTAGGGAGCCTCATGTGAGGAGTTCATTAAGTAAGCCGTCGAGATGAGTTGTGGATTTATGAATTAAAGTGTCCTGGCTCCTCGAACGTTTACTACATGACTTCTGAATTATGTCGGCCCGAACGGTAGTAAACGATATATAAACAATACATGTTTCATGAAACATTTCTTTTCAAAGACTTACACTATACTAAGTACTACATCATGGACTAAATGCAAGACATATATAGGCAATTCATCATATTCTTTGATATTACTCCAATCCTAAGTCGCAACATTCTATTATAGGTTGCTCGTAGAAACCTTCGCGATTCGACCATCACATTCACTACTTACTACATAACTTAAGGTGAGTTCGAAGCCCCACTTTCTATTGTTTAACTATTTTACAAACCCATGGGGGGGGGGGATACATGCTACTATTTTTCTACTCGAACACAATGCTTTCTACTGTATGCTTACCCGGCTATGTTTTATTGTCACTAAGTAACGATTGCCATGTTCGAAGTCCCTATATCATGAACCATTAGTCACTAGCTATAGTGAACGCGAATATTGTGAATAGATCTATTGGGATTGACGAATCCCATTTGTGTTGAACAACTACGAGTTCAAACAAATGCACTATATTTGAGATTTAGAGGTATAATGGCATTATTACCTTGGTAGGGCTTCTACAATGCCAATTTTTGGTTCGATGTTAATGCTTTGGTTGCATGAGCTTAGTGAAATAATAATGACTTTTGTTTTCTAACTATGAATGTGTGATTAATTACCTCACATTACGATTATTGTGTTCAACGATTTAACTACAAACTCTACGAATTCCACTCAACCTTTGTGTTGACCCTCTTAAGCATGTATTTCAGGTCCATGATGATCAAGGATGGCACGGAAGGGCACGGATATTCAAGAGGGCTATAAATTTTATTATCATTCGAAAACTCATTTAATGTAAATTGTAAACATGGAACCATCTGGGACCTCATTTTGTAATCTCTGATAATTATATAATTTGAATAATAAATCTTTTAAAACGACTCAATTAGAGTTCGTTTTCTATTATTGTGACTATTGTGCCGTCAAGTAACACCCAGTTTGAATTCCGCTGCATCCATAAATTGGGGGTGTTACAGATTGGTACCAGAGCCATGGTTATAGAGAAACGGGTCTAATTGAGACCTAAATTATAACCACACTTACAAGCAAAAACATTTTATAGCCTTCCGCTCTCTGTGTCTTCCATCCTCCAGACGATTATGGACTTATTAAGCATTTTATACTACACAAACATGTTAGCATATGGATATATGTACCCCTAGCATAATTAGGCATTTCCCCGTAAGCATTTTATACTACATGAACATATTAGTATATTGATATATACACACTTGTCATATTTTGAGCACTTCCCATAAACATTTGAATTGTTTTAACATAGTAATTCTTCTAATAGAAATCATGTGCGTACCCACTTCTCCCGATTATGTGCCCACTCTACCTAATAACTTCCAAGTCTTACCACCCTCACCAAAGTTCGGATTTGACTTCGTAAATGCCTTCGCTTCTGAGGACGAAGAAGAACCTTTCGAAGATTCAACCGACGAAGAAGAGGAGAAACTAATGCCAAATAATTTTGCGTCGAATACTTCTAATTATTTTGAACAAAATTGGGTTGAGGCAGACTCCGAGGAGGATAATGAGTATGAATATGTACTAGCGCCATTACCACCACCACTATCACTTCCCTTTGATATCCCTACATGTGATGAATTGGATCACTCATTATGGATCGTATCACGACCACCATTGATCTAACAAGAAAGTCAGCATGGAAACTACAGCTTCTCAAACTTCATCGACTCATACCTCTATGACACACTAAACCAAGAAGTTGCCGATCAATTAGAGCTGCTCGGACCTTCTAACCCACAATAGACTAGTGTGATGATGCTAGTTAACTTTTGTACTACTAAACTCATTAGACTCAGTTAGTAAATGTTACGAAATCTATGTAATAACTAGCGATAGTAAAAACGTTGTAATTACTAAACTGAAAGTACCAGTTAGTAAATTTTGAAGAAGCTTGTAATAGGTTTCGATTTTGTAAATCAACCAACGTTGTATGAATAAAACTCTTGTTTTATACTATCATGTGTTATGCCTTTAAATCTTCAACGTAATTATTCTATCATTTCCCATCAAAAATCATGCTTATTTCACAACTCTCTACTCACGACGTATCTTTTATATAATAGAATCATGGCGCCAACGAAGAAGACACCACCAGAAATGACTCAAGCTACTATTTGCAAACTAGTTAAAGATAGTGTAAATGCAGCACTCACAACTGAACGAGCATCCGTAGCTGCAGAAGCTGCAGCAGCCACTGAAGCCGCTACAGCTGCTGATGCTGCAACAGCCGCTGAAGCCGCCACAGCTGCGGAAGTTGCTAGAGCTGCAGAAGCTGCCCGAATTGCCACATCCACACTTAACACTGGAGGACCAAACCCAACTAGTCCTCCAGTGATAAATATTTATTCGGTACCTAAGGGTTGCTCATTCATATCCTATTTGAAATGCGAACCCATAAAGTTTAAGGGTACTGAAGGAGCCATAGGTTTGACCCGCTGGTTTGAGAAAGCGGAGTCGGTATTTTTGGTCAGCAAATGTACCGAGAGTGATAAAGTTCAATATGCCACTAGTACACTGCTGGATGAAGCATTATCATGGTGGAATTCAATATCTCAACCAATAGGCATTGAAAATGCTTATAAGATTTCTTGGGATAACTTGAAGAAGATGATGATCAAAGAGTACTGCCCCCGCAGTGAAATGCAGAAGTTAGAAGTGGAATTTTGGGACCATGTTGTTAAAGGAAATGACATCATAACTTATAATCGTCGATTCCAAGAATTGAGGATTCTATGTCCAACAATGGTTTCAACAAAAGAGAAATTATTGGAACGATATATCTGGGGACTTCCACCAAGTATACAAGGAAATGTAACTTCGACCAATCCCAAGGAACTTGATGAAGCTATGCGGATGTCTCGCAACCTCATGGATCAAGTGGTGCGTACGGCAAAAACCCGAAAACAAAACAACACCAACAACTCCAACTACCGTAACAACAATAACAATAGGAACAACAACAACAAGCGACCATGGGATAGTAACCATGGAAGTAACAACAACAACAACAACAACCATCATAACCAGCAAAACAAAAGATAAGAGGCCGCAACGGCTTATGTGGCTGCACCAACTAGAGGCACAGGGTATACCGGGAATGCTCCACTATGCAATAAGTGTAAATTCCATCACTCTGATCCTTGCCTGGCTAAGTGTTGCAACTGTCAAAGCACTGGACACCTTGCCAGAGATTGTAGAGTCAAGGCTGTAGCTACAGGTAGCAACACACAACCAATAGTTATATGCTTCGGGTGTGGAGAAAGTGGACATTACAAGAACCGATGTCCCCAAAACCAAGGTCAACAAGTTGAAGACAACCAGGGGTGAGCATATATGTTAAGAGGAGAAGGAGCTTATCAGAATCTCAACAACACTGCAGAACAATGAAGTTTAGAACTTAGCAGTCATATTTATTTATGCACTATGTTGTACTACGTGTATGTCATCCCTAGTAATGGGAGTTTTATGACTTAAGAATATTTACTGTTCAATAAACAACTCTTTATGATAATTCTCATCTATTGTACTTTCTATCTCCAAACCAATTTGACTGATTAGTAGACTATTACCATTCTATAAGGTTTACCCACATATCCTATAAACCATTCAACAAATTTTACTCCAAGCTATTTTGCTACCACTTTATTGTTTTACTACAATATATTCTAACACCATCTTAGAAAAATTACTTCATTTGATACCACCCTATAAATTGATTTTATGTCTTCTTTACCCAACTTCATCTCAAACCACTAAAACTCATCAAACTAAAATGAAGAACACAAGCCTCGTTCATCTTTTCACCATCATTATCTTCACAACCGTTGCAACCACAAGCTCATTAACAGATCTTGATGCACTTTTAAAGCTCAAATCATCCTTAGTTACACCACAATCACCCTCATCAGCTTTACAAGATTGAATACCATCTAAAACTTTTAAGAAACACAATACTACGTGACTAAACCGAACATCACATTATCAGTCCTAAATTATACATAGCCTGATCACCTATGTCTAATTCAGGAGGGATCATGTTATGCTGGGAGCAGTCACCTGTATGTTTTCTTAGAAACAAACTTCTCACCTATAATCTTAAAACAAATTTCGTGTGAGTATAGGCAATTCATAAGTATTCATACGATAGAGTACGACAATTAATCACTCTTACTCTACCTTTCCCACATAAAAGTAAACCTCATCCTACGCCATACACTGAAACGACAAATCAAACTACATCACTCTAGTACTCATAAGTAACCACGCCTCTTCATCGACAGCACTCCAACATATAACACACATAGAACTTTGGGACGAAGTTCCCGTAAGGGGTAGAGACTGTAACAATTCACATTTTCAGGTTAACTTCTATTCCCAAAAATTTCACTATTCATTTTTACTATTCACTTTTTCCGAAATTTGATTTTTATTTTATATTCTCGTATGATAAATCATTTCCATAGCAAAATAAAAGTTTGACACTCATCAGATCATTTTCGCGAAAGTTATTAAGGAACTACACGTTTTTGGGTAAAACGTCATTCAAAAATTCTATGCACAACGAAACTCGACCGCGTTAATTTTCCCCGCATCAGAAAAATGTTTGATACACTCATGATTTATTTTAGAATTAATCATGACTGAGAAAAATGTCACCAAATAAACCTCGGTCGTGAGAAACAGGAATTTTCGTTTTTAAGCACTTTTACTTAGCCGTAACCTTAGCCTATACCTGCACCGCGTTTCTAAGACAATTTGAGTTTTCACATTTTTGGAATAAGTCAACATATTTTTCCCTCCTCCTTTGACTAAAAATTATTCCTTGATTTTATAAATCATTCCTTGATTTTTAGGCTTACGGTTTTATGTCTAAAAGACATTAAATACCAACTGACACTAGACTGAGCCCAGTCTAGACATAATAAGTCATTTTAAATCAGTATTATCATATTAGAAAAGTAACATTTTACTTTTCTCAATTTTACACAATATTCGTACGTTTTACGTATTACGCTTTTTAGACCCGTGTTTCCAGTTTTAGCAGGGTTTTAGCACCCCAATGGAACCTACCACTCATTTTATATTTTATTATAGAGTATTTTGACAAGTTTAATCATTCTTCCAAGTTTCACATTTTTACGATACCCGGTTTTACGTTTCGTGGCTTAATAACTTACGGTTAGCAATTTACGGAGTCAAAACTAGTCACATAAGTAGGATAATATCATCACAAACCAACTCATCCCCCTTATAAATGTTGAACCAACTTAGGGGGGGGAGTCACACCCTTGTGTGTCTTAATCTCATGCTTATAGTCCTTGGATGCTAACATGTGTCAAAGCTTTCTTAGCAAGCTTTGACTAGTCCATGCATGTAACCTCCTCAAGCTACTATAAAAGCCCCCCTCCCTCTCTTTGACCGTCCCATATGACACACACCAACACTCTTTCATTAGCTAATTTGCTCCAAGTTTCATGCAAGATACTAGTGCTACAACAACATAGAAACTCTAGTTTGGTTTTGATTCATCAAACTACTTCCAAACCCTAGAAACTTTGGTGATTTCTCTTGAGTTTGAATCTACTCAAGTCACCTCAACTTTCATCATCTCTCTTTCAAGAATACAAGTGTAGAAAGATTGCTTGAAGTGAAGTAGGGTGAAGCTTAAGTCAATCAAAGTCCTTACCTTACATGTTACTTACCTTTCTTTATTGAAAGCCAAAAGTTGTAAGCAAAACCCTAACATACTACTTGTTAAATATCATATTCATGCTATTTACATATCATTCATGATATATTTTGTCTTGTGATTATGTCCATTATGTTTAAAAATGAGTAAAACAAGTATTGGTATATATATATGTTAACTTATGTTATTTAAACAAGTAAACTAGTGACTTTCTTGGTGAAATATGATCAAAATGGTATAATTATGATATTGGACAATTACATATTGTAGTAGAGGACTTAACAAGGAAACCATAGCAATTTGAACCACTTAAAATGAGTACATGAGTAAAAAGTTATGACCATTTGAAGTTACCAAAACTTTGCGGCAAAACTGCCTAAATACCTTCTGTGACAGAACTTAAACACGCAAAAGAGGCCCTTCTGTTCCGTTTCACAAAAAAGTTAAAGCACGAAAGTTGTCCAGAATCACGTTTTCTTCAAAAACTAAGGAGCACGTATCCAGAAAACCAATAACGAATGAGATTTTCTTCAGTTTCTTAACAGCTATTTTATATACCAAAGTCAATATATAATAGTTGTGGTTTAATAAGACCAAGAGGTCTAATGACCTAAATTCAAGACCACAACCATGGCTAAAGCCAAGGTTGAGTCTCAAGACCATGGAACAATGACCAAAGGTCACGGCGAAGCCATGACTAAAGACCATATAAACTTACTTAGGCAAAAACATGAGCTAAAGAGTTAGCGATAACTTAAACATGCAATTTGGATATACTCCATCTAAAGAACCATGAGATCTTACAAGTAATTGTCATACAAGATTTAAGAAACTCATTCTAATAACAATCTTCATGTAAAAGTAAACTTTCCTAAGTTTATTCAAATATTAGACATGTAACTTTTCGGATCAAAACTTATATATATATATATATATATATATATATATATATATATATATATATATATATATATATATATATATATATATATATATTATCAAATACTACAATAGTAGGGAGCCTCATGTGAGGAGTTCATTAAGTAAGCCGTCGAGATGAGTTGTGGATTTACGAATTAAAGTGTCCTGGCTCATCGAACGTTTACTACATGACTTCTGAATTATGTCGGCCCGAACGGTAGTAAACGATAAATAAACTATACATGTTTCATGAAACATTTCTTTTCAAAGACTTACACTATACTAAGTACTACATCATGGACTAAATGCAAGACATATATAGGCAATTCATCATATTCTTTGATATTACTCCAATCCTAAGTCGCAACATTCTATTATAGGTTGCTTGTAGAAACCTTCGTGATTCGACCATCACATTCACTACTTACTACATAACTTAAGGTGAGTTCGTAGCCCCACTTTCTATTGTTTAACTATTTTACAAACCCATGGGGGGGATACATGCTACTATTTTTCTACTCGAACACAATGCTTTCTACTGTATGCTTACCCGGCTATGTTTTATTGTCACTAAGTAACGATTGCCATGTTCGAAGTCCCTATATCATGAACCATTAGTCACTAGCTATAGTGAGTGTGAATATTGTGAATAGATCTATTGGGATTGACGAATCCCATTTGTGTTGAACAACTACGAGTTCAAACAAATGCACTATATTTGAGATTTTGAGGTATAATGGCAATATTACCTTGGTAGGGCTTCTACAATGCCAATTTTTGGTTCGATGTTAATGCTTTGGTTGCATGATCTTAGTGAAATAATAATGACTTTTGTTTTCTAACTATGAATGTGTGATTAATTACCTCACATTACGATTATTGTGTTCAACGATTTAACTACAAACTCTACGAATTCCACTCAACCTTTGTGTTGACCCTCTTAAGCATGTATTTCAGGTCCATGATGATCAAGGATGGCACAGAAGGGCACGGATATTCAAGAGGGCTATAAATTTTATTATCATTCGAAAACTCATTTTATGTAAATTGTAAACATGGAACCATCTGGGACCTCATTTTGTAATCTTTGATAATTATATAATTTGAATAATAAATCTTTTAAAACGACTCAATTAGAGTTCGTTTTCTATTATTGTGACTATTGTGCCGTCAAGTAACACCCAGTTTGAATTCCGCTGCATCCATGAATTGGGGGTGTTACAGGGTTGGTTTGGCATGGGTAATAACAAAGGGTCCATTTGGTTAAGTAGCAAAATCACAAGGACCATTTGTGTACATTCTGAAAATGCAAAGGGGCTGATTTTGCGCATAATTCCAAAGTTAATCACAAGGGCCAATTTTGCCATGTTTCATTTACCAAGGACCATAAATGATAGTTTTCCAAAATTTGAAATTCCAGGGACCTTTTATGCCAAAATTGAAAGTACAGGGACCAAAACTGTAATTTCTCCAAACATTTTACCCAAGGACCATATTTGCCAACTTGTAATTTCCCAAGGACCCAAAAATGATTTTTCATCCAAAATTGCCAATTTTGAAACTCTAGGGACTAAACTTGTAAATTCTCAAAACTTTTAGAATTTTTCACCAAATGACTAAATATGACAACTTATGATTTTAAAAGGACCTTTGGCGACTTTTTTTTTTTAAAATAAGAGCTCAAGGACTATTTTTGCCAATTTTTGAAAGTTGGGGGACTGAAACTGCCAATTTTGCAAACTTTGCACGTTTTTCATCTGTTTTTACTCACTTTGCATCAGAAACATATAAAACACAATTTTGGATTATTTTTAGTATTTTGATGCATTTCTGAGTGTTTTCGTATGTTTTTGCAGTTCAGAATGACAAAAAATGATTAGTATTTGAGCACTCATCAATAACGTTGTTTATGTTTTATTGTCTAAGAACCATGGATAACGTTGTTTATGTTATATCGTTTAAGAACCATGAACCAACTGCTTTTAGCAACCTCACAATGAGTTTATTCATATGTATATATATCAAATATGTGTCTTTATATGTAAATATTGGTTGGACTTATGTATATCATATGTGTGTGTCCATACATATTTGGCTTTCATACGTACGTGTCTATGTGTCTATACATATTATATATATATATATATATATATATATATATATATATATATATATATATATATATATATATATATATATATATATATATATATATATATATATATATATATATATATATATAATATATATATATATATATATATATTTGTGTCACATGTGATAACACATATCTGAATTTCATCATATGTGTCTTTTATGTGCGTAAGCATGAAAATCATAGAAAGGGATCGTTAATATACAATATACATGCATATGTTGTATTTATAATCACAAAAACCTCAATATAACTCTCAACATCACGTGAGCCATACGAGCGAGATTCGTTGAAATCATCTAATGATTCATAATTCTTATTTAGTGGTATTTATGATTGGATTTAATTCATTTATGTATTTGATAAAGAGTTTATTAAACATATTAGTTACTTCTTTATAAAACTCTTAACTAGCATAAAACTAATATTAACCATTATATGATCAATGAATATATATGAGTAACAATTTATTTATCACATTTAACTTATTCATACATATTAAGAATCCAAGTAATACTTGTAAGTTTGAATGAAAAAAGAAAAGAAAAAGGATTTCATTTCACATCCCACATTGGAAGAGTGAAACAAAAGGAAGGCAATGTGGGGTCTATAAAAATAAAGAGAAATGATACATGGATCTAAAAATAGACCTAATTGTGGACCTAAAAACATGTGGCGTCATCCTGATGGCTGGAGAGAGGGACCCACTTATGTTACAACCCATCCGGATCATGCCACATGTTTTTAGGTCCACAATTAGGTCTATTTTTACGTCCATGTATCATTTCTAAAAAACAAAAGCCCAAGCTTACTAGTTTGTATGTATATTTACATATAAACTAAAGTGTACATCTTTTCTGTGATTGAAGATTAACATCTTGCTAGTTTTGGTTTTAAGTTTAACCTAATACTTACAGTAATTAAAATTTTAAAATTAAAATATTTTGAAACTACATATTTAGCTCGATTAGCTCGTTTGGCTCGTTTAGCTCGAGTAACTCGTTTGGCTCGTTCGGCTCGAATAACTAAACGAGCTTTCGAACGAGCCGAGCTAAATATAAGTTTAAAAAGCTCGGCTCGTGAAATTATTCGAGCTCTAAATTTTGTTTGAGCTCGACTCGAGCTCGAAAATTATCAAGCTCGACTCGAGTTAAACGAGCTCGAGCTCAAGTAGCTCGTTAAAAGCTCGACTCGTTTACACCCCTAACCCCAACTAAAAGAGAGAAAGATTTCACATAAAATTGAGGCCATTTTTTTTTTAATTGCGGTGGGCTCAAAACGGAAGAGAGAGAAACAATTTGCCGCAGATAAGAAGCGATTTACTTTTTTTTCCTTTATTTTAGGATTAATATGAGGTGGACACGTGTTAAGAAACATTTCGCTGCCCAATTGCAGCGAAATATGTAGCCTTTTTGGACATAAATAAAAAAGTAACCCTCTGCCAGGCAAGTGGTTGTGACAGTGTGACCTTAACAATAATTACCGCGTGAAATAATTTTTGGAGCGTTGAAAATCTCATTTTTAAATTTCTACTAGTTAGGTAGCCCACGCGTTGCGGCGGGTGTGTTTTGTGTTTTGTATTTTGTGGGTTGTACGGTGTAATTAATAATTTTGTTATTTGAAGTATGCATATGTTTACTTGGAAGCATAATTTGTTTATGTTTACGGATTTTTTTTTTCTTGTTTGGTATTTTAAAATAAACAAATTTGTATAAGAAATTTTTTTTAAGTGTATTATTTTTTGTGTTTTTTTATTTTTATTTTTTTGAGAAAACAAATTTTCATAAAGAAATTTATGTAAAAAAAAATAATAAAAAAAATGCTGTAGCGAACTGTAGCAAGCACTGTAGCAGCTACAGTGTTGCTACAGGAATTGTTTATGCCTTTTAGTATATATAGTAATTAAGAAATCAACTTTGTCTTGTCTTTATAGTTTATACGATCGGATAAAATTAAAATATTTTATGCATTGTGTTGTATTAAATGGCAAAATAATATAGTTTTTCAACATGTGTAGCGAATATATGTAAAGATCTAGTAAAAATAAGTTACGAAACTTCATAAATTATACTCCCTTCATCTTAAAATATAAGTCTATTTTGACTTTTTCAAAGTCTTTTTATTCTAACTTTGACCTTAATTAATATTTTTCGTGTTATATAATACTTGATGCAAAATATATAAATGAAATTGAGTTTTAAATGCATTTTCATTAGTATAATTTTTATCAAGTATTATATAGCACGGAAAAGAAATAATTAAAGTCAAAGTGGGGAAAAAAAAGAAAAAATAAAAAAACTTTGAAAATTCGAAAATGAACTGATATTTTGAGACGAAAGGAGTAATTTATACTTTTTTTTAGCAGATTTGTAATTTTATTCAACATAACCTTTTTATAAGTTTAACCAAGTTATAAGTTTAACTAATGTGTATTAATTATTTTTTTAAACAATTGATGACAAGATTATTGTTAGATTTTTTATATGTTATCAGAGCTAAGTACTAATCTAGGACAAAATTTTTTTTTTGTCCCCATCTTGGTCACTTTTTGAGTAAATTCCACAAATGGTCATGCGCATCTGCGCAACTCCACAACCTATCTCAGAACATGACACGTGTACATTTTCTGGGGCCCACACCAACTACTATAACTAACAAAAATACTCAACATTTGTGCTACTCAACCGGCGGCTATTGATCCACGTGCAAAAGTGTACTAAAAAGTACATTAGGAATGAGCAAAACTATTCATATGTTTAGTCAAAAATTTGTACCTCGCACCTACTTTTTTATATTACTTTTTAAAAATACTTTTTGATCTACAACAAAAAAAAAATAAACACTTCCATTAATCTTTTTGTAACAATCATCCTCCTTTCTTCCGATCACTGCATCATATACAAAAAAAAAATAAACACTTCCATTAATCTCCGATCACCCTACTTTCTTCCGATCACTTCATCTTCTCCGATCACCCTCCTTTCTTCCGATCACATCATCTTCTCCGATCAACGAACCTCTATTATCCTGCGGTTAACGCACACCTATTATACTCTTCTTTCTCCGACAATAAGTAGATCTGATTTGGGGTTACGTCCAATGGCTCCCAGTTTTCACCGTGTTGATGTAAGTTTATTATTATTATTATTATTATTATTATTATTATTATTATTATTATTATTATTATTATTATTATTATTATTATTATATCTGTTAGGTTTCATGTTCAAAATTAGTATTAAAATATCCAAATGCCATATAGAGTATTTGTCTGTGTTTGATTGAATATTTATATAAATGCACCATTTTGTAATTTACTGTAGCATAGGTTATTTAGTGTTAAGATAAGCTTAGAATTAATGTTTAAGGTTTAGCTTATGAGTTTGTCTCACAAAACCTTCAAAATAGTTTAGTTAAGGGGTGTTTGTGTTAAGCATTGTCACAGTGATATTGTTGTTAGTTGATTGTTGTTTGAAAAAAAGGCTTCAAATTCAGGCCTTGTTTGAAAAAAAGTCAAATTCATCAAAAATCCTTCATAACTGTCACTTGTGTAGATTTTAAGGTCCATGAGTGCTCATATCAATGCATAAGCTGATGTTATAGTTTAATTTAACAATTATTTTAGTTTATCATTACACTCTCAGCTTATTAGAAGTAGTGCATAATCTTAAAAAAAGTCAAAAAGTGTGTTGTGCAGAAATCCAATTATTGCACGAATTTTAGTTAATTTTGTGTTGAGTTTCATGGTTCAAGCTTTTTACATGTTTTAGTTTGCCACCTCAGCTTTAGAAATCCATAGTTGCTTAATTTTTAATATTTTTCTTAAGAGCTTTTCTGTTGTCTCAAAGTGACTAGCAGGGCAAGGGCTTGCCCTGCTCCACAACTCTGACCAAACAGTCCCTTTTTAGTAGTCCTTAGTTTGTTCATCTGTGGGCCCCATGGTATGCTTATTGGCTTTTTGCGAAGCCAATAAGCCCAACCTTTAGTTTCCTGGCTTATTTCATGTTTATGAGCTTCATAGCGAGGGCTGCTAGTCCATTCTTTCTTGTCCAATACTGCATATAAGCTGAGCACTCAGTCTCACATGCCCAACTTCTAAGCCCTCCCCTGCCTTCACTAATGGGACCCAGGGCTTGCTTATTAGCTCTTTGGAAAGCCCCCAAGCTCAGCTTGTTATATCAGCTTTTGCTTTGTAGCATCACTATAATATCCATTATTTACCTGTCTTCTTTTCTTGTTAATGTAGGCTTATGATGTGAAGGTCAGTATGAGAACCAAGCTACACATCTTGAAAACGATAGCAAAACAGTTGGCATTGAAACCGAATGCTTTAAACTTGTTCAAGAAGAGTGTGTTTGGTCCCTGGTTAAATATAAAAACAGAAGAGCATGACAATCATATGCTCCACTTTTTGCTTCTACACCAGAGACGAATCGAGAACGCCAATACAAAAGTCCCTTTTTATTTTGATATTGGACATCATACTTTAGAATTTGGTAGGAAGGAGTTCTGTTTGTTAACTGGTTTTAGATTTGGGGATGTTTTTTTAAAACATTTTGAGGATTGTGTTTCAAGTTTCCGTGCCCGTGTTTTTCCCAAGATAGCTAAAGTTAAAGGATATGATATACAACCCCTTATTGAGACAGATGATGAATTTAAAAAACTATCAGATGAAGATGCTGTCCGGGTTTGTTTATTGTTTGCATTAGAATATGTTTTTATGGGTGTAGAGCTGAGACATGTAATTCAAGAAGAGTTGATGGTATTAGTTGATGATTTTGATGCATGGAATAATTTCCCATGGGGAGAACGTATATGGAAAGGGTTTCACAATAGTGTATATAATACAATCTCCAAAAACCGTGAAGCTCATTTGACCAAAATTGCAGACGGTTGCAAGCCTCAATGTACTTTGAATGGCTTTGTTTTCCCTCTTAAGGTCAGTAACCTTTCTGTTCTTGTTAGATAATTAGAATAAGCTAGCATAATTAGAATAGACTTTCAGTTAGAATAGGCTTAAGTTCTGTGTTTCTATGCATCTACTAGCTTATTTGATTAGTATATGAGGTTTTGTGGTGGTTTGTAAGATTAAAAATCATTGATGCTTAATAAAAAGTTCATATCAGTCACATATGGAGTGTTTGGATAAGTGATATAAGTTGCATAATCTTAGAGTTAAATGCATAAGTGGTAATTGTAGGCTAATCTAATCAATAATTACATCATTTTAATTGTATCTTAATCTAATCAATAATTAGCTTGTTTTGGGCTCTTTTGAGAAAAAGGTGCCCTGCACCATTCTTTGTGCCATAATTGGTCATTTTCACAATTGACTTCTGTTTTGGGCTTATAGTTGGACTTATGACAACTGAAATTTTAAACATTTCAACACAAATTTAGTTTGGGCTTATTCCTGTTAGGCTTATAGTTGTTCTCCAAAACCATCCACTCTTTCATCAGAACACATGTAGCTATTATTGGTTGTGTTGTAAAGTAAATATTTATTGCAATAAATGCCTATTAAATTATTTATATTGCTTTTCTTGTTGTTTACACAGATATGGGTATTGGAAATTTTCCCTAATGCAAAGCATTGGTGGCATACAAAAGAGAAATCCATACCCAGGTGTGTGGCATGGAGTGACGGTATGAAATTTCAAAAAGCTGATCGTGAAAGTCTCTTTTATTCAAGAACACAACTAAATAAACTTGAGCCCACACCAAAAGAGATGAAGACACAATGGTGGAGCTCTAGTTTAGAGTATTTTGAAACTGCCAACACGGGATCTCCATCATCTGATGTACGAGGGAAAAAAAAGAAGAGAAAAGTTGTGAAAACTGAGACACACGTTCACACACAGATTCACCGTCGTACAACACATGTCCGTACTGAAATCCGCAGTGAGGTTGATTGTCATGGATTGGGTGAAGCTTCTGTTGGAGAAAAGCTTGTGGCTATGGAACGGGATATTGGTGGTCGCTTAGCTGCAATTGAAAAAATTTTGAAAATTCCCAAGGTTATATATTTATAATCAATACATCATTATTTAACATATAATATTATTTACTTGCTTAACACAATATTTTTATGCAGCCATCAAGTGGATCCGCCAATCCTATGCAAGTTGATGATGAAGTGAATGTTTCTGATCTTGAAAGAAAATTCGAGGAAGTGAACAATGATTTTTAGAGACGTATGCTAGCAATTGAGCAACACTTTAAGGTCATATTATCACCTAACATTTATCATACACTCTACCTTATACATTTAATTAAACAATTAACAAATTTTTTTCGTTATGCAGCCCTCTAGTGGATCTGATCATGAACCAAAAGACAAGAAGACTGTTGATTCCTCTTTGGATGTTGATCATGATCAAGCGGTATGTGATATTGAATGGTATTTATATTATATATGTTGATAAAAGTTAACAATTATTTTCACTGAAACAGGCGTCACGTCCTTGTAAAAAACCGAAGTCGGATGCTGAGCCGTTTTCCGCCCAAAGTGATAAGCTTGATAATGATAAGCAAATGTTTGAAATTGTTATTCCTATTTCGAAGGTACTAACTTTGATTACTTCTCTATGTTCTATTTTGTCACAATGGAAAACTTCTAAATAGTTAGCTTATATGTCAATACATGTTCATATCAATGGCTAAAATAGTTAGCTTATAATTTTAGTGAGTAGTCCCACTTCTTTAGTTTATAAGCCTAAAATAGTCAGCTTATGAGCTTTTCCAACTTTTCAATGAAACAGAAGGATGATATTTTGGAAACACAATCAAATGAGAAGCTTAATTCCGAAGCTGAGAACTCTTTGGCACAAAGTGAGAAGTTTGATTATGGGAAGACTGCGGAGGTATTGGAAGATATTAATGTTGCAAAGCTGAATATTGATCCTGAAATATTGGCATCAACTGTTAAAATTCTATTTGACTCACCGGTTAATGATCAGGTACTAAATCATTATTTTTATAATCTATCAGTGAACACTATTTGCTTAGCTCGTGTACTTGTATTTTTACAGATAGTAAATGAACAAGATGCTGCAATGGGTGATTTATTTTTAGAAGAAGCGGAACAACAGAAGTTTAGCGATCTAGAGGTACAAGAACTTATGGCAGTGGATGCTCTTATGAATATATATGTTTTTGATTCTACTCCTAAAAAGGTAGTCTTATCTATATACTTTTTCAAAAAAACACCACTTCAGTGATCTTCTTAAATTAAATAACGTAATTTTTTTTCCTAATGTTTTTTCTTTATTATAGGAAAAAGATGATGAGCTTGATTCTACTCCTAAAAAGGTAGTCTTATCTATATACTTTTTGATGAGTGTCTAAATACTCATCATTTTGTACCAATCTGAACTGCCAAAACATACAAAAACACTCAAAAATGCATTATAATACTTAAAATATCTTAGAAGTGTGTTTTATATGTTTCAAATACAAAATATGCAAAAACAAATGAAAAACGTACAAAGTTTGCATAATTGGCAGTTTCAGTCCCTCAAGTTTCAAATATTGACAAAACTAGTCCCTGAAGGTTTTAAATGAATAAAAAGTCAACTTAAGTCCTTGGGAAACCAAAAATGTTCACAAAACATCCCTGGATAAAAGTTTATACAAACTGGCAATTTTTACCCCTCAAATTACAAAATTGGCAAAATAGTCCCTGGGTATTCAAAACTGAAATATTTACAAATAATACCCTTGTACTATGCATGAATGACAAAATGGAACAATTTTGATAATATTTTGAGAAATTACAATCACAGTCCCTTAAAAATCCAAAATTACATAAATGGTCCCTGGAGTTTGAAAAATTACAGAAAAGGTCCCTGGATATTTTTAAAAATGGAAATATCATAAATTTGGTCTTTGGTTTATCTAAATTTGCAGGTTTGGTCCTTATGAGAAAAGTTTGGAGAAATTACAAAAAGGCCCCCTAACTTTGCAAGTTTGGCAAAAATAGTCCCCGGTATTTTAAATAATGAAAAAAAATCAAAAATAACCGTGTACTATTCTATTATGGCAAAATAGGTCCTTGTGATTACATGTGGGGATTTACAACAATAGTCCCTCAACTTTGGAATAATTACATTTTTGGTCCTTGTTCACTAATAAACCAAACCGGACCCTTTTTATTATAATCCTAAACCAAAAAAACTAATCCAAACCAAAACAAAACCCAACCCACCTATCCCCTAAGCCCAACCATAAGCCCAGTCCAAACCCACCCTTTTAGTTTAAACCAGCGCTGACCCGCGTTGACCACCCAAAACCGCCAAACACTGTACACCCTTCTCCCCCACCCCAGCTTCACCAATACCAGGTGGTTTTGCCACCTGCTACCTCCACCTCACCATCCTCCAGCTCACCCTAACTCCTTTCCACCTCCCACATCAAACCAGATGGGCATTTAATGCCATCTACACTATTTTTTCTCTCCAAACCACATATGAACCTCTGTTTCTTCCATAAAGCAACAACTTGGCCTCCAAACATTCCCCTTGCCCCCTGACACCTCCACAAGCTCCCAACAATCCTTAATTACAACCCTTTGCCTCCACGTTAACGTGGAGGACTTTGGCGCCAAAAGTGATTTTAAACGGTTATGATCAATTGAGCTAAATGGATGGCTCAGATGAAGTGGGAAATGCTCAGAAGATATTTCTAAACCTAATTGAAGCATATAAAGGCCAAGAGAAGCAGAGGAGAAGAGTACCTAGTTTATTTTTCAATTAATGTATGTCGTTTAAATTTGTATTAGTTGTTCAAGTATAATCTAAGCTTTTAAGTTTTATTCTAAGTATCCTCAGTGTACTAGTGATCTTTTCAGATAATAAAATTCAAGTTTGTTTTGTTATCTCAGTTAATGCAATTTTCAAGTTTCTATCAAAATTCTCAATAAGATATTTTGTTGTTTGTAGTGGATGATAAAGACTCAATAAGTTCACATAAGCTCCTCAGAAAGCTTTTGTAAGCTTTTAGAAACTTAATTAATCAATCTAGTGTTCAAAGTAAAAAATTCACAAAAATACAAAAAAAATAAAGAAAAATTCAAAAATCTGTTCTTCAAGCATGATCAAGTAGGAGCAGGGTGCATTTTGGAAGGCCTTGGGTCAGGGAATCTGTGGAGATTCAATAGTTTGTTCTTGGTTCTTGGTTTTGAAGCAGGAAAGCAATTGGTAAGTTTCAAATCTCTCATTTCTGTCTTTTTACTGTAGCCTTGCTTATTACTTAGCTTTTTCAGTTGTTTTATGCTTATTCAGTCTTAACTATTGATAATATAACCTAAAATTAGTATCTTGTTTGTTGAAATTCCTAGTTACTAAAAAATAGAAAATCAATCAGTCAACATAGTTTATTTTGTGTTCTTGCATATCTGTGGTTAAAACCTGTTTCTAGCACTTTTTAATACTTAATATAACTTAATAAGTTAGTATGGATCAGTAGCATAAGCTTTTGTAACCATTTACTTCACAAATCTCAAAATAGTCTAGTTACAGGTGTGTTTGGATTAGTGGATTGCATCACTAAGTTGTATGCTATTGTTGTTATTCTGTGTTTACATAAGTCACTTAAGTTCATATAAGGTCAACTTGACCATTAGTTTGGTTACAATTACCACAAAAAGTAAAAATCAAACTCATTCCATCACCACAGTTAACTGTGGTGATATCTGAGTTTATAACTCATCATATCTACTCATAAGTCATTAGAATAACTTAATTAAGTGTTATTATAACTTATTACAACATATTCAGTAGTTAGATTAAGTTCAAAGTTCACACAAGTCAAACTAGCAAGTTTTCTTCAAAAGTCAAATTTGTATTACTCAGATTTTCTCAAATCTTAGGAGATTTTTGTAGATTTATGTGTTAAGAATTACACTTTGTACTTTTTAGGTTTAATAGTCTACCACCCTAGCTTTAAGTTCCAATAAGTCTTATAATTTTAAGATTTTTTATCTAGGCTCCACAGACCCTCAAACTTACTTGCAGGGCAAAGGTGTGCCCTGCTCACTTGGACCCAGTTCATCACCACAACTTTGTTGGTAATTTCTTATCAATCCAGTGGACCCCACACCCCAACCATTAGCTTAATTTATAGCTTATTAGTCCAGCTTATCTCATCTAAGCTTAGTTTAGCTTTTAGCTTATAGTAGGATAGCTTTTAGGATCCAAATTGTGACCTTTGTGAAACAAGCTACACTGATTACTCAGTGTATGATCACCAATCCAAGGGCTCATTCAGAGCTTATTAGGAAACCATAAGCTTAGCTTATTAGTTTAATCTGTAGTTTATCAATCCACCTTTGAACCCCTAGGCTTAGCTTGAACCCTATTTCACTATTATGGACCCCACAACTCATTAAAAGTGGACTGCAAAACAAAAACTTACCCTACACATCAGCACACCACCACCACACCACCAACTTAAGTGGTGGCTGCAGCCCACACCATTAGGACCCACACCTCCAACCTAGCTTATTACAACCCCCCTCCTACCCAGGTTCAAATATTGACCATTAATCTGACCTATAGACCAGTGGACCCCACCTTAAATTGCCACAAATCTCTGTCCCATTTCTGAGTCAGAAGAAGAATAAGCAAGTGCTTATTTGGGATTTTCAGCTTATCTTAGGAGCTTATCTCTTCATATTTAGCTTAATTAGGTTTAAGTAACTTAGATAAATTAGATTACACCATAGTGGACCCCACATAACCTCAGTTTAGCTTATTTCCTAGTTTAGTCAACCATAGTCAACTGTTTAAGCTAATAAGCAATCTCAGTGCTTATTATTGATTTCCAAAATAGTTATCTTTATTAAAGTTTCATTATTTAAGTATTTAAATAGTTTTGTAAAATAAAAACAAGAAAAAGCAAACATAAAAATAGTGATAGCTTCTATTTAATAGAAATTATCTAATTAATTTTCATTTTAGCTTATTAATAAGCACTTGTCCAATTTTATAATTTTATAAATTACTTAGTACCTTAAAGTAGTTAAAATAATTTTATTAGAATTTTCCTAAGCAGTTTACTATTAATTAGATTTAAAACTAGTTTAAATAATTAAATAGGTAATATTAGTAATTAAATAGATTTATTTAATTTTAATTAATAAAAGTAGAATTTTATATTTTTCCTAAGTTTTATAATATAGTTAAGACTTTTAAAAAATAGTTTCATAATTTCCACTGTTCATTTTATAATTTTCTTATTTAAATTAATTAAATTAGTTTAAAATTAATTAATAAGTAATTAATTAGTCAATTAGTTTAAAAATAATTTTTAGCAAGTTTTTATAATTTTGTAGTATTCCTGTAGTGTTTAAATAGTTTTATAAATTTTATCATAATTTTCTAAGGTAATTTAGTATTAATAGTAATTTAAAATAGTTAAAATAGTTTAATTAAGTTAAATAGTTATTAATTAATAAAATACTTATAAAAAGACAAAAATATTTATTTTAATTTTTTATACTTTCTTCAAGTTCTTAGTTAAGTTTAGAAATTATTTATTTAAGTTTTTAGGTTTATTTGTAATAGTTGTAATTTTTAGTTAATTTAGATTAAGTTTTAAATTAGAGTTTAATTAGTTTTATTAATTAATTAGTAATTAAATATTATAATAATCATTTTCATAATTTAAATTTCATTTTCTATTTTCTTAAATATTAAGTTTTTAAAAGTTTCACTTTTAGTCCCTGTAGTTTGTAATTTGTTAAATACCACTTTTCTCTGTCTGTTATCTGATTATCTGATTTTGTGTTTATTTCTGTATTTCTGTTATAATTTCATATTTTCCAAATATCAAGCAATCAGTAGTGTAATCAAATCTCAAAACATATTTGTTACTGTCCTCAGTACCACTCACTTTCCTATCCGTCAACAAATACAATTTCAATCTCGTTGGGATTTAACGATCCGGGGATTTCCCTATATTTCCACGGTCAATATTAACTTGCACTTTCTCCCAGGTGGGCCTAACAGCTTCACAAGGCTGACTGGTTGGTTTGGGAGGAGTCAAAATTTGGCGCCGCTGCCGGGGAGGTTGTTGCGTATTTCAAAACGGTAAAAGTCTAGTGGTTTTCAAAAACCCTCCTGTACAAATACCACCACTTTGTAAATTTTCAAGAAAAGCAAAATCATATCTGAAAACGTTCATTAACATTTCTCCTGAAGTGTTAACAACACCAAACAAATCATAAACAACAAAACAAACTGTGAAGTTAAATTACTTCGTATCTTTACGATTACAACCTGAAACAGCTGGTATAAGGTAAGTTCTGACATTAAATTGCGAACTGAAGAGGAATACATTTATTTCCTCCCGCTAGCCTGCGAGTAATCTTAAAGGAACGATTTCGGTTAACGAATCAGTTTCAAAAATATTGTCCAAGTTTTCTCACCCATACACGAAAAGCCAAAAACATTTTACTGTTAATTTAATTACATAAAAGTTTACCACCGCAAACCAAGGCAGAACACCTACCAACTGGGGGTGTGAACACAATAAGTTCCCAAACCTAAAAGATTAAAAACTTACCATTGTATCCTTGTGAACAGTGTACTTTTTTTAAAGGAGCTGTTCATTTGTGATTATTGGGTTTAAGTTCGCTGTAGTTTTGCCTCGATCTTGTGTTGAAAACTAATTTTTGTGCATGCGCACTCGTTCACAAACAAAGAATAAAAAGAAGAAAAACGTACCCGAGTTACGTATTGTTGAAGAAGAACACACACTAAAAATGAACGATGAGCCCCCATTCCTTCCCAAGGATGAACCAGTTCCTGACACCCGAACTATGGAGGAACTGTGTCAACCTACCATGCAAGGGAGGGGTGGACCAATTGCACCACTCACTATTGGAGCCACGGATTTTGGATTAAAACACCACATGATACAACAGATCCAGAATACGTGTCAGTTCCACGGATTGCAGGGTGACGATGCCAACAGGCATCTCGACAAATTTTTAACTGTCACCCAAAGCATGAAACAACATGGCGTCGCCAAAGACAGCCTACGTTTATACTTGTTCCCCTATTCTCTCGCTCATCATGCGACTTCCTGGTTCGATCGACTTCCATAGAATTCGATCCACACTTTTGATGAGATGATCACTAAATTTCTGGCCAAATACTTTCCACCATCTATGGTCACAAAGCTCATGAATGATATCAGTAATTTCAGACAGCTTCCCGAAGAGTCCTTATTTGAGGCATGGGAACGCTACAAACTTGCTATTGATAGGTGTCCTAATCACAATATGCTTCTTGTCACCATTATTGATACCTTTTATAATGGTTTGACACTCCGTCATCGTGACACCATCAATGCTGCTGCTGGGGGCACCTTTATGAAAAGGACCCCTTAAGAGTGCTATGACTTAATCGAAAACATGACTGCCCATCATAATTTTTGGGACTCCTCTGCTGAGAGGAACGACTCATTTAAGTCAGACACTCCGGCAAGCCATGAAATATCAATCCTAGCTAAAAGGCTGGATGATTTGTCTACAGCAGTTTTGCGTATCCATCAGAATAATCCTAATCAGGTCAAAACTGTTAACCCAAGTTGTGAAACTTGTGGTGGTCCACATACGTACACAGATTGCCCAGCTTCCGGTGGCTTTTCTCGTGAAAACGTGTCTGCAGCTCAAGGTTCCTATAACACGGGAGGTAATTCTTACCAACCGCAAGGGGACCGAAACCTTTTGAGCTACCGTTCTAATAACTATATTGGACCACCAGGGTTTAATCAACCTCAGAATAGGAACCAGAACTTTAACCAGAATCAGAACCAGAATCGAATGAACCAAGGTCATAACAACCAAGGGAATTTCATCTCTAGTCAAAATCAGTTTAACCAAAATCAGAACCAAGGGAACTATAATCATAATCAAGGTCAGAACAATTACCCACAGGGTAATTTTCAACAACAAAACCACTTCCAAGGTAACAACAATCAGCAACATGGGAATTTCCAAAACAATCGGGCTCAAAATCTTCCAAACCAAAATCAAGCCATTGTTCCAACTGGACCATCACATGATGAGTTATTAAAACAATTTATGAAATCCCAAGAAGAACTAAACAGAATGCTGGTTAATCAAATGTCCAACTTACAGAAGTCTTTAAATGATCGACCCTCGGGCTCAGGTACCACTTTACCTAGCAACACGATCGCTAATCCGAGGGGCGATGTAAAGGCGATCACCACAAGAAGTGGAGTTTCTTACCAAGGACCTACAGCTCCCTCTACCTCATCTCCTATCCCTGTAGAGGAATGTGAAACTGAGGATACTACGGATACGGTACTTCCTAATAATAACGGAGGTACCAATGACATCCCTCCTCCAGTTATCCCGGTCCCAACTCCCTTTAAAAAAGTTAGGTTTGAAACTACCGAAGGTCCTGTTGAAAATTCAAAAGCCAACCCAAAACCAACAATTCCATATCCCTCACGATTGCAAGACCAAAAGCTCCGTGAAAAAGCTAATCATCAGATGGAAAAATTCTTTCAGATTTTCCAAGAACTACACTTCGATATTAGTTTCGCGGATGCTCTTCTTTTAATGCCCAAATTCGCATCGACAATCAAAAATCTGTTGAGCAATAAAGAAAAACTGTTTGAGATGGCACGAACTCCACTCAATGAGAACTGCTCTGCAGTTTTGTTGAAACAGCTTCCCGAGAAGCTAGGAGACCCCGGGAGATTTCTAATACCATGTACTTTCCCGGGTATGGTTGAATGCTTTGCCTTGGCTGATCTTGGTGCAAGCATCAATTTAATGCCTCATTCAGTTTGGAAAAAGCTCTCTCTTCAGGCACTTAGTCCCACATGCATGACTCTCGAGCTTGCAGACCGTTCAATTTCACGTCCCCTCGGTATTGCCGAGGACGTATTTGTGAGAGTGGGAAAGTTCCACTTTCCGGCGGACTTTGTTGTTGTTGATTTCGATGCAGATCCAAGAGTTCCTCTCATTCTTGGGAGGGGATTCTTGAGAACGGGGCGTGCGTTAATCGATGTTTTCGATGAGGAAATCACGTTACGAGTTGGAAATGAAGCTATAACGTTCAACCTTGATCAAACCTCGAGATACTCCTCGAATTATGATGCTGAATCGGTCAACCGAATTGATGTCATTGACATTGCATCCGAGGAGTATGCTCAGGAAATCTTTGGATTCGCTGATAATTTTTCGAGTGGCAATCCCACTACTTCTTCTAATCCGATAATCGCTAATTCTTCTCCTTCCCTCACTCCGTTTGGGGGAAGTGATTTCGTCCTTGAGGAATTAGAGGCCTTTCTCAAAAGTGATTCACTTCCCGAAGGAATTGATTACCAAGAGATTGACCCGGAGGGGGATATACTTCTCCTTGAGGAGTTATTGAACAAAGATCCTTCTCCCATTCCTGTTCTACCTCCACAACTTCATAAGGTGGAAGTCAAATATGTTGAGAAAAATGATGACTTCCCCGAGGTTGAACTTAAGGACCTGCCTCCTCATCTAGAATATGCATTCTTGGAAGGTAACAATAAGTTACCGGTCATTATTGCAAAAGACTTAAAGGATGAGGAGAAAACTGCGTTGCTCAAGGTTTTAAAGTCCCACAAACAAGCAATTGCTTGGAAGCTCTCAGACATAAAGGGTATTAACCCGGATTTTTGTACACACAAAATCCTAATGGAAGAGGACTTTAAACCTACTGTGCAGCATCAAAGAAGGGTAAATCCGAAAATCCACGAAGTTATAAAAACTGAAGTAATCAAACTTCTTGATGCAGGATTGATTTACCCTATATCTGATAGTCCTTGGGTAAGCCCAATACATTGTGTTCCAAAGAAGGGTGGTATCACGGTTATCACAAATGAGGACAACGAGTTGATACCAACTCGTTTGGTTACAGGGTGGCGAGTATGTATTGATTACAGAAAACTTAACGAAGCCACCCGCAAAGACCATTTTCCTCTGCCCTTTATGGACCAAATGCTCGAAAGACTAGCGGGAAACGAGTACTATTGTTTCCTTGACGGCTTCTCGGGTTACTTCCAAATTCCCATTGATCCACAGGATCAAGATAAAACTACCTTCACATGCCCTTACGGGACATTTGCCTATCGTCGCATGCCTTTTGGGTTATGCAATGCTCCAGGCACTTTCCAGAGGTGCATGATGGCTATTTTCCATGACATGATTGGAAAAATCATGGAGGTATTTATGGATGACTTCTCAGTCATCGGGAATTCTTTCGACTCGTGCCTCTCCCACTTAGAAAAAATGCTTCAACGTTGTGAAAACACTAATCTTTGTCTAAACTGGGAGAAGAGCCATTTTATGGTTAAAGAGGGCATTGTCCTCGGCCATAAAATTTCAAAAAGCGGGATTGAGGTCGATAAGGCCAAAATTGATGTTATTGCTAAACTGCCTCATCCCACAACTGTTAAAGGAATAAGGAGTTTCCTCGGCCATGCCGGGTTCTATCGGAGATTCATTCAAGATTTCTCCAAAATAGCCCGGCCTATGACTCATCTTCTTGAAAAGGATGCTCCTTTCATCTTTTCGCCCGAGTGCATCGAAGCTTTTTCTATTTTAAAGAAAAGGCTTACTGAAGCACCAATCCTTGTTGCCCCCGACTGGGACTTACCCTTTGAACTCATGTGCGATGCTAGCGATTATGCTATTGGTGCAGTTCTGGGGCAACGCAAAACCAAACATTTTCAGCCAATACACTACGCAAGTAAGACCATGAACGAGGCTCAAACACACTATACCACCACAGAAAAGGAATTATTAGCTGTGGTATATGCCTTCGAAAAATTTCGGTCTTACTTAATCTTAAACAAAAGCGTGGTGTATACGGATCATTCAGCTTTGAAATACCTGTTCACTAAACAGGATGCAAAGCCAAGACTGCTCCGGTGGGTCCTGCTCCTCCAGGAATTCGATATTCTCATAAGAGATAAAAAAGGAGCAGAGAACCTTGCAGCTGATCACTTGTCCCGGTTAGAAAATCCTCATCAGGATATTCTCGAGAGAAAAGAAATTAATGAAACTTTTCCTCTGGAGACTCTAAATCTCATCTCTAACCGGGATAATACCACAACCCCATGGTTTGCCGATTTTGCAAATTACCGTGCGGGAAATTTCGTTGTGAAAGGGATGTCGTCCCAACAGAAAAGAAAATTCTTTAAAGATGTAAAACATTACTTCTGGGACGACCCCTACTTGTTTAAAATATGTGCGGATCAAGTCATCCGACGGTGTGTCCATGGCCAAGAAGCCATGGAAATTCTTAAAGCTTGTCATGATGGACCCACGGGGGGACATCATAACCCAAACTACACCGCCAAAAAGGTGTTTGATTCAGGATTCTTTTGGCCCACGATATATAAAGACGCCCATGAACTTATCAAAACCTGTGAGGCTTGCCAGCGTCACGGGAATATTTCTAAAAAGAATGAGATGCCGCAAAACGCCATCCAAGTCTGTGAAATATTTGATATGTGGGGCATTGATTTTATGGGGCCATTCCCGTCTTCACGAGGGAATAAGTATATACTCGTCGCTGTCGACTATCTGTCAAAATGGGTTGAGGCAAAAGCCTTACCCACCAATGATGCCCGAGTAGTTTGTAAATTTTTAAAATCTCTCTTTGCCAGATTCGGGACTCCTCGTACCATTATCAGTGATCGTGGTACTCACTTTTGCAATGAACAATTTGCAAGAGTAATGCTGAAATATGGTGTAACACACCGTCTTTCTACAGCATACCACCCCCAAACAAGTGGGCAGGTGGAGGTCTCAAATCGGGGTATTAAGAGAATTCTCGAGAGGACGGTTGGTGAAAACCGTGCCTCTTGGTCGGATAAGCTGGACGATGCATTATGGGCTTTCCGCACTGCTTACAAAACACCCATTGGGTGTACTCCATATAAGCTAGTGTACGGGAAGGCATGTCATCTTCCGATCGAATTAGAACATAAGGCCTATTGGGCCTTAAAACATGCAAATTTCGACCTTCAGACAGCGGGTGATCACCGTAAAGTTCAACTAAACGAACTAAATGAATTACGAGATCAAGCTTATGAAAATTCTTTAATCTATAAAGAAAAGACTAAGAAGATACATGACTCTAAAATAAAGAACCGCGTTTTCAACGTTGGTGACAGAGTTCTTCTTTTCAATTCAAGGTTGAAAATTTTCTCGGGTAAACTAAAAACCCGTTGGTCTGGACCATTTACTATAACCAAAGTATACCCATATGGAACTGTTGAGTTATTACAACCCGACGGTCCCAATTTTAAAGTAAATGGACATCGGCTAAAACACTATTTTGGAGGGGACATACAACCAATGGTTGTCCCGGATCTCCAAACTTACCCCATGGACCAATAAATTCGGGGTCGAGTCAAGCTAGTGACTCGGAAAACAAAAACACTAGTATCATGTACATAATAATAAGTAATAAATAATGAATTTTGTATTTTGTTCAAATTTCTATCCTTGTATGTATATTATACTTTATCATTCAACTTCCGGGCTGTCAGGGCAAATTTATTACAGTTAATCATTCACAAGTGATTAGCTAGCGTGGTAAACCTGACACAAGCCTGGGAGGTAGTGATTACATATATTATATTATGTCATAAACAATATAAAATACAAAAACATTTTTCCTATGCACACAACTTGCCCAGTTTGATTAGGCCCTCAGTTACAACATTTGGTTGTTGGCTGTTTTCAGTTACTGAGCTCTGTCAAACCCAGATTCCCTTTCAAGGGGCGGTTGTTAGGAATTTTCTTTCTTTTATACATATATATATACAAATCTAAAAATACAAAAACATTTACAAAAAAAAAATAAATAAAAAAAAAAAATAAATAAATAAAATAAAAAAATCTCCGTTATCTTATCATTTCATAATTCTGTGAGTGGAAATCCCACTCCTATTTCTCACCCAATCTTTGAGTGACAATTCCACTCCATTACCCCAAGGACAATTTTAATTCGGGGTCGAGTCAAGCTAGTGACTCGGGAATCAAAAACAAGCTACCTCATGACAAATCAATTCGAGGTCGAGTCAAGTTAGTGACTCGGTAATCAAAAACATAGCAATATGGGTTTTCACTCATATTTCTGATTTCTTTCTCTTTTCTAACACCCTAGTGTGGGGGAGACGAACCACATGTTGTACATATGTAAAATATTTTGTTAAAAAAAAAAAAAAAAAAAAAAAAAAAAAAAAAAAAATGGTATAAGACAAATAAAAAGAAAAAAGTGAGTTTGTATGTAAATAGAGTAAAATAAAAAGGTTAAAAGTATTGCCTCCTTACGTTCTAAAGTCTTGGTGGGACACCAAGTACTGTGAATATTGAGGGCAATATTCAGTTCTAAGTGTGGGGGAGCGTTCTCACGAACGCAAAACACATGTTCCATCAAGAACCCCCATTTGATCAAAATTACCAGTTTTTTCACACTTAGAAATGAGATAAAATGGTATCAATCCTCCATGTCTAACCCACAACAGGATTGGCTAGTCCAGGAGCAAACGGCTCTTGGTAAAGACATCTCAAATCCGTTTATGGCTGGCAATTTGCCAAAAATTGTATGGTTCCTCAGCTCCCCGAAAACAAATGAGTTGGCTAGCCCGCAAGATTATGGCTTGTGGTAAAGGCCGTGGAAAAACCATAATTGGTAATCAGCTCACCAAGATGTTGACTATTCCATCAAGAGTTGGCTAGTCCAGAAGCAAACGGCTTTTGGTAAAGACGAATCAAATCCGTTGACAGCTGGTGATTTGCTAAAAATCACACGGTTATCAGGTGTGCCACAGTTCTTACACCTGGCTACTCCAGAAGTGATGGCTTTTGGTAAAGAGTTAAAATCCATTAATTTTTTCTCAAATAGATTGCTAGGGACTAGCAATAGTTTAGTGTGGGGGATTGATGAGTGTCTAAATACTCATCATTTTGTACCAATCTGAACTGCCAAAACATACAAAAACACTCAAAAATGCATTATAATACTTAAAATATCTTAGAAGTGTGTTTTATATGTTTCAAATACAAAATATGCAAAAACAAATGAAAAACGTACAAAGTTTGCATAATTGGCAGTTTCAGTCCCTCAAGTTTCAAATATTGACAAAACTAGTCCCTGAAGGTTTTAAATGAATAAAAAGTCAACTTAAGTCCTTGGGAAACCAAAAATGTTCACAAAACATCCCTGGATAAAAGTTTATACAAACTGGCAATTTTTACCCCTCAAATTACAAAATTGGCAAAATAGTCCCTGGGTATTCAAAACTGAAATATTTACAAATAATACCCTTGTACTATGCATGAATGACAAAATGGAACAATTTTGATAATATTTTGAGAAATTACAATCACAGTCCCTTAAAAATCCAAAATTACATAAATGGTCCCTGGAGTTTGAAAAATTACAGAAAAGGTCCCTGGATATTTTTAAAAATGGAAATATCATAAATTTGGTCTTTGGTTTATCTAAATTTGCAGGTTTGGTCCTTATGAGAAAAGTTTGGAGAAATTACAAAAAGGCCCCCTAACTTTGCAAGTTTGGCAAAAATAGTCCCCGGTATTTTAAATAATGAAAAAAAATCAAAAATAACCGTGTACTATTCTATTATGGCAAAATAGGTCCTTGTGATTACATGTGGGGATTTACAACAATAGCCCCTCAACTTTGGAATAATTACATTTTTGGTCCTTGTTCACTAATAAACCAAACCGGACCCTTTTTATTATAATCCTAAACCAAAAAACTAATCCAAACCAAAACAAAACCCAACCCACCTATCCCCTAAGCCCAACCATAAGCCCAGTCCAAACCCACCCTTTTAGTTTAAACCAGCGCTGACCCGCGTTGACCACCCAAAACCGCCAAACACTGTACACCCTTCTCCCCCACCCCAGCTTCACCAATACCAGGTGGTTTTGCCACCTGCTACCTCCACCTCACCATCCTCCAGCTCACCCTAACTCCTTTCCACCTCCCACATCAAACCAGATGGGCATTTAATGCCATCTACACTATTTTTTCTCTCCAAACCACATATGAACCTCTGTTTCTTCCATAAAGCAACAACTTGGCCTCCAAACATTCCCCTTGCCCCCTGACACCTCCACAAGCTCCCAACAATCCTTAATTACAACCCTTTGCCTCCACGTTAACGTGGAGGACTTTGGCGCCAAAAGTGATTTTAAACGGTTATGATCAATTGAGCTAAATGGATGGCTCAGATGAAGTGGGAAATGCTCAGAAGATATTTCTAAACCTAATTGAAGCATATAAAGGCCAAGAGAAGCAGAGGAGAAGAGTACCTAGTTTATTTTTCAATTAATGTATGTCGTTTAAATTTGTATTAGTTGTTCAAGTATAATCTAAGCTTTTAAGTTTTATTCTAAGTATCCTCAGTGTACTAGTGATCTTTTCAGATAATAAAATTCAAGTTTGTTTTGTTATCTCAGTTAATGCAATTTTCAAGTTTCTATCAAAATTCTCAATAAGATATTTTGTTGTTTGTAGTGGATGATAAAGACTCAATAAGTTCACATAAGCTCCTCAGAAAGCTTTTGTAAGCTTTTAGAAACTTAATTAATCAATCTAGTGTTCAAAGTAAAAAATTCACAAAAATACAAAAAAAATAAAGAAAAATTCAAAAATCTGTTCTTCAAGCATGATCAAGTAGGGGCAGGGTGCATTTTGGAAGGCCTTGGGTTAGGGAATCTGTGGAGATTCAATAGTTTGTTCTTGGTTCTTGGTTTTGAAGCAGGAAAGCAATTGGTAAGTTTCAAATCTCTCATTTCTGTCTTTTTACTGTAGCCTTGCTTATTACTTAGCTTTTTCAGTTGTTTTATGCTTATTCAGTCTTAACTATTGATAATATAACCTAAAATTAGTATCTTGTTTGTTGAAATTCCTAGTTACTAAAAAATAGAAAATCAATCAGTCAACATAGTTTATTTTGTGTTCTTGCATATCTGTGGTTAAAACCTGTTTCTAGCACTTTTTAATACTTAATATAACTTAATAAGTTAGTATGGATCAGTAGCATAAGCTTTTGTAACCATTTACTTCACAAATCTCAAAATAGTCTAGTTACAGGTGTGTTTGGATTAGTGGATTGCATCACTAAGTTGTATGCTATTGTTGTTATTCTGTGTTTACATAAGTCACTTAAGTTCATATAAGGTCAACTTGACCATTAGTTTGGTTACAATTACCACAAAAAGTAAAAATCAAACTCATTCCATCACCACAGTTAACTGTGGTGATATCTGAGTTTATAACTCATCATATCTACTCATAAGTCATTAGAATAACTTAATTAAGTGTTATTATAACTTATTACAACATATTCAGTAGTTAGATTAAGTTCAAAGTTCACACAAGTCAAACTAGCAAGTTTTCTTCAAAAGTCAAATTTGTATTACTCAGATTTTCTCAAATCTTAGGAGATTTTTGTAGATTTATGTGTTAAGAATTACACTTTGTACTTTTCAGGTTTAATAGTCTACCACCCTAGCTTTAAGTTCCAATAAGTCTTATAATTTTAAGATTTTTTATCTAGGCTCCACAGACCCTCAAACTTACTTGCAGGGCAAAGGTGTGCCCTGCTCACTTGGACCCAGTTCATCACCACAACTTTGTTGGTAATTTCTTATCAATCCAGTGGACCCCACACCCCAACCATTAGCTTAATTTATAGCTTATTAGTCCAGCTTATCTCATCTAAGCTTAGTTTAGCTTTTAGCTTATAGTAGGATAGCTTTTAGGATCCAAATTGTGACCTTTGTGAAACAAGCTACACTGATTACTCAGTGTATGATCACCAATCCAAGGGCTCATTCAGAGCTTATTAGGAAACCATAAGCTTAGCTTATTAGTTTAATCTGTAGTTTATCAATCCACCTTTGAACCCCTAGGCTTAGCTTGAACCCTATTTCACTATTATGGACCCCACAACTCATTAAAAGTGGACTGCAAAACAAAAACTTACCCTACACATCAGCACACCACCACCACACCACCAACTTAAGTGGTGGCTGCAGCCCACACCATTAGGACCCACACCTCCAACCTAGCTTATTACAACCCCCCTCCTACCCAGGTTCAAATATTGACCATTAATCTGACCTATAGACCAGTGGACCCCACCTTAAATTGCCACAAATCTCTGTCCCATTTCTGAGTCAGAAGAAGAATAAGCAAGTGCTTATTTGGGATTTTCAGCTTATCTTAGGAGCTTATCTCTTCATATTTAGCTTAATTAGGTTTAAGTAACTTAGATAAATTAGATTACACCATAGTGGACCCCACATAACCTCAGTTTAGCTTATTTCCTAGTTTAGTCAACCATAGTCAACTGTTTAAGCTAATAAGCAATCTCAGTGCTTATTATTGATTTCCAAAATAGTTATCTTTATTAAAGTTTCATTATTTAAGTATTTAAATAGTTTTGTAAAAGAAAAACAAGAAAAAGCAAACATAAAAATAGTGATAGCTTCTATTTAATAGAAATTATCTAATTAATTTTCATTTTAGCTTATTAATAAGCACTTGTCCAATTTTATAATTTTATAAATTACTTAGTACCTTAAAGTAGTTAAAATAATTTTATTAGAATTTTCCTAAGCAGTTTACTATTAATTAGATTTAAAACTAGTTTAAATAATTAAATAGGTAATATTAGTAATTAAATAGATTTATTTAATTTTAATTAATAAAAGTAGAATTTTATATTTTTCCTAAGTTTTATAATATAGTTAAGACTTTTAAAAAATAGTTTCATAATTTCCACTGTTCATTTTATAATTTTCTTCTTTAAATTAATTAAATTAGTTTAAAATTAATTAATAAGTAATTAATTAGTCAATTAGTTTAAAAATAATTTTTAGCAAGTTTTTATAATTTTGTAGTATTCCTGTAGTGTTTAAATAGTTTTATAAATTTTATCATAATTTTCTAAGGTAATTTAGTATTAATAGTAATTTAAAATAGTTAAAATAGTTTAATTAAGTTAAATAGTTATTAATTAATAAAATACTTATAAAAAGACAAAAATATTTATTTTAATTTTTTATACTTTCTTCAAGTTCTTAGTTAAGTTTAGAAATTATTTATTTAAGTTTTTAGGTTTATTTGTAATAGTTGTAATTTTTAGTTAATTTAGATTAAGTTTTAAATTAGAGTTTAATTAGTTTTATTAATTAAATAGTAATTAAATATTATAATAATCATTTTCATAATTTAAATTTAATTTTCTATTTTCTTAAATATTAAGTTTTTAAAAGTTTCACTTTTAGTCCCTATAGTTTGTAATTTGTTAAATACCACTTTTCTCTGTCTGTTATCTGATTATCTGATTTTGTGTTTATTTCTGTATTTCTGTTATAATTTCATATTTTCCAAATATCAAGCAATCAGTAGTGTAATCAAATCTCAAAACATATTTGTTATTGTCCTCAGTACCACTCACTTTCCTATCCGTCAACAAATACAATTTCAATCTCGTTGGGATTTAACGATCCGGGGATTTCCCTATATTTCCACGGTCAATATTAACTTGCACTTTCTCCCAGGTGGGCCTAACAGCTTCACAAGGCTGACTGGTTGGTTTGGGAGGAGTCACTTTTACAAAAAAAACACCACTTGAGTGATATTTTTAAATTAAATAATGTAATCTTTTTTCCCTGATGTTTTTCTTTATTATAGGAAAAAGATAATGAGCTGGACACTCTTTCAAAAAACTCAGATTCAAAGCAAGGATCCAACAATGAGAATGAAAAAGATAATGTCTTAGTTGTTGATGACGAACAACAAAAGGTTAAAGTGATACGAGTACCTTTTGCACGAGATACTAAACTTAGCAAGTATCTTTCTTCACCATACACAAACCTACCTGACTCTACTCCACAGCTGCCTAAATTGCGTGATAGGACGACAAAATGTAAAACTCTTTATCTACCGTTGACTGGGCCTGATGGTGAAGAGATTCCACCGTGGAAGGAGGTGATTTATTTTACTTATTATTTATTTAAAACTGTAGTGAAATTCTTTGCACTTTACATTTTTTTATCATAATTTTTCAGGATCTAAATCGTGTTAAAGGTGCGTCAAAAGAGAGAGTGATGGTACCTAAAGATATTCTGGCTTATTTGCGAGCAAACAAGAAAGATAAGAAGGAAGGTAATAAGGATGATAAGAAGGATGATGAGAATGACGTTATGGGTTTTAATTTCCCATGGGCAGAAGATGCATGTGTAATGCTCGTCTTTTGGGAAAGGTTATTGGGCATCCTTGAAGGGAAAGATGGTTGGCTCTCTTGTACGGTATGTAAATGCGAACATGTTAATTTTTTTTCTACAATCTTAAATGCTTTCAGCGTATTTGTAATTTTTTTTTTAAATCTCAGCACATCGATCTATGGGTGTTATATCTATGGCACGTTAGACCTGCTAATGCTGACTGGGTGATTGCTGGCCCCTATTTTAGCACGATGATTCTTAACAAAAGGATACCTTGTTACTTTGCTAACGGTATCACTTATGGTACCCCCTGGTTTGCTGAATTTGTGGAAAAGGTGTGTAATCTGTTGTTGTGATGGTATATAGAATTAGTATAAATTGCATGGATTAGTAATAAAATTGGACCCCTGATCCATAGTGTGGTCCCCACACTAGCCTGCAAGTTACCAATTCACCCTGCATATCTGTGAACCCAAGTCTATTTAGCTTATTTCATAAGCTTATTGAGAGCTTATTAATGAGCTTATTGACCTGGTTCTTGGCTCATTTTGTAGATTTGTAACTTGAGGGTTCAACCCCAAGTTTTGAACCCAGTCCAACTTGAGGGTTCAACCCCAAGTTTTGACCCCTAACCCCCCTTGTGGCCCCCACAGAGGGCTGCAAGTAGTTGCATTATTAGTAAAGTTAGCTTAAAAAAGTTAATTCTTAGCTTATAACAACATTAAAAGTCAAAAATACTTTGTACCCAGATTTTGAGATGAATTCAATTGCATGTGTAGAGTAAAGTACTGATTGGAAATAACATTGGAAAGTTGATTTGAAATCTCTGGTAGCTTAAATTTTAGATTAAAAAAGAAAATTCACTTTTCAAACTCATTTGCTCGCCCAAATTTAAGCCTAAAGTTACTGAGTTGAACAGTCACTTCCCCTGCACCAGCAGTTTTTTGTATTTTTCTAGGCTAGATTTAATTGTGCAATTGATAATTTCTGATAGGGCTTTTGGGGTTTCTAGCATCTCAGTTGGTCAGTCAACATTTTGCCCCCTTACTTTCTAGTTTTCAGCTTATTAGATCAGCTTAATTGATCCTGTATGCTGGTAACTTTGCATCATTTGAGTTCATACTAGAGCATTTAGGGTCAATCAGATATGTTCATAGTTCCATACACTTACTTTAAGTTCCATACTAGGCAGTTAAACTTGAACATGTTACAATTCATTGGCCATATCTTGCTTATTACTTGAGCTTTTTCCATGATTATTAGCTTAATGTAAAATTTTCAAATGACTAATCTTGCTATCTTTTGTCATCATTATTGTAGGTGTATTTTCCTATAAATCAAAATGAGACACACTGGATCTTGGCAGAACTACACATACGTAGTGGTGTGATAACCATTTACGATAGTCTTTGCCCCCAGCTTCCTTTCATTGAGAAAAGAAAATGGTTGCTTACGATGCGGTCAACCTTTGAGGTTAGAATTCCCAGGTTACTCCAAAAATGTGAGGTGATGGACAGGAAAAAAATTGATAAACAAACATACAAAATCACCTTCAAGTATGCCGAGAATGTGCCAAGACAAGGCAATCTATATGGTGATTGTGGTATTTGGGTAATGATCAATTTATATAGGTTGACCCATAATTTATCTTTGAAGGTAGAAAATCCAACTTTGGCAGGTTTAGCTCACAGGGAAAGGTTGACAGATTTTTTCTGGAAGTACAAGATTGAAAGAAAACCCAACTTGGGCATTCATATTTAGCATTGGCATTCAAACAATTGTTAACTGTAGAACGCTATTTGAATATGTTTGGTAGTACTCTAGTAGTAAAGTTTGCAAACAATTGTTAACTGTAGTACGCTATTTGAATATGTATTGTAAATTTTGGTAGTAGTCTAGTCGTAAAGTTTGCAAACAATTGTTAACTGTAGTACCCATTTTGGTAGTATAGTCGTTAATTTTTGTAACTAAAATTTTGTAGTCTAGTCGTTAATTTCGTATAGTCAGAAACTGTATTGATAGTTTGGTAACTAAAATTTAGATAGTAACTAAAATTTAGATAATACATGCTACTTAAAGTAATAAAACCAACGTAAATTAAAGCATAAAACGATTCCCTAAATTAAAATACATATGCTAACCATAAGGGTGAGCACTTATTTTTGTTCCAAATAACACTTATTTTTTGGAAACATAAGGGTGAGCACTAGACCCTTCAGCATCAGCTTGTTCCGAGGAAATCAAGTTTTTGGAAACATAAGGTAGAGCACTAGACCCTTCATCATCAGCTGCAGTTTGAAAGTCATCATAAAGCATCCTTGGAACAAATAGACTAGCTTCCTTGAAAGGCTTAACATAAGGTGATCTCAAGTAAGCTGGTGATTTAGATTCTTCTTCTTCGCAAGCTGTAACCTCTTCCAAAGACATAGAGTCGTACTTTTTTTTTCTTTCAACATGAATTCTAACTTTTTGTTTCACCTCTTCATTAGACTCATCTCTACATAAGTTTTTATGATAAAAATCAACTAGGTATGCTTGAGGTATATGAGAAACATACACCTCAAGTATACCATGCACCTCAGCCATTTCATACATTTTTTTTACATCCATATCACATTCAACGATAGTCAAACCTTCTTCTAGGCTACGTTTAGGCATACAGTAAAACCATGCCCAAACATCACGTTTTATTTTTTCCAACAACAAGTCACACATTTGAGAATACGACAACCTTTTAGACCTAGATAATTTTAGCTCAATCATATCTATACATGCATACTTTAATGGAAACACATCAAATACGCCTTTATGAAAAACTTCAAGAATGAGATCATCACAACTTTGAGACATTGTGTGTAAAAATTGAAGATGTTTATTTTGGTCAATAACAAATAAAGGATTAATATAGTGATCATAATGGATATTACATGTTGGACAAAATATTTACATGTTGGACAATAGATTTGGGTCGAGTAGCACCGGATGGTCGAGTATCCTATCAATTATTCTTTATGACAATTTAAATTTCACAACTAACATATATTAATTGATCACCTCTAAAATTCCATCAACCTATGTGATGTAGTAGATGAAAATTTAAATGCATATTTATTTACTAAGGTCGAGTAGATTTGGGTCGAGTAGCACCGGATGGTCGAGTATCCTATCACTTATTCTTTATGACAATTTAAATTTCACAACTAACACATATTAATTGATCACCTCTAAAATTCCATCAACCTATGTGATGTAGTAGATGAAAATTTAAATGCATATTTATTTACTAAGGTCGAGTAGATTTGGGTCGAGTAGCACCGGATGGTCGAGTATCCTATCAATTATTCTTTATGACAATTTAAATTTCACAACTAACACATATTAATTGATCACCTCTAAAATTCCATCAACCTATGTGATGTAGTAGATGAAAATTTAAATGCATATTTATTTACTAAGGTCGAGTAGATTTGGGTCGAGTAGCACCGGATGGTCGAGTATCCTATCACTTATTCTTTATGACAATTTAAATTTCACAACTAACACATATTAATTGATCACCTCTAAAATTCCATCAACCTATGTGATGTAGTAGATGAAAATTTAAATGCATATTTATTTACTAAGGTCGAGTAGATTTGGGTCGAGTAGCACCGGATGGTCGAGTATCCTATCACTTATTCTTTATGACAATTTAAATTTCACAACTAACACATATTAATTGATCACCTATAAAATTCCATCAACCTATGTGATGTAGTAGATGAAAATTTAAATGCATATTTATTTACTAAGGTCGAGTAGATTTGGGTCGAGTAGCACCGGATGGTCGAGTATCCTATCACTTATTCTTTATGACAATTTAAATTTCACAACTAACACATATTAATTGATCACCTCTAAAATTCCATCAACCTATGTGATGTAGTAGATGAAAATTTAAATGCATATTTATTTACTAAGGTCGAGTAGATTTGGATCGAGTAGCACCGGATGGTCGAGTATCCTATCACTTAATCTTTATGACAATTTAAATTTCACAACTAACACATATTAATTGATAACCTCTAAAATTCCATCAACCTATGTGATGTAGTAGATGAAAATTTAAATGCATATTTATTTACTAAGGTCGAGTAGATTTGGGTCGAGTAGCACCTATGTGATGTAGTATCCTATCACTTGTAAATATGAGTTAATAACAAAGGGTATTCCCATCAAACGAAAAAAATGAATTCCCCGAAGATTGGGAATAGGAACAACTTCTTGATATAGACGACTCCGATCTCCGACTTTCCGCCACCACACAAAATAGAGTCTCATCTACATTCCCTAGAGTTGATAATTATGATGAAAACCCTGTTATGAAAATACATGATCCTGTGGGTATTCAAGACGGTGTGGATGATGGTGTAATGGCGACACAAGATTATGTTAGGAAAGTTATTGATGATGTGGGAGTGGATTCTGATTTTCAAAGTGGGCCATGGGTTAGCGCGGTTGAGTATGTGAAAGCTGAAGGTGGAATCATTATTGGTTGTTTTGCCGATATTAAAAAATTCATCAAGAAAGGGAAACTTGACAAGGTTGTTGCTATTATCAAGTCGTGTACTCCAAATGTGCTAGGTGATCTAACTGTGACATTGAAAGACGTTTCAGGTTTAATCTCGGGTACAATTCATCACAAAGTTATTGATGATCCGAGGTTTAAAAAGCAGTTTACCGTAGGAGCTGTTTTGATACTGAAAAATGTATCTGTGTTTTCTCCAAAACCATGTGCTCATTATCTTAACATAACAATTAAAAATGTTGTTGAAGTTTTCTCCGTAGATGTGATTTCTTTAAGCAGCGATGTTGGTTGTAGTGGCTGTGAAATGAAAGATTAAGTAGTGTTGTTTTTTAATTTATTTTGTTTTTTCTAACGTTGAATGATGTAAACTTGATACATTTTATGATTACATCATGATAATTACTCTAAAGAAGTTTTTGCAATGTAAACATAAAATGTAAGAAGTTTATTAAAGCTATAACGGTCGAGTAGATCTTGGTCGAGTAGCGAATTATGGTCGAGTATCCTAATACTTTCCCGCCAAAACTTTCTCACTAAAATTATTGCGCCAAAAAGATGTTATTTATACATACATTTCACATAATAGTATTAGCAATTAAAAAAAAGTACACATACATTTCAACATTTCACATAACACACACTATGGCTGAACTTTCTACTGAAATGATCTTGTTCGGGATACTAACAAGGTTGACACCAAAAGATGTTGGTCGCTTCAAGAGTGTTTCTAAGACATGGAATGAATTACTTTCAGGAAACGCATTTGTAAAGGCACATTTTTCTCGCTCGGCAATTCCATCTAATCAGAAAGTTCTCGTAATAGAACACCAAACATGCTCAATTCATCCAATCAACTTTGAAACCCATGATTATGGGTCGGGCACAAGCATTACCATTCCTTTCGATCATCAATCATATGATAATCGATTAAATGTTGTCTCTATTCTATCACATTTGAATGGATTATTGTGTGTTTGCAATTATTTCACATCTGATTTGTTCCTTTGGAACCCAGTCACTACCTCTTTCAAACGCTTGCCACCCCTATATTCCAACGATTTCTATAAAGATAATCATGATGCAGTTGGTCTATACACCGACATGCATGATGATTTCAAAGTCTTTTACATAAGGCGTAGGGATGCTACGCTTGCTGTTAATGTGTATTCTGTGAGTGACGAATCATGGAGAAACATACCTCTCACCCTACCATCGGAGTATCTAACCAACAGTTTCTATTGGTCATCTGGTACTTTGTGTGGTGGTACTATTTATTTCACTCTTAGCGAGTCAGTTGTTGGAGCTAATCATTTAATGATTTCTTTTGATGTAAAATCGGAGCAATTTCATATGATCAACTTTCCACATATACCTAAAAATGGAATCTCACATATTCGTTTAGTGGATGCACAAGATGAGCTTGTGATGTTTGCTGCCACTGGATATAGTGAGATAAAAATTGACATGTGGATCCTTCAAGAAGGTACATGGTATCATATCTACTCATTTCCTCTAATATCCCTCGATTTGTGGTGCTCAATAACACATTATGTGACAAACGGAAAAAAGTGGTTTGTAATGGCAAAATTTCAAAAGATTTTTGAAATTGATACTGGGATGATGTGGTTTGACCGTTTTTATCCCGTTACTTCCTGGACGTGTTCCAATGGTGTGTTGTTTACGGAGACGCTTGTTTCAGCTAAAATATAGGATTTGTAATGTTTTAATTTTAGGATTTGTAATGTTTTAATTTTTTGAATTTGTAATGTTTTAATTTTTAGGAATTTTTAGGCTTATAGTCGAGTATCATAACATTTTTTCATTATGACATTCTCAAATTTTCTACAACAAATATTAATTGATAACATTTAAATTTCCACCAACATATGGGATGTAGTAGATGAAAATTTAAATGCATATTTACTTTATGTAAGACATAATGGTCGAGTAGATCTTGGTCGAGTAGCAGCTTATGGTAGAGTATCATAACACTTTTTCATTATGACAATTAATTTTCTACAACAAATATTAATTGATAACATTTAAATTTCCACCAACATATTGGATGTAGTAGATGCAAATTTAAATGCATATTTAATTTATGTAAGACATAATGGTCGAGTATCATAACACTTATGCATTATGATAATTAATTTTCTACAACAAATATTAATTGATAACATTTAAATTTCCACCAACATATGGGATGTAGTAGATGCAAATTTAAATGCATATTTAATTTATGTAAGACATAATGGTCGAGTAGATCTTGGTCGAGTAGCAGCTTATGGTCGAGTATCATAACACTTATGCATTATGACAATTAATTTTCTACAACAAATATTAATTGATAACATTTAAATTTCCACCAACATATGGGATGTAGTAGATGAAAATTTAAATGCATATTTACTTTATGTAAGATATAATGGTCGAGCAGCTTATGGTCGAGTATCATAACACTTATGCATTATGACAATTAATTTTCTACAACAAATATTAATTGATAACATTTAAATTTCCACCAACATATGGGATGTAGTAGATGAAAATTTAAATGCATATTTACTTTATGTAAGATATAATGGTCGAGCAGCTTATGGTCGAGTATCATAACACTTTTGCATTATGACAATTAATTTTCTACAACAAATATTAATTGATAACATTTAAATTTCCATCAACATATGGGATGTAGTAGATGCAAATTTAAATGCATATTTAATTTATGTAAGACATAATGGTCGAGTAGATCTTGGTCGAGAAGCAACTTATGGTCGAGTATCATAACACTTATGCATTATGACAATTAATTTTCTACAACAAATATTAATTGATAACATTTAAATTTCCACCAACATATGGGATGTAGTAGATGAAAATTTAAATGCATATTTAATTTATGTAAGACATAATGGTCGAGTAGATCTTGGTCAAGTAGCAGCTTATGGTCGAGTATCATAACACTTATGCATTATGACAATTAATTTTCTACAACAAATATTAATTGATAACATTTAAATTTCCACCAACATATGGGATGTAATAGATGCAAATTTAAATGCATATTTACTTTATGTAAGACATAATGGTCGAGTAGATCTTGGTCGAGTAGCAGCTTATGGTCGAGTATCATAACACTTTTGCATTATGACAATTAATTTTTTACAACAAATATTAATTGATAACATTTAAATTTCCACCAACATATGGGATGTAGTAGATGAAAATTTAAATGCATATTTACTTTATGTAAGACATAATGGTCGAGTAGATCTTGGTCGAGTAGCAGCTTATGGTCGAGTATCATAACACTTTTGCAATATGACAATTAATTTTCTACCAACCACCCTTACTCATATATATATGAAAAAAATAGATTCTAAACTTATATATCAATCAAACATAATGGGTGAACCGGGTATTGAATTTAGTGTATATTTGGTTTATGAAGATGTAACTTTTGGTGTTAGTTTAAAAAAAAATATTAGTTACAATCAACTAGTTGCTATTGTGAAGAAAAAGTTCAAGCTCAACGATTCGTGCAACATCATGTTTACTTACAAAGTTGGTACAAAGTGTGTCCACATAGTTGACGATGATGATGTGAAATTTTACGCTAATGAAATTTGCAGAGGGAAAGGTACGCCACATACCATTTTTATTAAAAAGATTGAACAATGCTTTGCGGAAAATCCTTCTTCTTCTAAGTCTTTCGGCATCGATCTTAATGTTCCTTTATTTCATAATCATTTAAACACACAATTCAATGTTTACAATGATTCACAATTATCCAAAAAAGAGAATTTTCAGCCTCAAAATTATTTAAACCCACAATACACTATGCACTATGATGCACAATTACCCAAAAAAGAAAAATGCGAAAATCACAATGATTTTATTGAAAACGACCATTATGAGCATGATTGGCAAATGAATACGCTAAAATACATTCATAAACCTCCAGATCCAGAACCTATTATCAAAACCCCAAGAAGCCAAAATGAACATGGTCAATGTATCTTAAAAACGGGTGATAAATTTGATAGTAAAAAAGAATGTATGAGGGCAATTGGTCGTAAAGCTCTTTTAGATGGTTATTAATTTAAGCCAAGAAAAACAGACACGGTACGATATGATGTAATTTGTGTGCATCCTGGTTGCAAATGGAAAATAATTTCATCTAAGTGCAAATATAATAGTCAATGGGAATTAGGAACAGTAAACGACCATCACACTTGTTTAAAAACAACAATAGGTATGTATCACCGTAATGCTTCGAAAAATTTGTTGGGTCATTTACTAGTACCTAAGTTCAGAGACCCCAATCGTATCTATAAGGCAAAAGACATACAAAATGACATAAACCAAGAATTCAACATCGATATTAGTTACAAACAAGCATGGAGATCAAAAAATGTGGCGTTGGATACTCTTGAAGGTTGCCCAAAAGCATCTTTTGCACAATTGCCTGTTTTTTGTCATAATTTAGAAATGACAAATGAAGGTACTGTAACACATATTGATATTGATGATGAAGACCATTTTAAGATGGTTTTCATAGCTTTTGGTGTAGCGGTAAGCATTTATATATTAATTAACATTTAAATTTATTTTGTAACTGTTATTATCATATAACTAACCGTTTAAAACCTTTAATTAGATTCGAAGCTTTTTGTGCCATATGCGACCATTGTTAATAATTGATGCAGCTCATCTTAAAGGCACTTACCTTGGAACAAATCTTCTGGCAGTTGGAATGGATGGGAACAATCAAATTATACCTATTGCGACCGGTGTATCTCAGGGTGAGACTTTGGAATCGTGGACATGGTTTTTGTCCAAATTGAAAGAATGCATAGGGGAAGATCCAAGGTTAACTATCATATCTGATCGACATGTATCTATACAATCTGCATGTCAATCTGTTTTCCCGAATGCATTCCATGGGCATTGTTGTAGGCATCTCATGATGAATTGTAATTTGAAGGGAAAAAAGATTAGGGCTTTATTTTGGAAGATGTATAAAGCTTACACACCCGATGAATTTAATTTGGCGCTAGCTGAACTTGGTGGAAAAAGGCCGGATGCTTACAACAAACTAATACAAGCTGGCGTTGAAAGGTGGTCTAGGGCATATTCCGCTGGTAATCGTTACAATTACATGACGTCTAACAGCGCAGAGTCAATCAATTCGTTAACAAGAAATGTTCGAAGAGTACCCATCACTAACCTTATGGAGTGGTATAATCGACTTGTCCAAGAGTGGTACAGCAATCGTCGGGAGAAATATAAAGGTACGATTTTTGTTTTGTTTGTTTTTTTTTCGAAGATAAATATTTTGCATATTTAACGTTATGACTACTTATTAATGAATATTATTTTATTCAGATGCAAAATTAGGTGAACTAAGTGATTGGGCAACTGCTAAAATTCAGGACCGAATGATAAAGAGCGCTAATTGGATTGTGGCCGGCATTTTTGTCAACAGGATGTACGAAGTCAATGATCATCGAAAAATCCATACGGTGGATTTAGACGAACGTACATGCACATGTAACAAGTGGCAAATGTCTGCCTTGCCTTGTGGTCATGTTTTAGCGGCTTGTAGAGTTATGGGAATGACGGATTTTAATCATTTGGCAAGCGACCAGTTTCAGAAAACAGAGCTTAAAGCTACATACATGGGTTTGGTATTTCCTGTTTGAGAAGTTTCGGGTTGGCAGTGTCCTAATTACTTGAAAGTTGTTAAACCACCAGTTATGGTTAAACCCCAATCTGGTAGACCGAAGAACAAAGATCGGGTTAGATCTCAAGGTGAGGAACCGGTACCAGTCAAGTGTGGAAGGTGCGGAAATCTTGGACACACTCGACAAAGTTGTAGAGAAACATTGCCAAAGAAAAAAGTAAGTTACACCTTAATTCGTTGTATAGAAACATTTTTTTTTATATAGTTTCATTCCTAAATTGACTTGGACAATTTTTAGGGAAAGGTATCTGCTAAAGCAAGATCACAAGAAGCACAACCACAAGTGTACTCACAACAACCACAGGCACAATTCTACTCACAACAAGCACAAGCACACTTCTACTCACAACAAGGAATGCCAAGCTCACAAGAAGGACAAGTCTACTCGCAACAAATTTGGCCAGATTCTGTCGAAGCTGTTAATTTAGGTGACCCGTAGGGTGGGATACTTTAGATTTTTATATGTATGGTAAAACAGCAGTTCATATCAATGAAAGTTGCAAGCTTTTCTTTAACATGTGTAAATAGCCTATTATTCAACACACAAGCAGTCATAAACCTTAAAGTTGGCAGATGGGAACAAAAGTTAAACATAAGTAGTGTCATGAAACAGTCAAATAGTCACAGTGAAACAGGTCACAATTGTTCGCAAAATACAAAGACGAACCATTTGTTTGCATCTAGTACACAATTTAAAAACCTACACAAATATCTTGTGTTTGAAATAGAAACGGGCCATCTGTTCTCGATATGCAAGAGCTGTCTGGACTGGATCTTCAACAGCCAACGGCATCCCATGAGATAACCTGTATAGAAAATAAGAAACACATAAAATCCATCAAGACAATTCACACATAGAAATACCAAAAGCTAGTAAAAAACGGGTCAGAAATATGTCCAACAAGTCCATTTTAGGCCTCTCAAAAACTAGTAAAAAAAAACAAATATTCTAAAAAAATGTTTATGGACTCACAAGCTAGGAGATTTTAAATGTCCAAAATTTCAGATCTAAACACTCAAAATTCAATAGTTTGCTTAGTACTTATTCCAATCAAACATTGTAGATATTAATATACGAAAAAGTAATGCAAAGTTTAGTGACCCTGTTTGCAATAAAAAGTCACCAGTTTTAGTTGTATAATGTTATTCATGTGTGTTTGAAAAATAATGTTGTCTAATACAGGTACCTTAGCTTCAAGAAAACTATCATTAGAAATCACTTGATAGATGTCGCTGTACAAAATTTAATGCAATATCATCTCATTGATCAAAGCTAGTAACCCCTTAAGTGAAATTCTAACTATCCCTTAAGTGAAATTCTAACTATCCTAGGTGATTCACCTATATGAATGACTTATCTTACCTAAAACGTATGACAAACAAACTAACCTGTAAAGAAATAAGCAGACAAAGACGCCGCAATCACCAAATATCCCGCCCTGCTTCGGGATGTTATGTGCATTCTTGAACTTAATGTTGTATTCTAGGGGATTGATTCCTTTGCTTCCAAACACATCAGTCTGCTCTAGAATTGCAGGAAGGTTACACTCTAAACACCTTCTCATATTCAAATACCAAGGTCGAGTTTCAGGTTCATGATAGCCTTCACTATCATAGAATGTAACTACTCCAGATTTTATGAGAAAATGCGCAAGCGACCAATGTTGCTTGGGTTCATTTATAGGAATGAAGACCTACAATGTTTACGAATAAAATTTATAGTTTCCACATATTTAAAACATTATATGATAAAAGATGGGTTACCGATAAATACCTGTTCAACATTCTTCCATGCAATTGGGTAAATTTCATCGCTTGCATAAAAAAGTGGCATTGAGTGTTGAAGTAGAAGAGTTAGAAAGTAACAACTAACCATTGACCAATCTGCAGAAGAATCTCTGAAATACCACATGTACCATACCCAAAGATCAATGTGTTGTAGGCAATAAAACAAATAGTCAACGATAATTTAACATATAGTTTTACCTAATATTCAAAGATTGTAGTGTTTGCAGAAAACCAAATATTCAAAGATTACAATAGATATTTTTACTTACCTCGTCAAGTAACCAACCAATCCGTTTCTCATCACAGCAAAGTAAAGCTTCCCAGAAAGTACGATCCACAGTAATGTCATTATACCAAGGAAACTTGCAACGAGTATGGCTAGAGGTAAACATAAAATTATCCAACTCAAAACCACAGAAGATTTTATCGATACATTTCCATCGTCGACTTGAGTCCTAAACATAACACATTACAAATTTATTTATAAATGTCAATTGGGACAAACAAACACAAACACAAAACTATACAAAAAAATAAAAAATAAAAAAATAAAATAAAATATAAAAAAAAATAAAAAATGATATACCTCTTCCCACGGTTGTAGATCTTCACACCTTTCAATCATGAATGGATGAAGGACATTCTTACGTTTTCTTAGCTCATCCATACTCGGAACTTTTGAATCTGTATATGGACTTTCCAACTGCGACCTCAACACATTAACATACCTCCGCTTGGTTGTTCCACATCGCTGTAGAGCAAGCTTCAAGTGACTTGGTACATTCAAGACCTTGTTGTAAAAATAACAAGTTGATGAAGCGGATTAAACAAAATTTCATGTCACTCAAACAAAACGACTAATGACTGGAATTACTAACCTCTATACTCTTCATTTTATTTTCTTCTTCCAAAATAAATTTCGACCACTGTCCCCTTTGTTTTGCCTGCCTATGAATCTCAGCCGCTTGCTTTTCAGCTTTCACACAACCATCCTATAATTACATTACAAATATATTTGTTAGATATATACAATTTTAATTCGACAAACAATTTCAATAGCTAAGTGTTTACCTCAGATAAATCTTCGTCAGATAATTTGTCAACATTAACCACACCGTTCTGATAAAAGTTATCAAACAAGTTATAATACAATAATAATGAAAAGTTATAGAAATCAATTACCTCATAAGCTTGTTGTGATAGATAATCCAAACCATCTACAATGACTTCATGAACTTTATGTGCTAGATTATCCCATTCGTTTCCAGCGTTTTTGTTGGATGTTCTAATAGGCGAATTAAAAAGTTCAAAGAATTCTCCATCTAAGTCACTACAATACACGTCACCCATATCACAATCCACATTATCCTGTAACGATAATGTAAACACCTTGTCTTAGTAAACAACATTTTTTTTTTATCAAGTGAATGACAAGAAAACACGAAACACTTTTTACGTGGGATTTACCTTTTGAATAGATGTGGTCACTTTCTGCTCCGGATGTGCGCTTTTTGTTTTCCGAGTAATATATTGCATAAAAAAGTATTTTAAAAAACATGATAATTAGACATGAATTAACTAGGCGCATATATATAGAAAAGGGATTCTGTCAAAACTAACATGTATAATAGACTCCATTTTGTAGACGCATTCCTTCAAACTCTCAATCTCTTTAGGTAGAATCAACAACCTCTCGCACAAATGCTCCAAAGCCTTAACCCAAAACCCACAATTACAACTCTGCCTAACTGGATGTGCCTCTCTGTCATTAACCTTACCCCGAGCTGATGATAATTTTTTTAAATAATCACCGACAAGCCCCCCGCATTGAACAGGTGGAGGAGCTCTCGGTGTGTACCACTTAATAAATTTTTGGCTTTCTCTAAACCATTTTGATAGGCCCTCAGCATAGTTAGGATATATTTCAAAGTTTGGATTTTTGGCCTAAGGAAAATATACAATAATTTTTGTTAAAAGCAAATAAAATTTAGTCAAAAAAAAATATATATATATATATATATATATATATATATATATATATATATATATATATATATATATATATATATATATATATATATATAAAATAAAAAATAAGTATTAAGGTGAGAAGGCATTAACTGACCTGAGGAAATAGTTGACTGTATACCTCCCATTTTTGAAATGGATGATGCTTCGACCAGGCACAGCCTCTCGGGATCACATCAGGATCCTTACTCCACCAACGATCTGTCTGAGATGAAGACTCTAGAATCCATATCTACAAACAGTAAATGTAAAAAAGTCAAATCATACACAATGTTTTTACAATGAAATACATAGACAAGTGTTTGCCTAAAAATGCTAACCTTGAAACATAAGATAAGTCCAGACAATGAATACGATGGAACAAAGGTTGGGTTTTTTTCCAATGATTTATGGTGAGCATTCTTATGCTTAGAGTTAACATTTAAAATTGCATCATATAACTCCCGCCAGATGTGTTCTCCCCAGGGAAACTCATTCCAAGCTTCAAGATTATCTACCATTCTTAGAAATACATCTTCAACAATAGATCCTAACTTACGACCCATAAACATAACTTCCAAAGATAACAAAAGACAAACTCATATCGAGTCTTCATCTGATAGTTTCGTGAAACGCTCTTCATCCTCAATCACAGATAGAAGATCTATGTTTTTAACATACCTGCCTATCTTGTCCGGAAATACTCGATCACAAAAACTGATATCACCCTCCCTAAACTTACGGAAACTGACAATCCCAAACTTAAATCCAGTAATGAGGCAAAATTCACGACGACCAAAGTGAAGCAAATGTTCATTAACATCGTATATGAGTGGCAAATCATAATGTTCATTATCAGAGAAGACTTGCTTCTGAAGCATGTAATGGATTAGATCCTCCTCATTGTCAACGTAAGTCAAATCAAGCTAAGGCCCAAAACATGTAGACCTAAACAATTCACAACGTTCCAAACCTAGTTTGTCTTTGATTAACGGAAAGTAATTGAGTTTGCTTCTAACGTGGACCCTCGCATGATATTCCTAAATTAACAAAACAAATCAAGACCAAAATAAGCAATGCTGTTTCAAAAAACTAGGTTTTAAGCTTTCAGTGCAGGGAAGGCATGGAAGCATAAGCTGATTTGTTTAGACACTTAACGATAAAATAAATGAACTCAAATGATGCAAAGTTACCAGCCTACAAGTCAATTAAGCAAAAATACAGGTTCTAATATGAATCAGCTTATAGGTTACAATCACTACACTAGCAGGATCAATTAAGCTGATCTAATAAGCTGAAAACTAGAAAGTAAGGGGGGCAATATGTTGTCTGACCAACTGATATGCTAGAAACCCCAAAAGCCCTATCAGAAATTATCAATTGCACAATTAAATCTAGCCTAGAAAAATTCAAAAAACTGCTGGTGCAGGGGAAGTGACTGTTCAACTCAGTAACTTTAGGGTTAAATTTGGGCGAGCAAATGAGTTTGAAAAGTGAATTTTCTTTTTTAATCTAAAGTTTAAGCTACCAGAGAGTTCAAATCAACTTTCCAATGTTATTTCCAATCAGTACTTTACTCTACACATGCAATTGAGTTCATCTCAAAAACTGGGTACAAAGTATTTTTGACTTTTAAAATTTGATGCAACTTTGACTAAAATAAAATTTTATTGAGTCTATTGACTTAAAATGTTGTTATAAGCTAAGAATTAACTTTTTAAGCTAACTTTACTAATAATGCAACTACTTGCAGCCCTCTGTGGGGGCCACAAGGGGGCTCAGGGGTCAAAACTTGGGGTTGAACCCTCAAGTTGGACTGGGTGTCTACAAAATAAGCCAAGAACCAGGTCAGTAAGCTCATTAATAAGCTTTCAATAAGCTTATGAAATAAGCCAAATAGACCTGGGATCACAGATATGCAGGGTGAATTGGTAACTTGCAGGCTAGTGTGGGGACCACACTATGGATCAGGGATCCAAACTTAACCATGAAATATGAAGATAAGCAGTATGTCTACAAAATAAGCCAAGAATTAAGCACTAACTCCCACAAATAAGCTAGATAAGCTTGTATAAATTTTGACAAAAACCTGAGAACTCAGAACACTAATAGTGAAATGAACAACTAATAAGCACTGATTACTATGTCTGAATAACCTCTTAATGACAAAACAAGTCCTGAACTAGCAAGATGGCTTATTTGGGATTCCAAAAAGCCAATAAGCTGAGAGTGGGGCCCACTAAGGAACTAGGTATGAACTATTGAAAATGGTGTGATTTTATTGATGACTCAGTATGGAGAAGTGAAATGAACAATTTTTGAAGGTAAAATAAGCTATGCTAAACACTACTGAGATTCAATTTTATTACTAATCCTAAAATCACTACTGTAGAGCTTTTCAAAAAGCTAGAAAACAAGTTCTAACAAATTGATTTGCACCCTGGAGGAGGGTTGGAACTTTGACCAAAAACACAAGTATGCCCTGGTGTAAAAGAGATTTTGACCCTGCAGGCCCGTTTAAGCTCACAATTAAGCCACCAAATAAAATCTAAAAATCTAGCTGATTGTGGATTTTTTAAGTTTAAGTGAATGACTTTAAGATGTGAAAAGCTCAAGCTCTGAAAATCACCACAAAATTCTAGAAAAATCTTTGAATATTTGGTTTTCTGCAAACATTACAATCTTGACTTTTTGATTTCTACTTCTAGGTTGACTAAAATGAGTTTTGATTCTGATTTGATGATGGATTATGACTAGTTAAGCTTTAATTAAGCTAAAATAAGCTTGTATACCTACTTGTGACTTAAAATGAGGCTTAAGCCTATATAATTCCAACTCAGAAAGATTTTAAAGTGGATAAGTTGTGATTTTGACTTTTGTGCTAATTACTTCTATAAACCTGCTTGATTTGGTGTCCTATGGGTCTGAGTATGATGAGTGAACCAGTTACAACCACTACAACCAACTAAGAAACCTTACACAGTCCAATCCAAACACCCTTTTAAGAACAGACAACAAATGAAAACTGGGTACAAAGTATTTTTCAATGTTATTTCCAATCAGTACTTTACTCTACACATCTGAATTGAATTCATCTCAAAAACTGGGTACAAAGTATTTTTGACATTTAAAATTTAATGCAACTTTGACTAAAATGAAACAGATACATCTATATCAAACTTAAAAACTAAACTAATTGTTGTACCAAACACTATTATTAACTACTATTGAAATAATAATTTTAAGTAACTATGACATTTGAAACTTAGAAAAACAGATACACAATAAGCTAATCTAATGCTTATAAGCTAATCTAAGGCTTCCCAATAAACCCAGATTGACAAGCAACCTAAACAATAAGCCTAATCCAACTGAGAATGACTTTATATGATTTCATTATCATAAGCAACCTAAACAATAAGACTAATAATCATTGATTCGCATAATAATAAACCCAGATTTAGCAGATCCACAAAATAAACATCGAAAAATACGGCTACTCACAAATTTATTCGCATAATAATAAACCCAGAATGAGCAGATGGGTTTAATTGGAATCCACAAAATAAACCCAAAAATTCTTAAACGCACAAAAAAACCCTAAATATAACTTACCAATGGTTTCATTGGAAAAACTTAAAGAATCAAAAAATTATTTTGATGAGTTTGTGGCAATGTGTGTTATTCATTTAAGTTTTCTGAACATTATATCAAATAAAATAAAAAACAAATACAAGAAAATTAAATAAAATCAAAAAAATATGTTATTTGTACCTTCCCAATAAAGATGATCGGTCATTTCAGTTGTTAGGTTGAGTAGCCGCCGGTTGAGTAGCCGGCGGTTGAGTATTTTTAGTAGTTGGTGTGGGCCCCAGAAAATGTACATGTGTCATGTTCTGATATAGGTTGCGGAGTTGCGCAGATGCGCATGACCATTTGTGGAATTTACTCAAAAAGTGACCAAGATGGGGAACAAAAAAAAGATTTTGTACTAGATTAGTACTCAGCTCTATGTTATCATTGCAAGCTACTGATGGTTGTACACGTAGGACAATAGGCAATCATTGATTCATTGCGATATCGACTATAAAGTAATCTTTGCCTAAACATTAGTTTATGGACATCTCTAATCTTTTATATAATAAAACAAACTCATGTTGGGAATTTTTCATTTTAAAAAAATGGATTCATACTTTATTTAGTAATAATTTTATTTAAAAAAAGATTATTTTCTTATTAGTTAACATTTTATATTTATCCATAACACAAGTAGAAGATAAATACAAAAAATATAGATAAGATGCAATTAACAATAGGATTAAAAATTTTAAATAATTATCTTTAATAATAAAAAAAAAACTATAATTAAACATCATAAATCAAACAAAACAAAGATTAAATTATTTGTTTTTTAATAAATAAAAACATATGATTCAAAAAAAAATTTAAAAACCCGCGCGTGCGCGGGTATTATAACTAGTGTTAAGTTATAACAGTAACTTTCAATTTTTTCTTTGTCCGGCTAATAGATCGAGCTTCAACACTAACGTCGTTAGTTTTACCTGTTAAATACCCCACCATACATCTAATAACGAAACCAATGGCTGAGATTAAATACCCCACCATACAACTAATCATCCCTAAGCACTAATGTCGTTAGTTTGTCAAAAGTATATCAAAGTGCATATCTATAGAAAGATAATTAAATGTTCGTTGTGATGGTATTTTTTTTTCTAGACAATTAACGGTTTAAGAAATATTAATATTTAAAAAATAATGATGAAAATTGGTTTGTTAAAATTGTGGGTTTAATCTCATCAATTGGATCAAATAGAGATAAAAGGTGAGGGTTGATCCCTAGATATATTAATAAAGTTTTGTATGCAAATGATCTTAAGACTAGGCACACCAAGGAGGTCGTCGAGAGGGTCGTTGTCAGTCGTTGAAGATAGAGCTTGGTGTGGGTGTCGGTCGAGCATGGGTCGTTTGGGATTTTGGTCGAGCTCTCAACAATTTTCGAGACACGCATACAAAATAAATAAATAAATAAATAAAAAGGGAAAAAAAACGCACAATCTCCCAAGTCTCATCCCTTGTGTGTTTGGGTATTTTGATTTATTTTGTTTATGAGCTAGAAGTGGTATATCAATTGTAACTCTTTTCTTTTTTGTATGTTTTTTATTTTGATACTATGTAATTATGTAATGGTTTATATTATTAATGAGACTTAATTTTGTTGTTAAAAGAAAGTTGAAAAAAAAAAAGAAAAAAAAAAAGAAAAAGAAGATGAATGTCACTTTAGTGTGTCAAAAAGTCGTCTGTAGGGGTTGCCGGAAAGAGAAATTAAAGCTGATGCCATAGGCAAAATGAAGGTCACTGGTGTGCCCAGTGTAAGGGTTTTATTTATTTATTTATTTATTTATTTGTTAACTAAGAGAGTGTGTGAAACCCACATCTATATGAACCACTTATTGAGAAGGGCATTACAATTCATGCCTTGTGGATATAAACCAACTAAGAGAAATATTGGGCCCATTTAGAAAAAAAAAATAATATTAAATGAGTTTGTAGACAATTCTCTTAGCTAAAATAAAAAATAAAAAAAACTCTAAATCTTATATTATAGTATAATATGATAAATACATTACTCTCTGAAATATGTCTACATAACATAAATGATAGAAAATAGTTGCTTCTCATTTTTAATTATATATATTTACATAATTATTAGAATCTGTTTTTTAAACTATAAACCTGAAAGTGCGAAACAGAAAATATAAAATTTAATATGTTAAATACTTAAAACTGTCAGAAATACGAAATAGAAACCGATAAAAAAAACTATGTTGCACTGTAAATAGTGGGGGTAAAGGGAATAAAAGTACAAACCCTCTAGGGAGAGTATCCAATCATTGGATGCATCACCGGTTTGTACGGTGTACATCACGGGTTGTACGGTTTAACCAAACCCCCTTAATGTGACAATATAAGGAGGGTTTGTATAACATAGCCCAAAACCATTACATGTTGCTTACTATACTTGGTGCGCTTCTAAAAACAGATTCTAATATGAAGTTTAATATGTTAAACGCTTAAAACTGTCAGAAATACGAAACAAAAACAGATAAAAAAAACTGTGATGCACTGTAAATAGTGGGGGGTAAAGGGAATAAAAGTACAAACCCTCTAGGGAGGGTATCCAATCATTGGATGAATCACCGGTTTGTATGGTGTATATCACGGGTTATACGGTTTAACCAAACATGGAACACTAAAATCTCCACAAAAAATACATAGTTTGTACAAATAATGCCGGTTTGTAACAATCTAAGCATGGACATTTTTAACGCTAGTTACTTATATTAACTATAAAAAATAATGTTTTTACATTTTTAACACTAGTTACTTACATTTTTAACACTAGTTACTTATATTAACATATCGTCCAAAAATTAAGGTAAAATTTGTTGATATTATTTTTTCTTTTGATGTTATATGTGATCTAATACTTTTAGGTAGTTTAGTTGATCATTTGTTGTTTGTTTGATGGTTTTTAGTGTGTGATTGAAGTTGTTATGGAGTGTTATGGCTAGCCAGGTTTTGTATTTTATTTTTAAACTTTTTATGGTTTAGGGTGATAATCTGGTTATTTATTTATTTTTATTTTTTTGGACGACAACTAACTATTTCACGAAATACACACCAGTTCTAAGCATGAGTTGAACCCGCAACCATTTAGTTGTGGAGCTTTGACACAACAAGGGGTACCATTGAGACACAAGCCCTTTGGTGATAATATGTTTATGGTTGTATGTCATGGAATTTGAAACAAGAGCATAAAAATTTTGTTTAGCCTCTCATGAAATGCTATGTCTTCTGTTCCTTTGTGTGCTTAGCGGATTTTGATATTTGTATGTGCAAGTGTTAAGGAGTGTTCCTTCTCTTTTTTTTTATGAGGTTTTGTGCCCGCGCTTCTCTGCGGGTTATTTGGCTAGATAGTTTTGCAGACTATAGGTCACATAGAATGTTGTTACTTAATGATTGTTAAGTAATGACTGTTAGTAGGACTAATTGTGTAACGAGCATCTAACGTGAATGACCAATTATGTAAATATGTTACATTGTTAGTCCGTAAAGGACCTATTTTGCAACGAAAGTTACATCTCAAGGACTATTGTCGCATTCTAGTTTTTATAATATTAAAAAAAAAAAAAGTAACGATCATTAGTAAATAACGACCGTTAGTACTGTTCATTAGGCCCTTAGCAAAAACAAGATTGCCCCTATCAATCTCGCTAGCATAGTTTATGCGTAGAGTACTGTAGCTAGTGCTTGTTAGGTGTGACACTAGCAGAAACAAGATTGGCAATAGCCATCCTGCTAAAGGTACTACTATAGTAGTAATATTACTGTAATAGTAATATGCCTACTTGGTTTTAAAAAAATTGGTGAAATGGTAAAATGTATATTATATATATACTAAAGGATAAGAGGTTACTGTAGCAGCTACAGTACTTTGCTACAGTACTTGCTACAGTAATTTTTTTTATTATTTTTTTAACAGTACTAACGGTCGTTAGTTATTTAACGGCTGTTAATTAACAACCGTTATCTTGAACATTTAAAAAAAATTGTACACACTTTGTCCTTCATCTCAGCGGTTCATTACGAATTTAGTCCTCGCATAATTTACATAAATGGTCCTTCATGTTATACATCAATTGTAAAGTCAGTCCTATTTGTACAGTACTAACGGTCATTTGTTATTTAACGGCTGTTAACTAACGACCGTTATATTTAACATTTAAAAAAAATTGTTTGCACTTTGTCCTTCATCTCAGTGGTTCATTGCAAATTTAGTCCTCACATAATTTATATAAATGGTCCTTCATGTTATACATCAATTGCAGAGTCAGTCCTAGGTAACTAACTTTACGTTAAGTAGCTAACGACAATAAAAAAAAAATCCGCAGTAACGCGCGGGGTTGCAAAACTAGTTAATCTCCAAAAACATATACAAACATACTGCCAATCAAAGGCTGCCAAGACATTTCCAAAGCAGCCAAAGCCTACCTGGTTAGTTTATAAGCTTAGTAATGAAAAAAAAGAAAAAAAAGAAAAAAAAAAAAGAAAAAAAAAGCTCGAAAGCAAGAAAATATTGGATAATGGAAGAGGAGAGTTATTTTATATGAGAAAAGTTCATTTGTGAACTAAGCTTTTGTTACATAGTGAGGATAAATCTCCACCACTCATCTAATTTGATCTAATGGTGGGATTAACCTAAGATTTAATATGGAAACATAAGTTCATGTTTTTTTCTTATCTTTTTCCCTTTCTTTTTATTCACTTCTTTTTTCTTTTTTATTTATTTATTTATTTTTTTGTCTTTTTTAGCCCTTCACGTGGTTTTTTTATTTTCTTCTTTTTTTGTCTTATTTGTTTTCTAGTCAAGGTTTTTTTTTTTTTTTTTTTTTTTTTTTTTTTTTTTTTTCTTTTTTCTTAGTCCCTTCTTTTCTATTCACGTTGTTTTTTTCTTTTTCTTTATTCAAGCTTTTTTTTTAATAAACATTTTTTTAATTCACTTTTTTTCTTTTTTAAAAAAAAATCACGTTTTTTTTAATTCATGTGTATTTTTTTTAAATTCACGTTTTTTATTTTAGTTCAAGTTTTTTTCACTTTCTTACGTTTTCGTCCGTTTTCATACGTTTATACACGTTTTCGTCCGTTTTCAGATGTTTTAATTCATTTTCGTCCGTTTTCATACGTTTATACACATTTTCGTCCATTTTCATTCGTTTTTATCCGTTTTCGTCAATTTTTCGTACGTTTTTATCCGTTTTTAGACGTGTTTTTACGCTTTCATGTGTTTTTGTCCGTTTCATACTTATTCATCCGTTTTCTTGCGTTTTCGTTCATTTTCCTCTATTTTCTTTCGTTTTCGTCCTATTTTTCATACGTTTTCATCCGTTTTTAGACGTGTTTTTACGCTTTTATGTGTTTTTGTCCGTTTCATACTTATTCATCCGTTTTCTTGCGTTTTCGTCTATTTTCATCCGTTTTCTTTCGTTTTCGTCCTATTTTTCATACGTTTTCTTCCTTTTACATACGTCTTTTTATGCTTTCATATATTTTCTTCCGTTTTCATACATATTCTTCCGTTTTCTTATATTCTCATCGTTTTCATTCGTTTTTGTCCGCTTTTCAATATCTTTGACCATTCTCAGACGTTTTCATACGTTTCGGAATATCACAAGTGATATTTTGTGATATTCAGAATATCACCCCAGTGATATACTAAATATCACAAGTGAAATTCGGAATATCACAAGTGATTATCTGAATATCACATGTCATATTTTGTGATTTTTTTGAATATCACAAGTGATATATTGAGTACCACAATTGATATTCTGTGTTTTTGGCCATTCTCAAACGTTTTCATACGTTTCAGAATATCACAAGTGATATTCTGTGATATTCAGAATATCACTTATGATATTCACAAGTGATAGATATTCAGAAAATCACAAGTGATATTCAGAATATTATTAGTTATCTTTCTATAGACGGACAATTTGATATACTTTCAACAATTTTTTTTTCACGTTTTTTTTTTTCATTACTGAGATTTGCATGAAAAAATCACATGTGATATATCATATATGATATGTAATATCACATGTGATATTAGTGTTAAATCACATGATTTTTTTCATGAAAATTTAACCAACGAAAGAAAAACATGAAAAATACGATTATTTTTTCCGAAAGTATATCAAAATGCATATGTATAGAAAGATAATTAAATACTCGTCGTAATGGTGTTTTTTTTTTTTTTTTTTTTTTTTTTTTTTTTTTTTTTTTAACGGTTAACGGTTTGAAAGATATTAATATATGAAAAAAAAAATGAAAGTTGATTTTTTAAATTGTTATGATTAATCTCATCAATTAGATCAAACAAAGATGGAGAGTAGATATTAATCCCTTTGTATGTAAAAAAAATTTTGTCCTCAAATCATCTTAAATGTAAGGTGAAAGTAAGCTAAACCATTACATAGCCTTAGTTTTAAGTATATGAAATTAGAAAGAAATTAGTGTAGTATCGAATTATTGATGACGGGAACTGCATTTTATGTGTGTAACATGCATGTGTTTCAGTTTCTACCTTATATAGATATCTGAAATGAGAAAGAGAAGCATAAAAGGCACTTTTGTTAAAAATGGAAAAGCTTAAGGCAAATTAAAATGGGGTAAATTATTCCATATTTCGTGTGATCACATTATTAGTACTATTTATTGGGCATGGTAATTAGACAATGCTTGGGCTGATAAGTAGTATACTATGTGGTTGTGCTTAGACGAGGAAGACAAATATATGGTGGGAACTTTCGGAGTTGCAGGTTGATGATCTCAGGCATAAACTATCGTCACTCTCAGTTCATAAAATGTGAATCAAAAAATATAAACCGGAGTGTCATTTGCTTTTCAACCGTAACTGAAATAAGTCTAACTAATGTGTTGATATACAGCAGTTCAAAAAAAAAATGTGTTGACATACAGGCAAAGTTTGATATCGGGACGATACTTGCCAAAAACCACAAAGATGATTTTTGCAGTTTACTCTTTATTTTATGTCAAGTTTCAGTATACAAAGGTTTTTTTTACAAGAAGTTCCAAGCTCTTTTGCTACGACATCGAGGGCAATAGGCAAGAACAAATAGCTCATATCCACTGGTTCACCTTCAGATAACAAAAAGTGTCCAGCGTATCCAGATTTTAAGGTCCCCAAATTAGAAACCTCAGGTCTAACGTTAGATTCGGTTCTTAGGTGAACATTTACAATAGACTTTGTACAAACTTTTGACACAGAAACAGAATAGTTAGGCCCAACATCTCCTATACGCAGTCCCACCAAGCTAAGCTTTTTGATCCCGGTCTCAGGCAGCCAGACTCTGAACCCGTCTCAGTCACGGACCCATTTGGCCATTTATACATCAATACAACCAAAACTGAACGGATCCGACACCAGTCCTAGGTATCAGTTTCAGTCCAGTCAAGCGGATAACCGACCGGTTAACACAACAGGATTCGGTTCTGCTAAACAAACATGATTGGCTAAAGCAGTACGAGTTAGGAACACAGTCAACTGCTCTTGTGCTGACCATAAAAGAGACATTGGACTAATAATATGAATCTACTATAAAGCATCAGCCATACCAAAGATACTTGTTTTTATGAATTTTAAAATCTACAACTAAATATATAAAGAACACCACAATACAAAGCTAAAAGGATGCATCAGTATGCACCATTTCGGGCACAAAAACAAACCCAAACAAGTAGTAAAGGATAAGTCATATTTTTCGAGAATAAATCTAGAAAACAATCAAAGTAGTGACACTTGCCAAAGTCTAAGTTAAATAGATAGTGCATTGATATTTAATAATGATAACTCTGTAACATATCTTAACTGGAAACAATGGGACTCTGTTTCCGAGCATGTTCTGGTATGAGTTTAGCCAGGAGTTCAACTGATGCACCTTTTAGCTCTGTCAGAAAATCATCGACAGACGATATAATTAGCATGGATATAAATATTATAAAGAGAGCCGCATATGGGTGGGGCCGTAGGGGTGGGATTACCTTGAGGCTTGAAATGGAAGAGGGGCGGCAGAGGACGTCCATTTGGAAGACGGGTGCTTGGATCACGAAGTTCGTTGAAGAATGGGTGGGCACAAGCCTCCAACTGGTAAAAATAAATAAATAAATTGCAAGTTAGAGCCATTTCACATGCATCATATTTATAGTGTCTTTCTCTTCAATAATTAATGGCAAGAGAATGAAACTGAATATCACTTGGTCAATGTTGCTCGACAAAAAGAGTATTCCATTATTATAATTTAAATCTAGCAAATTTCAAATTCAAATATTGCATATATTTTCCAAATTTTTTTCATCTCAAGTACGTTTATATTCTATATAATTGAATGTACGGGGTGCTGACAAACCAAACAGGAAGAGCAACGAGTAGAAACAGGCACCCACCAGTCACCAAATTGACTTAACTACTCAAGTAGCAAATTACCACAAATGATAATGCAAGGATATTAAAGAGGGTGGATGGCATGTACTTACTGCAGTGCACCTCAAGTTTGGAGAATACTGGAGGAGTCTGGAAACAAGATCTACAGCTTCTGGGGGCATCCGCTTGTGAAAGATCTACATTTCACATTGTCACATATTATATATAAATTATATTTACATGACATATATCACGAAGTGGTGATGAGGATTAAAGGCAGAGTCCTCACTTTGTGCCATGGGTGAGCCTTGATTTGCGGGAACTTAAATTCTGTGTAGTTTGGATTCATGCATTTGATTTCTTCGCGAGTTGGTGTACCAAGGACCTACATCAATAATGCAACAAACGATAAGTAGACAATCATCAAAAAAAAAATTAAAAAAAAGAGAGAAATAGTTGCTTAGAATTCTTAATGCCCATAAACTTACTTTGATAATCTCTACAAGTTGGTCGACGCCACTCTCACCTGGGAAAAGAGGCTGAGTACAGAATTGAACAAACATATATGTAAGAAAAACATATACTAATATAAAATCATATTTAATAACTGCTTATTCAAAAGATCTAGTTGCGGAAAGAACCTGTCCAAGAAGAAGTTCGGCAAGGACACAACCAACAGACCAGATATCAATTGCAGATGTGTACTCTGTTGCCCCGAATATGAGTTCAGGTGCACGGTAGTATCGAGAACAGATGTACGATATATTTGGTTCCCCTTTCACCTGTTACAGGTAAGAGAATACAAATTCAGTGGACCAATTTTTTTACCTTAAGTTTCAACCAGTATTAGAGGTGGAAAGACGGGCAGGTCAGGCAACAGGTCAACATTGGGTTTAGATTGAATCATTGAAACAAGTCATTCCGGGTCGGGTTAAGCTGCAAACGCTTTTCTGTACCTTTTTTATGATTCTCTATAAACAACCAATGGGCTGGTTATGCTTATAAAAATTTAGATTTTACAATAGTAGTTTAATGTTCGAATAAAACGGTTTACGAGGTGGTACGCATTTATAGAAGATGAACTACCTTCAACCTGTTTTACATTTTGACCTGTTCCCTTCTGCTATAACATTTTATTTGACTCATTTGATATAGCACAACCCAAACCAATCAATTCGTAAGTAAATAGGCAAAAATTGACTACTCTAACTAATACTGTTATTCTAGAATGACAAACTAATCCTTGTCATTAACAGATAATAAGCAAATGGAAGAAATATTTGAATCTCAGAAAGATGGTATTAGGCAAGACACATACTTATATATAGAGGAACATATTACCAGAACTTTTGCGCTCCCAAAGTCACAAAGTTTGAGTTGGTGAGAATGAGGATTCACCTGCAGAGCAAATTGTACATCGCGTGACAACAAAGCTTGATAAAGCTTCATAGAGCAAGAAATAAAGTTTGGATGCATACCAGAAGATTTTGAGGTTTAATGTCCCTGTGGCAAACCCCAATTGCATGAATATAGGCTAGGGCTCTAAAAATCTGAAATAAAGTCAATGTCATAACAATAGCCACATGATCTACTTCAGCAAGATATATACTTCAGCATGGATTTGCAGTTACTGTAATGTTCTACAGTTATACCTTATAATCGTAACTACAGAAAACAAGGCCAACTTTCTTTTTAAGTTCAATTCAATTCACTAGTAATATGCAAATTGGTTATATGCCAAAGATAATTGCTTTCGAAGTCACTAAATTTTTACAAAAGCCAAATTTACAAAAATTATGACATCATGTTTTCTTCTTGTGGAATAAGAAAATAGCTGATAGTACGAAGGTAGTGTATGCCAATCCACTAATAAAATACGTGTGCATCTACCATTTCATGAGTGCCGAAAAGGTCCAATCACAAGCATTCAAAAATATTACTGAAGCAAGCTTTATAAATAAGGTTTTGCATGCAAAAAGAGACCTGATAAGTGTAAAGTTTGACGTATATCATAGGCATCCTCTGATTTGCCTTGCTGTAATGTCTTGCTACACGATAAGCTGTCTCCGGGACGTACTCAAGGACCAGATTGAGATAGAGCTCATCCTTTTCTGTAGTCGAGAAGAAACAGTGCTTGAGTGAGACAACATTGGGATGATCAAGAAGCCGCATCGTTTGCAATTCACGGTTCTTGTATCTCTTATCTTGCAAGACTTTTTTTATAGCAACAGCCTCTCCTGTTTCCAAGCACTTTGCCTGCACAAGTCAAAAGATCTCAAGCCTCTACTAGATGATATACATGTGAAAATAGCCAATCTACTGGATGCTTGTGTACCAACAAAAATTTAACCATACAAAGTAGAGGTGGCAGATTAGGCGGGTTTGTTAGCAAGTCAATACGGGTTATTTTATAAGGCATGGGACGTGGCACAAAATACATTATAAATAACCTTATACGGAGTAACTTCAATCATCTAATTTTTTTAAAACAAGATTTTGATTGTATGCAATAACAAAAAGGCAACTTTCAGCCTGTTGGAGATAAAACATAAAAGGACTGACCCATCAATAAGTAAATGGGCCAACATATTGCCACCGACAGTTCACACATTACAGCAAGTGCTTAGCTCATTACCTGAAACACAATTCCGAAAGAGCCCTGGCCAACGACGCGCTCTGCCATATAGCTTATTGTCTGTAAGTGACGAATAATAATATAATATAAAACCAAATATATAAAAAAGTATTTAAGACAATTCCAATGTTCATAAACCCAATTTCCTTGTCTTAAACATATAAAGAACTGCAAACTATATTTGAACTTTACATGCCTTAAACATCTCGTATTACTTAAAATATGACATGATAGATGTAATATATATGGAATTAAAAAACTTTCTAAAGCTAAATAGTCTAATGCCAAGAAAGTGTAACATCCTTAGGCAAGCTTATGTCAACCCCATATTTTCACAGCGGTTGATGCTTACCTGTTTAGGTTGACCATTTCTCCCTCCTATAGTAGTAACTATGATGTGTCCAGTTTCAGTACCATGTCCGTCTACCACTGTTGCTTCCATTTCCTAAAAAGAATGCAGATTTTAATGACAATTGCATTATTAATACACCCCACAAAAATTATATAGAACAATCCAAAGGGAGTAACAAGTTGCAACCTTTTCGACCTTGTCATCTTTTATCGTCATTTCATTGATTTCCTCAGGCAGTTTGTCAATAAATATAGAATTGGCACCAATTTTGTCAGCTGCTGTAGGAGCTATTGCACCAGAAGCCATATTTGAGAAGATTTGTTATTATAGATTAGGCACCAGTCATGTTGTAAGTATCTGCGTAACAGAAACCAGAAATACTAATGTAAGATGATTCTTCATACGATAAAGATCAAAGTAAACCAAAATGATTATTATTAAACAAAGATTCGCCAGATCCATTAATATGGGTGCAGGAATCCTTATCAGCAGAAATCTAAGACACAATGTGTCACAGTTATCAACTTTTTTCTGTACAAGTCAAATTTATACAATGAAAGTGATCCAGCACAGTAAAGATAGCAGCCATGCTGCTATGCAGGCATGCAGCGACACAGAAAATGTCTAGGTGTGCTATATTTATTTTTTATTTGTTTAAAAACATTCCCTTATCCGCCTTCATTTTTTTATTTGTTTAAAAACATTCCCTTATCCGCCTTCATTCTCATTACTCATTAAACTTTCTAAGACAAAAAGAATTATCCTTTTTCTTTTTCAACAGTATATTTCTTTATAATTTTTATTTCAGGTTTGTGAATTATGCAATTTAGTGTCACGATTGCTGGTAACTGCATTTTACAAGTATAGTATTCCAATGACGGAATAATATTCCCAATGCAGTAGTAAAATATGTAAGATTCACATTGTCGTATGAATGACATGACGCGCTGGCACTTGACTACCCACCTTTATTAGTTTTGGCGCCATCCTATCTATGCTTTGAGTAGAATAGCCAGTACATATGAGCTTATGCATTCATCAGATATTGGATTGAAAACCCAAAAAACAAGGGGCACATGTATAAAACACGTATGAACATAGGAATAAATAGCAGTCATCTAAATCATTTTCATACTCCTTCAGAGAGCATATAATCTACGAGTATTAAGTATCACCAGACATATCACTAAATCATTTTCATCAACGGAAACTCTACCCGGTGCTGTACTCACAGTATCCTCCCTAGTCCGCTCTTTCTTTGTTCTCCTACTGAAAAAACTTATATGATTAATTGATCTGATATTACCAAGAGTTCATGGATACCTTTGTATATAACCCGTCCACCTCAATGCAATAAAGACGTGTGTGAGATGCATTCTAACTAAACAGGTTTGTTTGTATCGATGATAATTTAGTATTGGTTGACAAACAACGCACTTGGGCAGATTGGCTAACACGATCATTACTACCATCATTCCTAGAGCCAGGCAATCTAAGCTCGCCTATAATCATAACTGTAGACGGAAGTGTGAGCGTGACCATTTCATTTCACAATCGCAAATACAGCACTCGCACATGCGCAAACGCGAGGAAACAAACCATACGACAGTTTTCCGTGCATATAAACACTTAAACATTCACAAAAAGCCAAACTTGAAGAAAAAAGTCTAGTGATAAACTTATATCCTACATCGAAAGCGATTTATTCGGCTTACACTCATGAATCAGCATACAATCTATCAATTTCTAAATACAACACCAAGCAAATAAACTATTAAAAAAAAAAAAAAAAAAAAATCATTTCTTTGCATAACTTCCTACATTTCTATCAATTAAACACATATAATTAGGGCACAAAATCTAGGGTTCCAAACAACAAGATTACCTGTACGCTTTCAGCTAAAATTTCTTAAAAACACGATCAAATTGTTTATTAATTATTATTAACCACTATAACAAACCCTAGAAATTATTCAAATGGGAAACAAGTTATAGTACAAAATGTGAGTGTCTTCGTTCTTTCTGTTACAAGCTTTGACCATGTGGGACTTGATGCTCTCTGTTTATTAAATTACTCTTTGTTTATTATGGGCGGATTTTAAATAATTTATTGGTTTTGGTTTAGGGGTAGATTTGGAGTCCGAAGACTAATGGGGAACAAGGGAAAGGCGACACGTGTAAATTAATCAAATGCGAGTTCAATTATACTGCCTAGCTTCCAGCCCGGCCGATGGCCGGCTAGTTTTAAAAAATTGTTTGTAGAAAATGAAAGATAGTAAAAAAGGTTTTATAGTAAATTAATAATGTAAATTGCAACAAACTTTGTGATTCTATATCATTTAGTAATTGATATATGAGATGGTTAATAAAAATAATGTTAAATGATATATTATTAAAAACTAAAAACGTTTAGGTAAAATGTTATTTGCAAAACATTCGCAAAGAAACTAAATAGCCTGGATTGTTTTAACAAAAAGAAGCTAAGAAATAAGAGTAAACTTATAGTCGATGAACGACTTTTTTACAAAAAGTAGCTGATTTATATCTTATATCTCAATTTTATAGTGACTCCATTGGTACAACTCATCTTCACCATCATGAGATTTAGTTGGACACTAAACTGAAGGAACATCAGGTTCCATATCTTTAACTTCTTTTTACAACTGTGCAGATTTCGTTGCATTCACAAGTTCTGTAAAACCAACATGATATTATGGAAAACTAAGATTATACGGACCATGTAGAGAGCAGTTAACTATTGCATTCAAAATTATGTATATTATTACTCAACTCCACATCGGTAAAAAAGCTAAAGAAACTAAGGAGGTGGGGGTCATACATTGATGTTATGAGCTGGCAATCTCTCTTCATCATCCTCCCCTATAACATTCATTGGGTCATCTTCATCATATTCTTCTTACTGAGCCTGTTTTAGTCACTCAATAACAGCTTTGGAATGAGAAGTACCTAATAGAGACGGAATAAAAATATTGCCAAAATAAGTACAAACACAATTTAGTTGCTCATCACAAAGAATATTGTTATGCCCAGTTTTCCATGCAAAAAGTATTATAGAAATTTGACCATAGTTGCATAATGTTAAACCTTTAATATATGTTAACTTACTAATCCTTAGTCGTGTTCAACTTCATACACATGTTTTATCGAGCATGAAGTCATTCTCTTCAGATTTTGTTTTATATTTCCTTTTCACAGTTCAACCTTTTTAACTCTCACCATATTATGATCCTATAACCACATAGCAATTATAATAGGAATTTGAAGGTAAAATAATATTTAAAAATAGATGGCTTGGAAAATTAATGGTTGATGTGGACGTTACCTTTAGCACGAGTTGTCAGAGCATTATTAAGCCTCGAAGGTTGTTGGCTCTCTTTTTTTTTTGTACTTGGATCTGTTCACGAGTACACCCACGGATGCATTCTTTAATCATTGATAGATCCAGTCCCAAATTAAATCATAAAACAACCCAACATGTCATTCATAAACCTATGTTATTGAGATAATGTTACCTATTCTAGCTTAGCTCAATACAACATCGTATAAGTGATTCCTTCATAAATACCAACATATCCTCTTATGAGCAAGCATATATGATAAAACATAAAAAGAGCAAAAGAGAAAGAAACCATAAAATTTACATTTAGGGTCATATTAACATAAAGATATGGTTAAAATTGTACGAAGGAAACCACTAAAAATATATGAAGCAAAAGCGGCCATCCAACATCCACAAGTTATTAAATAAGTATATTTCTAAGCATTATTCCTAACAACATAGCTATGTAAGACTGATGAGTGTGTGAATACTCATCATTTTTGGTCAATCTGAACTGCAAAAAACATTTAAAAACACTCAAAAATGCATCAAAATACTGAAAATATCCCAGGGATTGTGTTTTATATGTTTTAGATGCAAAATGAGTAAAAACAGATGAAAAATGAACAAAGTTTGCATAATTGGCAGTTTCAGTCTCCCAACTTTCAAAACTTGTCAAAATTAGTCCCTGAGCATTTGTTTTGTAAGAAAAGTCACCAAATGTCCTTTTGAAATCATAAGTTATCATATTTTGTCCTTTGGTGAAAGATTTGAAAATTTATAATTTTGGTCCCTGAAGTTTCACAATTGGCAAAAATAGTCCCTGGGATGTCAAATTTTGGAAATTACAATTTATGGTCCTTTGGTTATTGGTACTTGGCAAGTTAAACCCCTTTTGATAATTTTGGGAAAGTTTCATTTTTAGTCCCTCAACTTTGAAAAATGACATAAATGGCCCCCGAATGTTTAACTTTAGATGAAAAGCAAGAATGGTCCTTGGGATATCTTTGAGAAATGTGCATTTTCAGTCCCCAAGATTTGGTAAATTACATGAATGGTCCTTGTTAAATCCTAGTTACATACCAAATGGACCCTATGCTTAAATCAACAAATAAACCCAAAAACAAATCCACCCCATAAACCTGATCCAGCCAAAAACCCCAAGCCCATTCCCCCTTGGCCCAACTTCCAAACCGTTTAATAATACCACCCACCCGGTCAACCCAGGTCAAACCCTTCTCCCCCGTCCACTGTTCACCCACCTTTCCCCCCATATCCTGCTCCATGATACCTGCACTGTGTCCCCCCTCCTTTCCCACAAATCCCTCACCAACCTCACCACTTATCCCTAACAACCCCCCTCCTCATTTATTACCTCACCTAAACCACTAAAACCCTCCCAATTCCTTTTCCCGCCAAAAATGATCAAACGGCTAGGATCAAATTTAATCATCCAATGGCTCAGGAAGTTGATGGGAATGAAAGAGAAGACTACCAAGGCCTATTTAAGTCAAGAAAGAAGCAGGGAGAAAAATAGTTAGAGTAGTATTAGTTGTAGCTTAGTTTAGCTCATCATTTTAATGTAATTTCCTAGTTTAAGTTAAGTAATTTAGCTTTCAAAGCTTGAATTCAGTATTTTCATTGTACTTTTTGTGTTTCCTAATTTAAATCTTAAGCTTCTCAGTCACAATTCAGATTTTGCACTTTTCACTTTGAAATCTCATTTCATCCTTAATAATATTAAAGGTTGTGTTTTATTGTTTCCAAAGCTTAAAATGAGCCGATTATGAGTTTCTGTGAGCTATTTAGGCATTAGAATTAGTTTTCATCCAAATTAATAAAAATACTCAAAAATCATAAAAAATAACAAATAAATATAAAAATCACTGTGGAGGTTGATTGAAGCAGAATGCATGGTGGATGATGGACTTATATGGTTTTAATGCCTAGTGGGAGGCCTTAGGTTGTGGCTTGATGCCTTGGTCAACTATCTCAGTTAACTGCTATTGTAAGCAATTTCATTTTTTTGGCATTCAATGTTCATGTACTCCATTTGTTGCTCAATTCAGTTCTTGTATGCTTATTTAATGATAGTATAAGTTTAGAAATCAGTCCCATGGTTTAATTTGGCCATTTGTTTTGAAAATCACCAAGATAGCTTTTATTAAGGGGTGTTTGGTTCTAGCTATCTTCCTGTGCTCTTGTTGTTGCTTGTTGTTAGTTTAGGTTTAGACAACTAATCTTAGGTCATTAGAACTTATTTCAATCATAAAATCAGTGGTAAAAGCCCCATAAGTCAAAATCACCATTTTAAGCCATTGTATTGTTAACTGTTAAGGTTCAAAGGTGGTAATTTCACCATTTCAGTTCATAGACAGATAATAAAGCTTGTTTTAGTCTCCATATATCTTACTACTACCATTTCAATCATTAAATTAAGGTCCAAAGTTCAACAAAGTCAATTTAGGTGTTTATCATAAAAAGTCAAAATATAACTTAGTACAGAAAGTCAGATTTTGAGTGAATTGTTTTGATTTTTGTGTTGTGATTTAAGCCCAAAGCTTTTAACATGTTGTACTCCACTAGCTTATCTTTAGGAATCCGCATTTGCTTATTTTTTTTTAGATTTCTATTTAGGGCTTATTTTATAGCCTAAACAGGCCTGCAGGCCAAGGGCATGCCCTGCATCAGGGGTACCTGATTGATGCTAAACAGTCAACCTTAAATTGACCAAGTCAATGGTCAACAAGGTCAAACTCCCTAGATCAATGCTCCGGGTAATATAAGGTATCACCAGGTCGTTAAGTCCCGTTGAAGTGTGAATTGTAACTTTAGCGTGCTTTGTGATCGGGTGATTATTCACAGAAAAGGGTTATGATCAGAATTATTTGGAAATTATTAACAAGTATAGCTTAGGAAAGCTACGTGATTGATTACGGGAATTTAGATTACAAAGATTTGAGCTAAAACCTAAAAACGTACGTTTTAATTAAAAACGTACTTAGACGAACGAAACGAAAAGTACAACTGATGGACGGAAAGGGTTACAAGTGTAAAATTAATATTTTTACAATCCTAATAATTAAAGAAAATTTTAAGAAAAATAAAAACTATTTTTACACTATTTAATTATTAACTATTAATTAATTACTAATTATCTATTTATTAACTAATTAACTAATTAAATTTATAAAAAAAAAAAAAATACTAAAGAGACTTAGAAAATTAAGAAAAATTTTACAAATCTAAAACCATCATGGGAATCCTAAAAAAATTATAAAAAGTTTATTTTATGTATTTTTAAACTAATTAACTAATTATTAATCTAATTACTTATTAATTTCTAATTAAACTAATTATATTATAAAAAATAGAAAATGAGTAATATAAATTCTAGAAAAATTTGTAAAAATGTTTTAACTTAAATAAAATCTAGAAAAATTATAAAAACTAGGTTATACTTTGTAAAATCTAATTATGCTATTTAATTAATTAATATTAATTAAAAATAAATTAAACTAAAATTAATTATAAAAACCACTAAAAGACAAAATAAAATCTGGAAAAATTTATAAAATTACTTTAACCTAAAGTAGAATTTCTAAAAATATAAAAATGATATATTGCTTATAAATAAGCTAAAAAGAAAAATAAAAAGATAAATCCTATTAAATAGAAGCTATCACTATAATTAAAGTTGATTTTTTTGGTTTTTTCTTTTTCCAAACTAATTAACCACTAAAAAAAAAACTTTTGCTGAAAAAACTTTTAATATAACCCAAGAAATAAGCACTTAGAGTGCTTATTGATCCCACAGTTGACTTTTGTTGACTGTGGAAGATTTTTAGCTCAAATGGAATGATGTGGGGTTCACAATGATAAATATGGTTTCTCTGAGATGGTTGAGCAAGAATAAGCAAGAATCAACCACTTAAGTTGCCTGAATAAGCCACACATCTCAAATAAGCTGTTTGCTTATTGAAGTTCTGGGTCAGATTGGGGACAAGGTTTAGGGTCAATCCAGATGGGGTCCACAGGTCCACAGGTCAAAATAATGGTCAACAGGTCAACCCTGGTAGGAGGGGGGTTGGTTTAGGGTCAACCCTGGTCCACAGGTCCACAGGTCAAAATAATGGTCAAAAACTAGGTTATACTTTGTAAAATCTAATTATGGTCAACAGGTCAAAATAATGGTCAACAGGTTAACACTGCAACTACCAAGATTCCAATTTTACCTTATTTGACAGTTAATGAAGCAGTTTTTTCAAACCATATTAAGCCTATATCTAGATGACTAAGTTATTTCTAACAGATCAAAAGCACCACAAATAAGCTAGAATAAACAGATTTAAACAACTAATTACACTAATAATCAACAACTACACAGTTTGCTACTAATATACTAAGAACTTGAAAAATGAGGATTGGAAATGGAAAACCTTGGTACTAGCTTAACTAGACCTCCTTGAAACAGCAACAAGCTCCTAGCTTGTTATAAACAAGCTAGGTAGAGTCCTTCTACCAATTCCACAACTTGGTACTTCCAAAAAGCCTCCACAGTCCAAATGATAAGGTACCCTGCTATTTATTTTTGTGCTTGGTTTATTTATTTATTTTTTATTATTTGTTTTCTAAAGTATTTAAGAGCTTATGTGAGCTTGTGAATCAGTTTTTGATAAGTTACAAGCTTAAGCTTAAAACTAAAATTATTAAATTAAAACTGAGAAATGGAAAGAAAGCTTGAATTTCTGGAAATGGAAATTGATATTAACTAAATAAAACAGATTACAATTTAAATGTTTGCTGAGAAAAGTAAATTACAATAACTTTTACATAATTTTAAAATAAGCTAAAAAACTACTCAGCTGCTCCACTGAATCTCTTCTTCTTATAGCTCCTCAATTAGGGTTTGGGATGAACCCTTGTCCTTTTCTAGCATAATTCTTGACCTTTGGATGAGTTTACATCAATCCTGACCCTCAATTGGTTTTGGCGCCAAGATGGAATTTGGCCGTTTCTTGAGATAATTGGTGCCAGAAGTGATATTTTGGAGCTTAGCTGTTGGTTTGGAGTACCAAGGGGGGGGGGGGGGGGGGTTGGAGTGTGCAGGTGGTGAAAGAGTAGGGGTGATGATGGGGGAGCTTGGCTTGTAGCAGATATCTTTACCAAGAGCCGTTTGCTCCTGGATTAGCCAATCCCTTTTGTCGTTTAGACACGGCGGACTGATTACCACAAAAATTTTGAAATAAAGTGAAAATTTTTTGAAAAATTTGGGCCAAAATGGGGGTACTTGAAAGTATTTTGTGATAAAATTCGCTAGAATTCCCCCCCCCCCCCCTACACTTAGAAATGAATATTGTCCTCAATATTCAAAGTCTCGGCTATTATGCCGAATCTATGAACGTAAAAAGATAATATTCGAAGGGGCAAATAATAAAAAAGGTAATATACTTGCCACAATTTCATCGAATGGGTAGCGAACTAAAATTTTTAATTTTGAGGACAAAATAGTTGTATTTTTTTTTCTAAGTGGGTAATATTCCACTTGCATAGCCGGTTGATGCTATGTGGACCGGTTACCATCCAAATACATAAACCCAAATACATCCAAATACATATACCCTTTATTTCTTCACCCAAATACATAAACCCAATGTGTTTAGCAAGCATCCAAGTTTTGTGACTATTCCCTGCCACTGAGCCAGCAAAATCTCATGAGAAGCAGCATTTGCAAGTGCACGAGCTGTCACCTTTGTCAAGCTTGATTTTGAAATCCTTGGTGCCTAGATCATTTGCACATTAGAAGTCATAAGCTTTCCATGGGGATTTTCACACATAAAAAATGGCAACTGTACAACTACTTAATTGATTAGCAGCAAGTCGAGGTGACAATTTCGACCCATTTATTTACAAATATGTTGCTGAAGATTATGTTTTATTTCATCTCTACTGGTCAACGAGTAAAAACATAGCTTTAAAGAGGAGATTGAATTGGTTGACAGATCCAAAGTCACCCAAAGGGTAGTTTAATCCACAAAACCTCTTAAAATCATTAAACTTTAACTTTGAGTACAAACAAGTGTGTTTTGGGTCATCAGAAGCGACCCGACCCACCCATTTGCTACCTCTGGCATTTAAGTACCTGAATGCACAACCCAAGCAATGGAGATATCTCTCTCTTTAAGTTATCGCATATCAACCCTTAAAATCATACCTCGTTTTTAGTTTTCAATCCTTACCAAATCAAGAAACGTGGATATATATTTTTACCTCGTTTTGGTGGGGATTTGGAAGGCGGTGGGGCGGTAGTGGTGGAGGTAGGTGGCGGTGGTAGTGGGCTGTGGTGGATATGCCGGTTTGGGAGGTGGAGGTGATGGGTTAGTCGGCCAGTGATGGGTTCGGTTTGGGAAGAGGGTTGAGAGTCGGGTTTTGTTGCTTGTGGAGATTGGTAAGGATTGGGAGGTGGAGGTGATTGGGTATTTTGACTTATATTAGTTGTGAAGGGTGAAACCGGGTACCGGGTCTCCAAGTAAAAACATACCCGGTTAGAGAAAAAATTATAACTTTTTTTACCTCTTTATTAAATTTTTTAGTTGACTACCCAATCGAAGAAATTGTGGCAAGTATGTTACCTTTTTATATTATTTGCCCATATTCGAAGCTAATTGTGGAATTTTGTTTTGTATTTTTTACTTTATTTATCTGTACATACAATCACACACTTTTTTTTTCTGAACTTATATACATATATACATTTTCAAATTAGCGGGGGGTTGGCCATTCCCCCACACTAGGGTGGTAGAAAGTAGAAAGAAGTCAGAAATACGGGTGAAAACCCATATATGTTGCTAATTTTTGTTCATCGAGTCGCTAGCTTGACTCGATCCCCGAATTCAATTGTCCTTGGGGAAAGTTTGGAGATCCGGGACAACCATGGATGGTATGTCCTCTCCAAAGTAGTGCTTTAAACGATGTCCATTCACTTTGAAATTAGGGCCGTCATTTTGTGATAACTCGACGGTGCCATAAGGATAAACCTTAACGATAGTGAATGGACCAGTCCATCGGGTTTTTAGCTTTCCCGAGAAGATCTTGAGTCTAGAGTTGAAAAGAAGGACTCGATCACAAACGTTGAAAACGCGGTTTTTGATTTTTGAGTCATGAATCTTCTTTGTCTTTTCTTTATAGATCAAAGAGTTCTCATAAGCTTGATCACGAAGTTCATTTAATTCATTGAGTTGAACTTTCCTATGATCACCCGCAGTTTTGAGGTCAAAATTGGCATGCTTGAGAGCCCAATAGGCTTTATGCTCAAGCTCGATCGGAAGATGGCACGCTTTCCCGTACACAAGCTTGTATGGCGTACACCCAATGGGTGTTTTATACGCCGTACGGAAAGCCCAAAGTGCATCATCTAATTTATCCGACCAAGAAGCACGATTTTCCCCAACGGTTCTTTCCAATATTCTCTTAATGCCTCGATTGGAAACTTCTACTTGTCCACTTGTTTGAGGGTGGTACGCAGTAGAAAGATGGTGAGTTACACCATACTTTTGCATGACTTTATCAAATTTGTCATTGCAAAAATGCGTACTGTTGGAGTATGCTCGTGTCATAATAAATAATTATATGGCTAGACATATGTGAGCCTATGGGGTCACACACTTATACACAGAGACACCATTATATATATTGTATTTATCGTATTTACACTATATATATATACGACTACGTAACTCGGGATCAATAACGGGCTACTAATAACTAAGCTAGTACTTAGTTTATTGGATTGGACCAACAAATGGGCAAGCCCATTTAGGGCCCCCATGGAAAGCCTAGGTGAGAAATGAACAAGGGAGAAGTTTAAGGTTGCTAAGTGTAAATTTTATGATGATAAGTGCTAATTGATTTGGTCATATCTCATCATAAATTACATTAACAACTTACCAACTTTCTCTCCCCTTCCTCTACCAAGGAACCACGAAATAACACACACCCATATTAGGGTTTTGTGTTTTTGATCTCATCTAACCTTATTCTAGTGTAGTTCAAGGCTAGATCGCGTGTTACGGGGTCAAGACTAGCATCGGGTGGTGATCTATGACGTGTAGTATGTTTCCATCATAGAGGTGATCTATTTTGGTCACTTGGTTTCATAGGAGGTTTGTGGTGTTGGTGATGGTCTCCATACGATTCAACCGATCACGCTACAAAGGTATAATTGTTGTTATTGTTATTGATTGATCATATGGCTATATGGATCCTTGTATGGTGATGTTATCCGCTGCGCTTATTTGTTTTATATATGTTTTATATTCTTACATCACCTATAGTGGTATCACGAGCCATCATATGTGCCATATGATTATCGGGTATGCATAAAAATGGCTAAAACGGGTGTTTTTTGATGATTTTTGAAGTCATGGTTAAAACAGCCCTAGGGCTCCAATTTTTTCCTCAGAGGACGACCCTTTAGGGGTCTTATGATCTGCACTTTTTGGTCCCATGGCCATTTGTTATGCATACGCTAATTGGTTACTTGTCGGGTACGTGAAAAATAGCCTAAAACGCGTGTTTTTGATCGGTTTTCGAAACGGTTTTAATTCAGCCCCTAAGGCCATATTTTTTGTGGTTAAATGGTATTTGGAAGGTCCTAATATCAGTGGGTTTTGACCCTTAAGTCATAGGAAACATGTACCTAACGGGGTTTTAATTCTTGTCTATTATTTCTTCGTTTTTCGTTGGCTAACAATTTATTTCTTGTTATTTATTTTGTTTCCATGGAAAATACATGCATGTTTGTCCATGGAGTTAGCCAACACCATGTTTCATTCATAATATTATGGTATTATTATGTTTACATGCAAAGCCGATGAAAACCTAGACCACTTGTGCATTGTATGGTTGTTTATGTTGTTTATTTCGTGTTTTGGGGTTTTTGCCATTGTTTCGGCATTTATGTAATTATGTTCTTTTGGTTGTAGCCATTGTTTGGGCACTTTTACAGTATATTAAAAGTATATTAATTGTATTTTACTTTCAATATAATGTAATCGTGGCTTGGTGGTGAAAGGCGAAAGAGTTAAAGAAGTTTTTGCCGAAAAAATGACTGCTGGAACACCAGTTGGTAAAACGGAGTTTCCCGGTGATTGGTATGGTCTTTTTGGCTGAAATTTTTTATTTACAGGTACCCAAGACATGGGCCTATAACTTTCTAGTTTTGAGCTAAGCCCGGGGAAGCCTCCTTCATGGACTTTTGGGCCCTCTAACACAGAAATTCTGGAAGGACAGAAACTGCTTTTCATGTGCATCATGGGCTTCCAACTTGCTCTTGTTTGTCTTGGAGCAAGTGGGAGTCCTCCGTGTGGTTATGTGGTTGTCCCTAGTTGACTCTTGGTTCTCGTGATGGCTCACGAGACCAAGCATAGGTTTTTTCATCGGTTGAGGCTTTGCATATTGTGGTTGTGTGTTTGTTTTGCTTTTTATATATCTTGTTTCATATGTAAAATTGCAAATTGTTTTCTATAAAACTTAAAACGAAACACAAACCATTTTCAAAACTAAATCTTTTGATTTAGTTTTACTAAGTTTTTGAAACTTGAAATTATTGTTTTATAATAACACCTTAACTTGTTATGTATGTTATTTTATTTATGTATTGTCCAAACTTTATTATCCACGTAAGATTAATATTAGTCATGAAAATGGACAACTTGATATACATAAATTAAAACAATGATTACACTTAAGTTAAGAAATGTTTTTAACTTGTGCTACGAAGGATGAATGCATGCTCCTTTCATACACCTTTTGATTCGCATCAAAACTTTTACCCGTCAAAATTTAAGTCACACCGTCCAATTTTGAGAACACTTGCAATTACTTTTTGCCTATGCGTGGGACCTAGGTTGAATTGTAACCCAAGGTGACTATTCTCTATGCGTGGGACCTAGATATATTCTCGCACGTTCTCAAATTGGATGACTTAATCGAGTTAAGCGGTGAGACCTTGACCCGAGGCAAAGATGGGACTAAACATGCCTACATGACACTAGTTGTTTGACACTAGATGTCATGAGTCCCATAAGGATCTAAGAATTGCACTTGTAATGCAATTGGTGATCGTCACCTACCAATTGAATCTACTATTGCTAGCAGATCAACTGATGTGATAGTAGAAGCACAATGTGGATCTTAGCCTTTTACGTAAATTAATTGTTTTAAATTGTAAACATGGGGTAATTAATTTATAAAAGGATAATTATCAAAAATACTAATTATGAACTTTGAGAATTCAATTAATGAATTAATGCAACACAAATCGTAAACAAAAGTTTGTTCTTTTCTTGTTAAAAGGATCAAACTAAGTCTTCCTTTCCTTGTAAGAAAGAGACTTGTTCCTATCCTTTTCCTTATAAGGAAAAGCCATAATAGGAATATTTGAATTGTCATAATTCTAATCAAACTCAAAGCACACATACTCTAGAAATCGTGATGTCTTGTAAAGTTAAAACGGTTAAGTATGGTTGCACATCTTATTTCATCAAGTTCGTTTTATAACCCTAGTTCCAGTTTTAAAACCTTGAAGAAATATAAGATATTTGGATAACTAGAGAACATGTTTTCTATAGCTACCAAACTAAAATGAGTTTAAGTAATTAGAAAACGGAAATATCAATAAACCGCAAAGTGGTAAAGGCAATTACTAGCATGATTACCTAGTAATGTGTCTTAACCCAATAAACATGGAGGAACTGCATGCCTAATTTTAAGCTTAAAATGATGGCTAGCCCATCATCTATATGTTAGAACTTGATGCACTTCCTTGAATACCTAAGTACATGTTTACTAGTCAAAGTGACTCACATTAGCAATAATGTGTAGATATTCAAAGAAAGAAGGAAAGTATCCAATCGTCACTCACTCTCCACTGGTGATGTAACACTTATAATGCTACCTAATCCAGTGGGAGCTACGTGATTGTATTACTGGTGATGAAGCACATGTCATGTTCTCTAATCCAGTGTGAGTTGTAAGCTCTATTAACTTACAAGTTGCCCAACTTATTTCTAGATTGTCTTGAAATAATACATTACTTTCCACATGTGAAGCATCATAGTTTTTATGAGAACCATAGCATAAATTTTATTAGATAACTTGTCGCGTTCCTGATGTTGCTTCCTGAAATGTTATCAATAAAATTGTTATGCATGATTCATTATAAAAGCGATAAAAGTTCTACACATCTATATTTTGATTTTGACTAAAATCATATGTTATCTATGACACTGTCATATTTACTTGCATGATGTTGTTCCATGCACAAGTGGGAGAAATCTTAATTGTGTGCAAGGTACAACATATAAAAATATGACTAATGGTTTTTCTTGACTGCAAGGTAAGAAAACTAAGTTCTACTAGGACTTATACACATAAAATGTATGTTGCCCTGATTAGAACAAAATGTAAAGATAACATGAAAAGCTACTTCAACATATTTGCTGAATTGTTTAGTAAATATGATTATGTCTTCTTGTAAATTCATAATCATGAAGTATGTAATTAACTTGAAATTACTATTGAGGCCAATTGTTGGCACTCATAATTACTTTAGTTGAATATGTTTAGGTCTCTTGTAAAGACATAAACATCAATTCCGTTAATTGTGGAAAGACTTATAACGTAAAGTAAAGACGTTAATTTGTTGTGTCTTCTTGTTAAAGACATGTACACTTACGACGTATAATAAAATATTTAATGTTTATGTTTTCTAGTTAAAACATACACATGAAGTCATTGACTTGGTCAAAGACTTTAAATATAAAGTATGCAGTAGGCTAATAATACTATTGATGCCATCTGGTATGACTTGGTTGGCAGATACGTAAGCCAAAGAGTATAAGTTCATCTAATGAGTTGTGTGATAGTCTCACAACATCTATCCACGTGGAATACCACAACTTTATGGTATGTCCATCATGGATATCATTTTATCTTTGATGACTTAAACTCTTTTACCTCAAAAGCAATCAAGGTTAGAAAATTGGATGTGCCATGCGTACACCGAATATGGTTCCAACCCAGAAGGAATTTAGGACACCATTGTATTATGGAATAGGATGAATCCCATTATGTCTTGATTGAAGTTCTGAATTTGTTAAATACCTGAGAGTAAGTAATTAACAAACTAGAATCAAGAACTAACGATGTATTTTGGATGTACCACTTGAAAACAATTTATTGTCATCAAGATGCTGAGTACTTGGAGATTAGTCTCCACTTACAAAAGCAAGTGGGAGCACCTTTAGATCTTGAAGTTATTCAAGAGCTAAATACACAACCTTCTGAGTACACTTGCTAATGTCATACTAAGGGTGAACATGCATATGTTAAACCATAGATTGATATCTCTCATTCATAAATACGCAAGGATAACCCTAACACCTGAATGATATATTTTTTATATCAATGTTAAGGGACATAAGTTGGAGGATCATAGTGAACCTGCTAACTAAAGAGATGCATTGTCAGATCTTGAATCTGATAAATAGCTCAAAACTATGAATGATAAGATGCAGTCCTTAAAAGATAATCACTCATGGAGCTTGATTAATCTCTTACCAAATCAGTTAGACTGTGAGGTTTAAAAATGAGTTTCTTGATAAGAATACTCAAAAGGACAAACTTGTACACACATTTAACGCATGCGTAGTAGAAGGAGGTTACTCGTACTCAAGAAATTGATTATGATTAAATCTTCATACCTACAAACATTAAATGTATAAAGATGATTAATTGTCATATTTGTTTTCATGTAAATGAAATATGACAATAGGATTTCAAAACACTTTTGATTACTTTTGCGAGGACGATGAGTAATCAAAAGGGTTTATGAATCTATATAATCTTTATTATGTATACAAGACATAAGAATCCAGTTGTGGATTAGATCATGCATCTAGGAGCAGAGATCTTAATTTAATCATTAATTTGATTTTGATTAAATAAGATTACTCCTGAGAACTCAGAGTGCAAGTAGGATAAATGAATTTGTTTTCTTAAATCTCATATGTTGTTAACATATAAGAAACAGTATTCCATCTAAGCTAGACTTTAATCCTTAGCCTGGAATGAAGTTTCACTTAAGGAATTTAGGAAATAAAATATACAACCTTGTTGCATGTGTTTATGAGAATAAACATAAGCGGTTAATAATCTAAACACGATATGACCAGTCATTGAGGGGAGTCTCAATGATCAATCTTAACTGATGAGATTGAATGCATGAATGGAAACCTTAAGTTTAACTAAAGGATTCATTATGTAAGTCATATTATGTATTGGATTAATTATATCAGTTGCATGAATGCAAGATGAGTTGATAACAACAAATATCTAAGTGAAAGTCATTAGATAATTGTTAAACGAACAACCTAATGGACCTGCAAAAGACCAAAGATTTGTTCAAAAGTTTACGGATATTTTGAGGAGCTCTGTTATATTTTCATTCATTGATGCTTATATAACTAAGATTATGCTCAACCCTAGTCGTAGTAGGATGACATCATGAATGATGACACCTCTAACTAGATGTGCTCAATTGAGAGCATTAATGCATTATACATTAAAAGAATAAGAATACTTTACAGTTTGGGAAACTGTTATTATGACTGTCTAAAGTAGGTGTTTTGCTAGCTTCAAACACACTATGAAATGTGTTGTTGCAATACTCGTATTGTACTTGAATGCACACATACAAAAGGACAATCATCATTCAAAACATATTTGAATTTTGAAACAAGTATTCTCAAAGTTTACTTAGATGACTACTTGTTGTCTTGTACAACAAAATTGATCATGGTGGAAACATCGGATTTCGATCTATATGTAGTCTTGTGCATATCTGTTTTTAGTATTTGGATAATGGAACTGTAAGCAGTCGTATTATATAATGAATTGATATACCGGGTATTATCGTCTTCATTTATACTACTGTGTTCTATATTTGCATGTTTAATCCATGAATAATTTCTTTATTCTAAAATTGTCCATTGCCAGTTGACGATACGGGAGTATCATCGAATTAAGGCAAATGTGAGCGTGTTGGTGATTTATTTGCCAAACTCATATGTTGTTCATTGGGATGAACATTGGACTGACCCAACCTTCGAGAATTCACTGCATGGATCGGCGTCAATAGTGAATCTCGCAAATGGTTATGTCTCTTATCCTTAGACTTGAGATGCAAGTAGGTCTTGCATGTGTGGAATTTCATTCTTTGATATGGTTAAACACTGTCCTAAATAAGGTAGTTATAAAAACCATTTTCAGGAGTGATTTGAAACACATGAATGACACGTGCAGTCAAAATAGGATTTGTTCATCCACATGTCATGGAGTTAGATACTATTGGGCCCCTCGATGAATTGAATGGATGTTTGTATGGCCGTACCCAAATGAGATTAAGATGAATCTTAATTCACTTGGTAATCTTGTTCAATATCTAGATCGAGAAACATAATAGTTGAACAAATAGAATGACTTCGATCCATGTCTAGTGTTCAACATAGTATCTGTAACAAAAGGATGGATGACATATAAACCATTTAAATGAGAAGTTTAAGAAACTACCCTCACATATTTCTAGGGGCATTGGCGTGTTGCTAGACGCTAACCTTTGCTTGTATAATTACTTGATTATTATGACGTCGCAAGTGGGAGCTCTTGGAGTATGCTCGTGTCATAATAAATAATTATATGGCTAGACATATGTGAGCCTATGGGGTCACACACTTATACACAGAGACACCATTATATATATTGTATTTATCGTATTTACACTATATATATATACGACTACGTAACTCGGGATCAATAACGGGCTACTAATAACTAAGCTAGTACTTAGTTTATTGGATTGGACCAACAAATGGGCAAGCCCATTTAGGGCCCCTATGGAAAGCCTAGGTGAGAAATGAACAAGGGAGAAGTTTAAGGTTGCTAAGTGTAAATTTTATGATGATAAGTGCTAATTGATTTGGTCATATCTCATCATAAATTACATTAACAACTTACCAACTTTCTCTCCCCTTCTTCTACCAAGGAACCACGAAATAACACACACCCATATTAGGGTTTTGTGTTTTTGATCTCATCTAACCTTATTCTAGTGTAGTTCAAGGCTAGATCGCGTGTTACGGGGTCAAGACTAGCATCGGGTGGTGATCTATGACGTGTAGTGTGTTTCCATCATAGAGGTGATCTATTTTGGTCACTTGGTTTCATAGGAGGTTCGTGGTGTTGGTGATGGTCTCCATACGATTCAACCGATCACGCTACAAAGGTATAATTGTTGTTATTGTTATTGATTGATCATATGGCTATATGGATCCTTGTATGGTGATGTTATCCGCTGCGCTTATTTGTTTTATATATGTTTTATATTCTTACATCACCTATACGTACCACGATCACTAATTATAGCACGTGGAGTTCCAAATCGAGCAAAGAGAGCTTTCAAAAATTTCACGACTACTCGGGCATCATTTGTGGGTAGAGCTTTTGCTTCAACCCATTTTGACAAATAGTCAACTGCCATGAGTATATACTTGTTTCCATGAGATGATGGAAATGGCCCCATAAAGTCGATGCCCCATACGTCAAATATTTCACAAACTTGGATTGCATTTTGTGGCATTTCATTCTTTTGTGAAATATTCTCGTGACGTTGACAAGCGTCACAGGATTTGACCAATTCTTGGGCATCCTTGTAAATCGTGGGCCAAAAGAATCCGGAGTCAAACACCTTTTTGGCAGTGTAATTTGGATTGTGGTGGCCCCCCGTGGGACCAGCATGGCAAGCCTTAAGAATTTCAGTGGCTTCTTGACCATATACACACCGCCGGATGACTTGATCCGCACATATTTTGAACAAGTAGGGGTCGTCCCAGAAATAATGTTTTACATCTTTAAAGAATTTATTTTTCTGTTGGGACGACATCCCTTTCACAATGAAGTTACCCGCAAGGTAATTTGCAAAATCGGCAAACCAAGGGGTAACAGAATCTCCACGGAAGGAAACCGCATTGAGTGTCTCGAGAGGGAATGTTTCATTAATTTCTTTCCTCTCGAAAACATCTTGACGGGGGTTTTCCAAACGGGAGAGATGATCAGCAGCTAGGTTCTCAGCTCCTTTTTTATCACGAATTATGATATCAAATTCCTGTAGTAGGAGAACCCAACGAAGAAGTCTCGGCTTTGCATCTTGTTTTGCAAAAAGGTACTTCAAAGCCGAGCGATCCGTATACACTATGCTTTTAGTTAGCATCAAGTATGGCCGGAATTTTTCAAAAGCATACACTACAACTAATAATTCTTTTTCGGTAGTGGTGTAATGGCTTTGAGCCTCGGTCATAGTTTTGCTGGCATAGTGTATAGGCTGAAAATGTTTTGTTTTTCGTTGCCCCAAGACTGCCCCTATAGCATAATCACTAGCATCACACATGAGCTCGAAGGGCAAGTCCCAATCGGGGGCAACAAGAATTGGTGCCTCGGTAAGCCTTTTCTTTAATGTTTCAAAGGCTTCGATGCACTCGGGGGAGAAGATAAAAGGAGCATCCTTTTCGAGGAGATGGGTCATAGGCCGGGCGATTTTAGAAAAATCTTGAATAAACCTACGATAGAAACCGGCGTGACCCAAAAAGCTCCTAACACCTTTCACAGTTGTGGGATGAGGTAATTTTGCGATGACATCCACTTTGGCTTTGTCAACCTCAATCCCGTTTTTTGAAATTTTATGGCCGAGGACAATGCCCTCTTTGACCATAAAGTGACTCTTCTCCCAATTTAGACATAACTTTGTGTCTTCACAATGTTTTAGCATGTTGTCTAAATGGGAGAGGCATGACTGAAACGAATCCCCAATGACCGAAAAATCGTCCATGAAGACCTCCATAGTTTCTCCGATCATGTCGGAAAAAATGGCCATCATACATCTTTGAAACGTGCCCGGAGCATTACATAAGCCAAATGGCATACGTTTATATGCGAAAGTTCCATAGGGGCACGTGAACGTGGTCTTTTTTTGATCTTGCGGATCAATGGGAATCTGAAAGTAACCCGAGAAACCATCGAGGAAGCAATAATACTCATTCCCCGCTAATCTCTCGAGCATCTGATCCATAAAGGGCAGAGAAAAATGATCCTTACGGGTGGCGTCATTTAACTTACGATAATCAATACAGACACGCCACCCCGTAACCAAACGAGTTGGGATTAACTCATTTTCCTCGTTTGTGACAACAGTAATGCCACCCTTTTTTGGAACACAATGAATTGGGCTGACCCAAGGACTGTCCGAGATAGGGTAAATCAATCCGGCATCAAGAAGTTTTAAAACCTCTTGTTTGATAACCTCGTGAATTTTTGGATTCACCCTTCTTTGTTGTTGGACTGCAGGTTTGAAGTCGTCTTCCATTAAAATTTTATGAGTACAGAATTCAGGGTCAATGCCCTTGATGTCGGAGAGTCGCCAAGCAATTGCTTGTTTATGGGACTTCAAAACCTTTATGAGAGCAGCCTTTTCCTCATCACTTAAGTCTTTGGCAATTATGACGGGTAATTTATCATCACCCTCCAGAAATGCATATTCAAGATGAGGCGGCAAGTCCTTAAGTTCAACCTCGGGAAAGTCATCAGTTTTCTCAACATTTTTGACTTCCTCTTTATGAAGTTGGTGTGGTAGAACAGGAAGAGGAGAAGGATCTTCGTTTAACAATTTTTCAAGTATGAGAATATCCCTCTCGAGGTCGATCTCTTGGTTATCAATTCCATCGGGAATCGAATCACTTTTGAGAAACGCCTCCATTTCTTCTAAGATGAAGTCACTTCCCTCAAACGGAGTGAGGGAAGGAGAAGAATTGGCAATAATGGGGTGAGAAGACTGAGTGAGATTTTCACTCGAAGAATCATCAATGAAACCTAAAATCTCTTGAGCATACTCCTCAGCAGCAACATCGATGACATCTATTTTGTTCACCGATTCACAGTCATAATTGGAGGAGTATCTCGAAGTTTAATTTAGGTTGAAGGTTATGGCTTCCGTTCCAACACGTAATGTGATCTCATGCTCAAATACATCGATAAGAGCTCGCCCAGTTCTAAGGAATCCCCGCCCAAGAATGAGAGGGACCCTAGAATCGGCATCAAAGTCAACAATCACAAAATCTGCCGGAAAATGGAACTTCCCCACTTTAACGAATACGTCCTCGGCAATGCCAATGGGACGAGAAATCGAACGATCGGCAAGCTCTAAAGTCATGCACGTGGGGGTAAGTTCGGGAAGAGAGAGTTTCTTCCACATAGAATATGGCATTAAGTTAATGCTAGCACCTAGATCGGCCAAGGCGAAGCAATCAACCATACCCGGGAAAGTACAAGGAATTAGAAATTTCCCGGGATCTCCAAGCTTTTCAGGAAGCTTTTTCAAAAGGACTGCAGAGCAGTTCTCATTCAGAGGAGTTTTTGCCATCTCAAAGAGTTTCTCTTTATTACTCAACAGATTTTTGATTGTCGATGCAAACTTGGGCATCAAGAGAATAGCATCCGCGAAGCTAATGTCAAAGTGTAAATCTTGGAAGATTTGGAAGAACTTATCCATTTGGTGATTAGCTTTTTCGCGGAGCTTTTGTTCACTGAGACGTGATGGATAGGGAATAGAAGTTTTGGATTTAGGGTTGTCCACTGGAGTTTCTGGTGGTTCAAAGACAACTCCAGGATTACATCTGGTTTCAGGAATAACCTGAGGTTGGACGTGTGCTGTACTTCGTGAGCTAGGATTTTGCACTTTGTCCTTTGTCACCACAGGTTCACGATTCACTACCTTTGGAGGAGAGGAAGAAGAGGTAGTAGGAATCGCGGGTTCATCATATGAAGCACCACTTCGTGTTGTGGTCGCCTTAGCATCGTCCCTCGGGTTAGCGATCGTGTTGCTCAGTAAAGTAGTGCCTGAGCCCGAGGGTCGATCATTTAAAGACTTCTTGATGTCAGAAATCTGGCTGACCAGCAACTTGTTCAACTCTTCTTGGGACTTCATGAATTGTTTCAACAACTCGTCAGATGAAGGCCCGGTTGGAACAATGGCTTGATTCGGATTAGGAATATTTGGAGCTCGATTGTTCGGATTGGGACCTTGATTTTGAAAATTACCCTGATTAGGGTTGTTGTTTCCATGAAAATATCCCTGATTGAAATTACCCTGACCTTGGTTCCGATTAAAGTTTCCTTGATTTTGTTGCTGGAAACCTTGATTTTGGAACCCTTGGTTTTGATTGTGAAAACCGTGACCCTGATTGAAGTTACCTTGGTTTTGATAACCTTGGTTCGCTCTATTTTGATTTTGGCCACGGTTTTGGACATTTTGGTTTTGATTAAAACCAGGAGGTCCAGGATAATGATGTTGAGGACGATAGCTAGGGTCCATAGGAGGGCGATATTGATTGCCTCCCTGATTTTGGGACCCGGCTACAACATGAGCTTCGTATGGAGTACCATCAGTAGCTGTGCAATTGTAGTAGGCATGCGGCCCACCACAAGTTACACAGACTTCCACTTTTTTAACCTCAGCAGGTGGAGGATGTTGTGGAAATGAAACTTTCTTTGTTTGGGCGAGAACCAAAGCTTGGATCGCTTCAGTGAGCTTGTCAATCTTAGCATCTGTGCTAGATTGACCCACAGAAGATGAAGTGGAAGGACCCGCATTAATTTGGGAAACAATCGGTTTGCTTCGTGTAGAGCGGACCTTAGACTTGTTTTCTATGATTTGCAAAGCTTCTTTTGTGGTTCTACTCAAAACGTTACCTCCCGCGGAGGCATTGAGAGAATCCTGATCAGCTTGGCTCACGTCATTGTAACAAGTATCGAGTTGCATCAACTCAGAGAAACCATGATGTGGACACTTACGAAGTAATTCTTTGAAACGATCCCACGCTTCACCAAAAGATTCATCGTATTTTTGAGTGAACTTGGTGATTTCGTTCTTAAGACTCGTGGTCTTGGAAGGTGGGAAGAATTCATTCACAAACTTTTTGACAAGATCTTCCCAAGTCTCAATAGATCGTGGAGGTTGTTTTTCAAGCCAAATCCGGGCTTGTCCCTCCAAGGAGAATGAGAAGAAAAGAAGTTTTATTGCTTCACACGGGACATTTTTGTACTTGATGGTCGATGTGATTTTATTGAACCATCGAATATGAGCATGAGGATCGTCCCTCTCAAAACCGTAGAATTGACTTGAGGTTACAAGATTGAGTAACCCGGTTTTGAGCTCAAAACTATCAGCCACGATGGCTGGGACAATAATGGCATCTCCGTAACCCTCGATGGGTGCTTGGAGAAGCTCACACATGGGGCGGTCTTCCGCCATGGTGATAGTGGGTGTGGCAACAGTACGGATCTCAGATCCGACTGTTGGTGCTGAACGTCTACGAGGTCTTCTAGGTTTTCGTACAAGCTCACGTAATGGGCTAGTAGACCTAGAAGAACGAGTGTGCATGCACTAGGAACAAAAACCAATCAAAACAAAATCGAGGCAAATCAACAGTGAACTTAAACCAATAATCACGAGTGAATGGCTTCTTTAAGAAAGGTACACCACTCACAAGGATACAAAGGCAAGTTTTTATCTTTTGTTTGGGAACTTTTTATGTTCACACCCCCAGTTGGTAGGTGTTCTGCCTTGGTTTGCGACGGTTAGTTTTTATGTAGAATTATTATTCACAAGAAAAGATGGATGTTTTTGGGTTTTGTGTATGGGTTTAAAAACTTTTGGAAAATATTTTTGGTATCGTCTCGTAATCTAAAATCGTTTCTCTTTAAGAATCACCTTAAAAGAAAACCGATTCAGAAAACGTTACGATCTGTTTTGTTGTTTTTAATTTTTTTGGTGTTTTAACACTTTAGGAAAAGTGTTAATGACTTTTTTGTATTTCGATTTAAAATTTACAAAAGTGGTGGTATTTGTACAGTGAATGAGGTGAGATAACACTAATCTCAAATAACGCTATAGAAACGCGCACACTTCCCCGGCAGCGGCGCCAAAAATTGATTGATGCTAAACAGTCAACCTTAAATTGACCAAGTCAATGGTCAACAAGGTCAAACTCCCTAGATCAATGCTCCGGGTAATATAAGGTATCACCAGGTCGTTAAGTCCCGTTGAAGTGTGAATTGTAACTTTAGCGTGCTTTGTGATCGGGTGATTATTCACAGAAAAGGGTTATGATCAGAATTATTTGGAAATTATTAACAAGTATAGCTTAGGAAAGTTACGTGATTGATTACGGGAATTTAGATTACAAAGATTTGAGCTAAAACCTAAAAACGTACGTTTTAATTAAAAACGTACTCAGACGAACGAAACGAAAAGTACAACTGATGGACGGAAAGGGTTACAAGTGTAAAATTAATATTTTTACAATTCTAATAATTAAAGAAAATTTTAAGAAAAATAAAAACTATTTTTACACTATTTAATTATTAACTATTAATTAATTACTAATTATCTATTTATTAACTAATTAACTAATTAAAATTATATAAAAAAAAAACTAAAGAGACTTAGAAAATTAAGAAAAATTTTACAAATCTAAAACCATCATGGGAATAATAAAAAAAATTATAAAAAGTTTATTTTATGTATTTTTAAACTAATTAACTAATTATTAATCTAATTACTTATTAATTTCTAATTAAACTAATTATATTATAAAAAATAGAAAATGAGTAATATAAATTCTAGAAAAATTTGTAAAAATGTTTTAACTTAAATAAAAGCTAGAAAAATTATAAAAACTAGGTTATACTTTGTAAAATCTAATTATGCTATTTAATTAATTAATATTAATTAAAACTAAATTAAACTAAAATTAATTATAAAAACCACTAAAAGACAAAATAAAAATCTGGAAAAATTTATAAAATTACTTTAACCTAAAGTAGAATTTCTAAAAATATAAAAATGATATATTGCTTATAAATAAGCTAAAAAGAAAAATAAAAAGATAAATCCTATTAAATAGAAGCTATCACTATAATTAAAGTTGATTTTTTTGGTTTTTTCTTTTTCCAAACTAATTAACCACTAAAAACAAAAACTTTTGCTGAAAAAACTTTTAATATAACCCAAGAAATAAGCACTTAGAGTGCTTATTGATCCCACAGTTGACTTTTGTTGACTGTGGAAGATTTTTAGCTCAAATGGAATGATGTGGGGTCCACAATGATAAATATGGTTTCTCTGAGATGGTTGAGCAAGAATAAGCAAGAATCAACCACTTAAGTTGCCTGAATAAGCCACAAATCTCAAATAAGCTGTTTGCTTATTGAAGTTCTGGGTCAGATTGGGGACAAGGTTTAGGGGTCAATCCAGATGGGGTCCACAGGTCCACAGGTCAAAATAATGGTCAACAGGTCAACCCTGGTAGGAGGGGGGTTGGGAGAACTCAAGGGTGAAGTGTGGGACCCACTGGGGTGCCCACAAAATACCACCCAAGTTGGGTGATGAGCAATGGTCTGCTGAGACAGGGCAATTTCCTTGCCCTGCAGTTCACTTCCAATGCCAATTTGGTCACTTGAAAAAAATCACAAAAATGTGAAACTTATGGAAATCTAAAGTTCAGGTGGTAGAATAAGCACTCAACAAGTTTCAGGTTCTAATTCTCAACACACAAATCATGAAAAATCATGCCATTTTGGCAAAAATCTGACTTTATACCTTTTGACTTTTTCTGTTTGGTGAATACTTTGACCAAAATGAGTTTTGATTCCACTTTTTAAGCTGAAAATGGTTGTTTAAGCTAAAAGAGGTTTAAAATAAGCTGTGTGGTTTAAGTTTACACCTAAATTAATGAATCTAAACTCCTAAATCATGACAGATTTCTGCTTATGAAGGTTTAAAGAGCAAGTTGACTTTTTTGGCTATGAGCACTTATTTTTATGACTGTTATGACCTATTTATCACCTAGGAAACATGTATGAGCCAATGAGAGACCAAGAAATCAACAAGAACCTGGGTGAATCAAATAATCCAAACACCCTTTTAGTGTAACTGTTTCATTGTTTTTGAAGTCATGCACTGATTTAAGCCATGAACCTTGATCACAGATATATATAATCATGCAACAACCATGTTTCAACCTTAATATCCACTAAACAACATTGCAACTACCAAGATTCCAATTTTACCTTATTTGACAGTTAATGAAGCAGATTTTTCAAACCATATTAAGCCTATATCTAGATGACTAAGTTATTTCTAACAGATCAAAAGCACCACAAATAAGCTAGAATAAACAGATTTGAACAACTAATTACACTAATAATCAACAACTACACAGTTTGCTACTAATATACTAAGAACTTGAAAAATGAGGATTGGAAATGGAAAACCTTGGTACTAGCTTAACTAGACCTCCTTGAAATAGCAACAAGCTCCTAGCTTGTTATAAACAAGCTAGGTAGAGTCCTTCTACCAATTCCACAACTTGGTACTTCCAAAAAGCCTCCACAGTCCAAATGATAAGGTACCCTGCTATTTATTTTTGTGCTTGGTTTATTATTTTTTTTTTATTATTATTTGTTTTCTAAAGTATTTAAGAGCTTATGTGAGCTTGTGAATCAGTTTTTGATAAGTTACAAGCTTAAGCTTAAAACTAAAATTATTAAATTAAAGCTGAGAAATGGAAAGAAAGCTTGAATTTCTGGAAATGGAAATTGATATTAACTAAAAAAAACAGATTACAATTTAAATGTTTGCTGAGAAAAGTAAATTACAATAACTTTTACATAATTTTAAAATAAGCTAAAAAACTACTCCGCTGCTCCACTGAATCTCTTCTTCTTATAGCTCCTCAATTAGGGTTTGGGATGAACCCTTGTCCTTTTCTAGCATAATTCTTGACCTTTGGATGAGTTTACATCAATCCTGACCCTCAATTGGTTTTGGCGCCAAGATGGAATTTGGCCGTTTCTTGAGATAAATGGTGCCAGAAGTGATATTTTGGAGCTTAGCTTTTGGTTTGGAGTACCAAGGGGGGGGGGGGGTTGGAGTGTGCAGGTGGTGAAAGAGTAGGGGTGATGATGGGGGAGCTTGGCTTGTAGCACAGAGTGAGTGGTGATGTGGAGATGGAGAGGTCAACGGTCAAAGATGGGAGGGTGAGTATTATTTGAAACGGGTTAGGGTGTTGGTGGGCTGTGTTGGTGATGGAGTGGGCCAAATAAACATGGGTGGGCTTTTGGGAGTTATAAGGAGTTGGGCTTATATTTGGTTTTGGTTAAAAACATAAGGGTCCGTTTGTATATTAACTCATAAGGACCAACTTTGAACTTTTACCAAACATAAGGGACTGAATTTGCAATTCTCCCAAAGTAACCATAAGGACCTTAATTGACAAGTTTTGATAACCCACGGACCAATATTTAATATTTTCCAAAATTAAGTTTTCCGAGGACCATTTTTGCCAAATTTCCAAACTCCGGGGGCTAAACATGACATTTCCTCAAACTTTCCTCCCAAGGTCCATTTTTGATAACTTATGATTTTCTAGGACCAAAAATGAATTTTCTTCCAAAAATACCCTACTAGGGACCAATTTTGTCATTTTCTGAAATTCAGGGGCCTTTTATCTCAATTTTGGATTTTTAGGGGTAAAAGTGTAATTTTCTCAAACTTTTTCACCCAAGGACTTATTTTGACAATTTTTGACTTTTCTTTGCCTTGGGTTGACTTTTCTTTCATTTTAAACTTCCAGGGACTAGTTTTGCCAAATTTTGAAACTTGAGGGACTGAAACTGCTAATTGTGCAAACTTTGTTCGTTTTTCATTTGTTTTTAAACATTTTGCATCTAAAACATATAAAACACACTTTTGGGATAAATTGTGTATTTTGATGCGTTTTTGGGTGTTTTTGGATGTTTTGGCAGTCCAGATACGATAAAAAATGATGAGTGTTTGAGCACTCATCAGTACCCCATTTTTACCACTTTTTCATTTGCATCCCCTGACCTCAATAGTGGGGCCCACCACCTGTTCCTTGGCTTATTGGGAAGCTAATAAGCCAGGCTTCAAAGGTCTGTGCTTATTTTGAGGTTTGTAGCTTATTTCATAGGGCTGCTTGCCCCATTTTGTTTTGTCCATTTGTTGACCCATGCTGAGTCATCAGTTTTTGTGCACACCTTCCATGCCCCCTCATGACTTCATTAGTGGACCCCCTCGGTTGAGTCTTAGCTTTTTGGAAAGCCAATAAGCTCAGCTTATTGGCTCCACCATTAGTTTGGGCTTCCAACATTCCCTTGTGGGCCCCACAGGCCTGCCAAGTTGGGCCATTTGGCCTGTGTGGATCTATGTTGGTTTGGAATTGCTTAGTGCTTATTATTAGCTTATTTTCTTGTGTTTTTCTGTTTCATTTGGCTTATTTCAAGTTCCCATATATCTGTTTTAGCTTACTTATTCAGTTGGTAGCTTTTGTGTAACTTTTTCATCAATCACAAATCCTAATAAGCTACAATAAGCAATCTGCCAATCCATTTAGCTTGTCATTGTGCTTATTTTTCATTTTAAGGCAACATTCCTTTTTTAAAGTTGGCTATTTTTTGTATTTAAATAGTTTTGAAAAAAGAAAATCCAGAAAAATCAAATTTAAAATTAAGTGATAGTTTCTATTTAATATAATTTAGCTTTTTAATTTTCCTTTCTGCTTATTAATAAGTAATTTGCATTTTTATATTTTTTTTAATTTTCTTTTATATTAAAGTATTTTCAGTAATTTTTCCAAAATTTTATATTGTCATTTAGTATTTATTATATTTAATACTAGTTTTATTAATTATTAATTAATATTTAAGTATTAAATAGCAAAATTAGTTTTTATCAAGTAATACCTAGTTTTTATAATTTTCCTAGCTTTTATATATTATAAAATAATTTTAGGAATTTTCTCATAATTTTTACTGTTCATTTTATATTTTTTAGAATTTAATTAGTTTAATTAGTAATTAATTAATATTTAGTTTAATAATTAGTAAAATAGTTTGAAAACATATAAAATAAACTTTTTTATATTTTTATAGGATTCCTGTGATGGTTAATTAGTTTTATAAAATTTTTCTTAATTTTCTAAGTCTTTTTAGTATTTTTAATAATTTTGTTCAGTTTAATTAGGTAATTAATATTAAAATAGTAATTAATTAATATAAAATCCACAAAAAGACAAAAAAGTATATTTTTAATTTTAAAATTAGTCTTTAGTTATTTTATAATTTTAGAAATTAACTTTTCATTTTTCTAGTATTAAAATAATATTATATTGCATTTAAGTTATTTAAATATCAATAATTAGTATTAAATAGTATTTAATTAATATTAAATAATTAATTAGTGTATAAATTCATTTTCTTTTTCTAAAAATTTTCTTTTATCATCAAGATTGTAAAAATGTAATTTTCATATCCGTAAGTATTTTATTTCACAAAACTCGCGTTTTATTTCGTACGTCTACTTAAATTTAAATCAGACGTACGTGTTTTTAGGTTTTAAACGTTTCTAAGTTTTCTAATGTTATAGTCTTGTTAATATAGCTTATTTAAGCTATTTCCTTTCATATTTCAGTAGTGTAATCAATCACAACTCTTTCCTGTCCAAATTCACCCGATCACAAACCCGTTTTGAATACAATTCACACCTCGTCGGGACATAACGACCCGGGGAAACCCTATACTTCCACGGAGTATTGACTCTAAGTTGTTTGACTTTGTTGACCATTTTCCTGGTCAATTTAGGTTGACAATTTAGAGCCAATCAAAGACTAAACACTCATTTGATACATAGACATCCTATTACTCGAGGAACTTATTGCCAATAATAAAATGAACTTTAATTTTCAAGTGAAAAGGAACATTGGAAAAGACTTTGATGAACTTGGACCCGCAAATAACTATAATTTAAAGAGATAAGAAACATAAACTCACTTAGAATCAGTTATCTACTTTTCTTTATCCATGAGTCCACCCTCAAAAAATGTTAATTCTTTATTCTGGATCGTTCGATATGGATAAATTGACATGCAATATCCGAACCTGAATAAACCTACTGGTGGAGTTGTATATGGCTGCAAATTGAACTATAGCTTACCATGAGTTGTATAAACCTACGGTTGGCACTGGTCATGGGTCAAGTTGTCATATATCCGAATAAATTGCTACTGCCCATCTTTCCTTAGTTCTTGTAACTTTCAAGTCAAAATAGGCCACTTCTTGCCACAAAACTGCTTTCAAATAAGCTGATTTCAGTCTTGATGATTGTCTCTCTCTATTTAAAAATATTATCTTCATACATTAAAGTGATAGCTTTTACACACAAATGATAATTTCATGACTGATAATGTTATATTCATATATACAGACATTTTTTTTTTTTTTTTTTTTTGCATAAAATATATTAAGCTCACATTTTGCAAAAATACAAATGACTCGAATGGAAGACAAGACCATCTACTTAATGAATGACATGCATACAAAAGATACAATGAATAAAACAGGAAACTAAATTATGTTGAGAACCCCTAACTTTTTAAATCGTTTTTATAAAAAAAAATTTAAGGATAGAAGATAGCAATTTTCATGGGATGAAACAAATATACAAAGCACACAATAACCTAACCAGATAGCAGAATCTTGACGGAACCCGACACTGATCCATCTTTCAGCATGTTTGCAGAATCTGTTGAAAGGGTATCAAGGTCATAAGAATTTGATGATAAATATATAATATATAAAAGAGAAAAGCATGTTGAGAAATGACGTACCAGTTGAAAGGATAGTGGTGGATTTCTTGTGGAAAAAATAAAGTGCTCAAAATTATAGAGCAAGAATAATGGGACTACTGCTCAGTATAGTTTTTCACGACTACTTTCTCAGCCCCGCCTGCTTCATCACTAATGTCAAAATCCTTTTCAACCAAAACACCCTCCAGAGTAACAACCGATTAGTTATATTAATATAGCAGATATATCCAGTTTGGAAACAACAGTCAATCTTTTGATAATAAGTACTGTATCTACAAAAACACTAATCTGAATGTAGATATCGAATTGCGCCTCATCAATTTGCAGCGCCTAAAGGTTTAGACGTGCAATATTAGTTTTACATTTGAGACAGCAGCTTATTAGATTCTATGTTTTAGCACAGAGATGAATATACCTGAACACAAACTTTAGGACATCCTCGATCCATTCGTGTTCACCATCACAGCAACCAAGCGTGAAAGCCACTGGTTTTTACTTTTGAGAACCTGTCCATATTGCTAAATCCATTAAAATTATAAAAGAATCAAAATGTTACCAACACATTCAGTTTTCTGTATCATTTATAGCGTAAAACTGCCATAAAACAAAATATTTTCATGATTATTGCATTTCCATGATTTCTTTTTAGTTTTTGAAGAACTTGATGATAAATGGCCACCATCACTAATTCGGTTAATATCAGACTATAATTTAGAAAATGATATTTCAGTTTAAAAAAAAATTAAAATTTAGCTTTAATTTCGGTAACCTTTTAAACTTACACGTTTTTTGTTACAAAATTTATGGATTATCATTTTTTAATTTTTTTTGAAAGTATGCAATTTCAAAAATCAAATATGGTTATTAATTGATATCTGGTTTTGAAATGATTCATTTTTAAATTATTGACTGGAAAATCATCATCATCAACAACAAACAGGAAGATGTAAAATTGATAACAGATACCATGTTAAACAAAAATCATAATAATCAACAAACATGAACATTAGCAAAATCCAGCTTGGCAAAAAATGATTAAAAGAATTATAATAAAAAATATGAAAATTAAAATCATCTAAAGAATAAAAAAAAAAAAAAAAAAAAAAAAAAAAAAAAAAATTGTATCAAAATAAGATGAATAACCTGTAATTCATACACACTTAACATTATCACCATTCATGTTTGCCAGAAAATAGTAGATGACAATTTGGTCACCGGAATAATTTGCCGTCAATAATTGATACACCTAATCAATAAAAAAAAGTAACTTATAATCTCTAATACAAAACCAAAATTATAATCAACAACGAACCACTTCCACCGATACATTGATATGTTCAGTGTTCTTAATCTATCCCAAATATTGGTCCCATTTAATTGATTTTGGAATATGATGAAGTGATTAGATTCAATAGTGAAATGGTGAAAGGAATTGTTGCTTGTGTTATTTTCGGAATCAATTGAGAGTAGCGAATCAGATGAGTTTATTTTGATTAGGGTTTTTTTCCCAATTGTGTTTGGTTTTTTGATTCACTGAATGTGGATTTTTGATTAGGGTTTTTGATTTTGTTTGGTAATCAGTAAGGATTCAATTAATTGTATATGTATTTGATCTTGAATTGGGGATTATTGTTTTGGGGATTTCTTGAGAGATTTTTTTTTTTTTTTTATTTTATTTTATTTTATTTATTTATTTATTTTTTTTGTATCAGTTGTAGCAAATGAAAGGCCGAATAGGTATTCCGCCCAATTTTTCGTTGCATTGACTTTCTTAGAATTCAAAGTAAGCAGGACCGTTGGATAGGGTTAAATGCCACGTGGTGAATTTAGAAGAATTTGGGAGGAGATGAGTTTAGAAAAACTTGTTTTATATAGATAGTAGATTGTTGGGTTGTTAGCAGCCCTAACTAGAGGTGCAATGGGGGAACCGGTTTCTTTTTAAACCGGTATAGAAATTGGAACCGGTTTTAAAAAAAAATCAGTTTGTTTTAAACCGAATCGGTTTTTTATAACCGAACCGGTTAAACTGGTTATGGGTTTTAAGGTCCGCTCGGTTTTTTACTGGTTTTAATTCCTGTTTTTTAACCGATCTTTAATTATTATTATTATTATTATTATTATTATTATTATTATTATTATTATTATTATTATTATTATTATTATTATTATTATTATATTTTTTTACGTTAAAAGCATGTTACCGTTAGAAAAAAAGGGCCAAAAACCGGTTTTAAACGGTTAAAAAAATCGTCCAACGTTTAAAAATGTTACCGTTTGAAAAAAAACGGTTTTAACCGCTTATTTCCGTTTTTTTATAAAAAAAAAATGAGCAACGGCTCCGAGGTGCAAACTAGTCGTTTTTTTGATGTTTTTTTTTTTTTTGTGTTTTTTGATGATTTTAAGGCGTGGATTGTTAGTATAAATAGATGTAATGAGTTGTGGTTGAAAACACATAAAAAAAAACACTCTCATATCTCTCTTTAATCTCTAAAAAACGCTCTTATTACTAATCCCGCTATAATGGAAAACTCACAATCACAACAAGCTTCCACTACTCCCTCCGTTTCTACTAGCAATGCCCGAAAAGTTTACACAAATGAAGATGTTGTTAAAGTTAGACCAACTAACTTAAAAGGTGATGTTTGGTCTAATTACGATTTGTGTGTTATGGTTGATAATTTGGATAGGGCGCGTTGCAAGAAATGTGGGAGCTTTTATAACCCCACGTCTAATTCTACACTTAGGAATCATATGGGTAGTTGTAAGGCGGTCTGACAAAGTGATACGTCGCAAGGTACTATTGGTGCGGATGGTCAAATTTTTATACTCCCTCCGTCCCAAATTATAAGTCCACTTCCAATTTGCACAAAGTTTAAAAAATTTCCACTAACTAATCCATTAACCAATTAAATCTCATCTCTCTCCACTAAAGTTTGATTTGATTGGTTGAAACATAAAAGTGGACAAGTAATTTGGGACAACAAAAAAAAAAAAGAAAAATGGACTTATAATTTGAGACGGGGGGAGCATATGATAATGATGCGCTTCGACTTGATTTTACGAAGTTTGTCATTCAACAAGCGCTTCCATTCAACCACTTCGACAACGTCAAGCTTACGGAGATCATCAAAAGGAGACTACAACTGCGGTATCAACATGTAAGTCGTACTACTCTTAGAAGTGATGCTTTTAATTTATGGAAAGCGAGTAAAAAATATATTATTGATGGTTTTCGTGAATAAAGGAGAGTACAACCGCGATATCAACATGTAAGTCGTACTACTAATTGGTTTAATCCCAAATCTTGGTTATTAATGAAACGGATAATTGCTTTTAAACTATTGGTTATCCTCATACGGGATCTAATTTAAGAAAAATTTTACATGACACTTTAATTCAATATAATTTAAATGATAAAGTTTTTACGATTTCACTAGATAATGCATCAAATAATACTAGAGCTATGGACTTATAAAAATTACGTATAAAACCCGTTTAAGATGATGCTTTTTTTCATTCCCGTTGTATTGCTCATGTTATAATTTATCAGTTCAAGTGGCATTAAGAGCATGTGATAGTTTAAAGACGAAATTTAGGAATTTATTAGTAACTATATATACTTCAAGCAACGAACGACAAATTAACTATAAACGTTTTCGTTTTATGTGTAATGAACCACCCCTAGGACCTTGCTTTGATAATAATACTAGATGGAATTCTACTTGCATTATGTTTAAAAATATATTACGACAACGTGTTACAAGTTTTTAAAGAGGCAACAACTTTATAATTAAAAATATGTCCGTTATAATACTAGACGACCAAGATTGGGAACAACTAAATGATTTAACTATGTTTTTACAAGTTTTTAAAGAGACAACAACTTTATTATCGAGTGTTTATTACCCTACTAGCCCATTAGTTTTAAAACAAGTTTATGCTATGACGGAAAAATTAGATGAATTAAAAAACTCACCAACTCAAATGTTTAGAATAATGGTTAAAGTTATAAAAAAGAAATTTATAAAATATTTTGCTAGTTTACCTTTGGTTTTTACTTGTTCTGCCGCACTTAATCCATGTTTAAATGTTGGAGGCATAGAACTTTTAGTAACAAAAATAATGGAAAATTTAGACTTAGCCTTTGGGTTAGACGGTGACGACCCCAACTATATAAGATCTCAAATTTTTAAATTTAACGATAGTTTTAAAAAATTATTTGGAATTTATGCAACAAAATATGGTCACCAACAAAACCCAATTGTTGATCAAATGCGAGTTGGATCGTTCCGAGTGGCAAGAGACATTAATATAAATCTTTATAATAGTTTATATGAAGACGCTACAAAGCGTCAACAAACATCGGCCCCAACAAGCTAATTGGGACAATATATGGCTACAAACTTTTTAATAACTTTAAGTCCCAAAGAGTTTGCACACTTTGACATTTTGGCTTGGTGGAAAGAAAGAGAAATCCAATTTCCAATTTTATCCACTATGGCTCGTGACTTATTAGCGGTCCAAGCTTCGACGGTAGCTTCCGAATCGGCCTTTTCTACTAGTGGTAGAATTATAACGGAAAGAAGGTCAAGACTAACCCCCGAAGCCATGGAAGTATGTGTATGTTTGAAAGATTATTTGGACGGAGTAGATAGGATACAACATGAAACATCGTTGTAAGGTTCGATATTAGATAAAAAAAGTTGAAGAAACTATAGCAAGAGAAGAAGATGAAATGGAGATATCACCTTCGAATACCGAAGGCGAATTAGATGAAGGTGAGTTTGAAGAATTTGATGTTGAAGACGTAAATGTACAAGAATTTTTGGAAGAACATGATCTTGTGTAGTTGAGTATAACGGGTGATGGTAATGCCGAAGCTCGATATACTTGAGTACACTAATATGTTTTCGGGTGATGGCCATGCCGAAGCTCGAAATGTATTAGTATTTATATATTTTTTATGATTGTATTGTTTAAATAAAAGTTATGATTGTATTTTTTAAATTAAAGTTATGATTGTATTGTTTAAATATTATGATTGTATTTTTTTAGTTGTATAATTGTATTGTTTAAATAAAAGTTATGATTGTATAATTGTATTGTTTAAATAAAAGTTATGAATATATTGTTTAATTATATATTTGATAATTAACAAGTTTATTAAATAAATGTTCGAAGTTTTTAGTAAAATTCCGAAAAAACCAACCGATAAATAACCGATAAAAAATCCGAATCCGAATGTTTATAACCGAAAAAAACAGAACCGGTAAAAAAACGATAAAAGCCCGATTCCGAAAATTTATAACCGAAAAAAACCGATTCCGAACATTTATAACCGAAAAAAACCGATTTCAAAAAAACCGAAAAAACCGAAACCGATTTTTAGAAAAACCGGTTTTTTTAAAACTGGTTTTCCTAAAACCGAAAACAGGTTTTAACCGGTCAACTTGCACCTCTAGCCTTAACACCAAAAACTGTGTCACCTTATTTCAATATCAAATAATATAATATTAAAAAATCACTCGTTATCATAACACCAAAAAACATTATCTTTTGAGACCCACTTAAAAAAAATACAAATTACTGTAACTTGGCATAACACGGAGTGAGTGTATGATAACTTGAGTTAACATGGCCATAACTTGGCAAACACGGGGCAGGGGTATGATAACTTGGCATAACTTGCGTTACTACAATAACTTGAGTTGTAACGCAGCCCCAACGCCATGATGCTCGGAGTGGAAAACGCGAAATAACATTTGCCAGGTAGACCATAACGTAAGGGAAATGATTTGCACACTCAACATTTTGATTGGCACACTCTATACTGTGCATTAACCGGTTGTACTGTGCATATATTCTGCTTTAACTGGTTGTACATATGAGTGTGCCAATCAAAAGCTAATGTGTGCAAATCATCTCCCATAACGTAAGAATTGCATTACCACTCCTTAAACTGTTAATGTACAACTACATGAAAAATAAATAAATAAAATAAAAAAAAAAAAAAAAAACAAGGGTAAGTTAAAAAAAAAAAATGTGTTTGTCATATTTTGTGCTCCCGTCACTCTCAAACTTAATTAAAGAAAATGACATTGTTATTCACAGTTTGTAACAAATAATGTCATTATCACTAACACCCGCAGTTTTTCTTTCCTTTAGTCATGGTCAAAGATATGTGAAATAACTAACATATCCTCGACTTTTTCTCTGCTTTGATTATTTTTTTTTTAATTTCCAATTAATTTTAATACACTAAAAAACATCAAGCCCAAAAACCCAACTTTTATAAACTTAACACCTAAAAATATAATCTTTGTACCCAAAATAATTGTATAAATTCTTTCACTAATTATCTAGGTCGTCTTCAACATCTCCACACCCTTCGTCTGCATTAAAACCGAAATTCATCTGCTTCGAAATTGAACTTCATAAACCTTTTACAGCATAGTAGAGATTGAATTTCTTCAATTTGATAGTTTGAGTGGCTAGGTTTACATTATTTTGATGTTTGTTGCAAATTTTGTTTATGCAAGGTATCCTAAATGTTTATCTTACTTCCATATTTTTGTTTTTTCCTTTTTAGCCAACTTGTGAACAGAAACAAATTTTGAAGTTTTTTTATTTTTTATTTTTTTTCCTTCTTTTATTTCATTTCCTTTATTTTCATTTATCTCAAAAAATAACTAAAGCGGTGTTAAAATCCAAACCAGCTTTATGATCGAGATATGAGAATGCTTATAGGTAGTATTATATCACAAACTCAAGCTTTCATAAACTCTGATAAGACATGCGTCAACAATCAACATAAAAGCTAAAACAAATTAAAGCAAACACCCCCTTTATTGACATACCCTTGAGATAAAACAAATTAAAAACATCTTTATTTTTCCTAGAACATATAAATTTAGGGTATGTTTGACGAAATGGGCTGGGGCTGGGGCTGAGGCTAGGATTATATTATAAGCCAAAATTAAATTTTGTATTTTTATAAACTTGTTTGTCAAATAGGCTGAGATTGAGGCTTATTATTGCAAAATTACTAAAAATAACATAATTAAATGAGTTTTTGTATATGTTAGATTTTTTTTAGAAATAAGTAATTTATTCTTCAAAAGCCTCGGGCTAAAGTTTTTAGCCCTTTTTATGGGGCTAAAGTTTTTAGCCGACTTATTTTATAAGCCCTTTCATAAGCCGCATGACAAACAAGGCTTATTTTATTTGCCGACTTATTATAAAAGCCTAAGTCCCGATAAGCCCCGTTTAAACCCATGTCAAACATAGCCTTAGAGTAATATGAGTCATGAATGTTTTGTTTTTAATTCGCAACAAAGAGAAGGCTGGGAAACAAATAATTAGTTTAAAAGATTTTGAAAATAAATTTTATTTACGTCTACTTTCGATGAGCAAAGTAACCTTTGTTTATCAAAATATTTTTCTTCATCCAAACAGAACATGATCATTAGCTATTTTTTGTTCACAGAGAAGTAGTCAAAAATTTAAAAGAATGGTTAACAGAAAATTTATTTTCCGACAGTTGTAAAAGTTTTTCGACAATTTTCTTTATATTCATCAAAAAGTCTTTTTAAGCATCTTACAAAGTTGAGACTTTCCACTTAGGTTATGTTTGACACACAAATTGTTGAGAGATTGTGCTTATTTTTTCAAAAAATAAGCTACTTAAAAAATAATATTTGTTTGACAGACATAACTTATAAGAGATTCTAAAAAAAATAATCTTCCATAATCTTTTAAAACCAAAGGTTACTTCATGTAGCTTATAAAAATAATCTCTTTTTATAATCTCCAGCACCAGTTCCAGCAAACATACCCTTAATTTTTTGGCAAGATGGGCTGGGGCTGGAGCTTATATTATAAGCCGAAATTAAATTTGTATTTTTATAAACTTGTTTGGCAAATAGGCTGGAGCTGAGGCTTATAATTGCAAAATTACTAAAAATGACAAAATTAAATGAGCTTTTTGTATGTGTTAGATTTTTTTATGGGTAAATAAGTAATTTATTCTTCAAAAGCCCCGGGTTAAAGTTTTTAACCGACTTATTTTATAAGTCCTTCTATAAGCCTCATGACAAACGAGACTTATTTTAAAAGCCCAAACCCCTATAAGCCCCTAATATGCGGTTGCCAAACACAGCCTTAATCTTCAAACTAATTTAGAAAATGACAAATAATGGATTGACAATTTACTTAGTTTTAACAAATAACTTTTTTAGTCCACGAGTCGTGGGTAAAAATCCAAGATTCGCGGCTAGGTTTATATCTTATCTGTTTTGGGGCCGTGTTGCGGCTAAAAGGAGGAGTTGTGGGGTCGTTAGGGCTATAAATGATCCTGACGAATACAAACGGAGTCTTGTTCATATTCTTTCGTTTAATTTTAACTGGACATGAAAGCTTAAATGGACGAATTTTTCTGTTCATGTTCGTTTATTAAAAAAATGAGTTGTTCATGTTCATTTTTGTTTGTTCATTAAGACACTAATGAACTTAGAATAACAAACATAAACTTTATTAAGTTATGCAAATATTTTGTTTATAAGTGTTGTTTTGTTTAAATAAACCAGTTTTAAAAGTATACAATTGAAAGATATAATACGAACATAAACGAACGCTAATAAACGCATAATTAGACGTTCACGAACATAAATGAACGAACACCACTTTTGTTCATATCCGTTTGTTTAACTAAACGAACGTAAAATAATGTTCATGTTCGATCATTAAATAAATAAACAAACATAAAGGAACTTTTTACCAAACGGTTCATGAAATGTTTACTGAACGTTCAGTTCCTTTACAGTCTTAGGGGTCGTTGGTTGGCTAGGTTCTGTTCAGGTGCCAAGTCGCGGGGGGAAGTCGAGCCACAAATTCAGTTTTGGTCTAAACTTTAAGTTGCCTTGTTGGGTTGTTAAGTGTGTTGATGTTGGTTTTTTATAGCATTATGTATAGTTATCTCCCTAATGCGGTAAACGTCTACATTGATTGATTGAAAATGCTTTTATTATTACTAGCAGGGTACTCGCGCGTTGCGACAGCGGATACTCTGTAATAAATTTTCCAGCAAGAATGTTTTTAGTTTTATGTTTTCCGTTACAACAACTCTAGTGAAAATATTATGTTTAAGTACATTTAAGCAAAGTGATAGACAATATTAAACTAATTCAGTCAAAAAACTTTAGAGAATTGGTGCGATGTTAAGACAATAGGAAGAAGTTAGTTGGTAATGTTATGGAGGTATGAGGTTACGATAGCTGACAGTGGTCCGTTACCGCAAGTTATTTTTAAATGAGAACACCACATCAAGATTTAAACTTTAGTTACTTCATTTTAAGAAAAATTAATTATATAAATAAAGTTAGGATCAGATAAGAATAAAATTTAAAGTGAGAATGATGAGAAGAACCACAAGTACACATTTTATATGTATCTATAAAAGTAAATGCAGCTTAAAATTCTCCATCTTATTTGAAATTTGTGGTTATAAATAATTCTCATTCTTCTTATTTTAGTTTTTCTTATATCCGGATCCATTTCCTATAAATATACACTTTATAAGTTTATTTTTGGGCACATGATTTAGTTGTTAACAATGTTTATTATACTTATCCCGCATAGTTAGGACATATAAGTAAAATAGTACTTATAAAGTAAATAATTCTTAAATGCACAAGAAAATCATGTGGGTAACAATGAAGAGTATAACTATTAGAGTAAATTAAACCATTCATCCTTGTGGTTTGTGTTCACTGGTGCCGTTAGTCCCTTGACCAAAAAAATTGCACCGTCCAGCTTTAACGAGCAAACGTTATGTGTCATTTGTCCCTCCATCCAGTAGGTCCCACTAATACTTGTTAAGTGTTGTTAACATGAAGTCCCCATGAGTGTATTCTCGTCATTTCCCAACACATGCACAATTTATGTTTGGTTTTGGATGTTTTCATTTGACTTGAATTTGATTGTCTGCAGTTGATTGTCTGTTTGACTTTATTAGTATGGTAATGGGTTAAAAAAAGAGTATGGGTCAAAAGTTACTTTCATTACAAACACAAAAACTCAACATGAATATGCCTTAAAACTTAACTGTCTTTTAACTTGAATTTGGTTGAATTTATTACTTTGGTAATGTGTCATTGTTGAGTATGGGTCAAAACTTCAAACATTACAAACTCAAACATAGCACTTCAGATACATGAAAATCACAAAGTTACTTGCTTTCATAACATAACATACAAAAGACATACATGCTGGTCCCAAAACACATCTAATATTAAACCCCAAAACACCTACTGACCTTAACATCTATCTAGATCAATATGTTGTACATAACAGACACAAAAACAAAAACCCATGTAACAATAATATACTTCTTCAATCTTGATCTTTCGTGCTCAATGTCTTGTAGTTGTGCTTGATGCCTGTTCAGTGACCTTAATAAACCGGGTATAATTACCACAAAACGAGGAAACATTTCCAGGTCTACCCAATCCATAAATCTATTACAATCTTGTATAACAAAATTAAACAAAAAATAGTTACTTACAACAACATTATCACTATATTTTATTCGATTAAACATAAATCCATAAACACGTACCATTTGGGGACAACCGTAAAACCTTCTTCCTGGATTACAATTTGTCCAAGATGATTTGATAACACCAACTGCTTCACAACGATCACATCTAATCCTTTTCTTGATTTGATTTGAGAAGTGTTTATAAACTGTGACTTGATTTGACAGTGGTGGTGAAATTTGGGGACAACCGTAAAACCTTCTTCCTGGGTTACAATTTGTCCAAGATGATTTGATAACACAAACTGCTTCACAACGATCACATCTAATCATTTTCTTTATTTGATTTGAGAAGTGTTTATAAACTGTGACTTGATTTGACAGTGGTGGTGAAAAAGATTTTAGGGTTTTTATTAGGTTAGGGGGGGGGGGGGGGGGGGGGCAAATGATTAAAAAAAAATATTATACTTGCCATGGTTTCGTCTTCAGGGTAGCGAACAATTTTTTTTACTTCTGAGAGTACTTTTCTTTCAAATTCACCCTCTTTAGAGTATTTTGCAAAATTTTTGGAATTTTTTGCCCCTCTTAGCTAATAGAATTTTTTTTCCCGAATGGCAAAAATGTCACAAAATACCCTAAAGAGGATGAATATGAAAGAAAAGTACCCTTAAAAGGAAAAAAATTTGTTCGCTACCCTGAAGACGAAACCATGGTAAGTATAATATTTTTTTAATAATTTGCCCTAGGTGGGGAGTAATAAAGGTTTGAGGAAATTTAGGTTTTTTTTAAGTAAAGAGAAAGGGCGGGAAACTTGGGGTGTTGGGAAATGACGAGAATACCCTCATGGGGACTTCAGGTTAAAAAGACTTAATAAGCCTTAGTGGGACCCACTGGATGGAAGGACAAGCGACACATAACGTTTGCTCGTTAAAGCTGGACGGTGTAATTTTTTTTTGGTCAAGAGACTAACGACGCCAGTCAACTCAAACCAAAAGGACTAACAGTGTAATTTACTCTAACTATTTTTATAACAATATATGTAATATATATATAAATTATAAAATTAAAAACTTAGCACTTTGCATAATTTGATTTTAAAAAATTGTCTCGATATTTTATAAAACAAAGTTTTTGTTTTTGCGGTAAATTTTATCAATTTTTTTTAAAAGGTTTCTAGATTGGTTCTCAATGCACTCTTAAGATTTAATAATATTTTTCGAGCGTTGTAATTTGTTGGAAAAATAGTATTTGCAAAGTGAGTTTTTGCAAACTTTGGACATAATTTAATGTATGTATATGTTACATATATTTATGTTTCTTGGGGGCGTTTTATTCTCCTCCAAGAGAGCTTCGCAACGAGCTAAAGTATGTCCAAAATAGAGTTGAAATGAATGAGATATCGTGTCTCAAAGTGAGGCACGTGAAACACAAAAATGGAAAAGTCCCACATCGCCCAAAACAAGAAGTGAATGCTTGTTTATAAGGAATAGTTGGTATTTGCTTCCAAATTCCTTTAGGTGAGCTATGCTCCCACTCCTACGTGCGCGCGCGCAAGGGGGGTGCAGATTGTGGGATTTCTGGGCCAAAATGAGTTCGAAGCTACTGAACTCATGCGAGCCCGCGCGACCTGCGGACACGAATGCAGCTCCGAAACCTCGCCTACGTGCGAAAATTTTTGCTGCTAGTTCGGGTCAGTTTTTTCCAGATTTTCTGTAAATCTATTTTAGGAATAGATTTAACTTTTTGACAAAGTTATACAGAATATTTTGTGCTAAATAAAATATATACAAATCGTGTTTTTAATAACAGATTTGTTAAAGTTTGGTAAATATTTAATCTTGGAGAACAAGATAGGGTTTTAGTATAAATATTGGCCAAGTCTCATTCGTTTGAGTACACAGAAAAATACGCAACTCTTGCAGCCGATTTCCAGCATTCTTTTCGATCAGAAGCACACAGGTTTTCGTGATCTTTCAGGCAAGTAAGTCAAGTCCGGTTGTGCAACAGCTTTGTACGTTGTACCCTGGGAAACAGACGGCGAATCTGTTTTAAGGGAATCGTGTATAACACGAGCCTCGTGCTTTTGCTGCTTTCATTTAATTTACGTTATATAGTGTCTGTCTTCTGCTTCTACTCCATTCTGTCTGTATTTTATTTTCTGTTATTTACATTCTGTTAATTTTATTATTTATTGTAATCTGATTTATTAATAAAAGTGTACACCATTTCCTACAGTCTTAAAACAGATTCGGTTTAACCGAATTAAACACTTTGTTTAAATCGGATTAATTATTTTAACAGATTTATAAACTGTTTTCTATCGAGACCTTGTTGAGTTTCTTTGGAAATAAGTTTTAATTAAACAGATTTAATTTACAGATTTGGTGTACAGATCCATAACGTTTTTTTAAGCAGTTGTTCTAATCAGTTTATTGAAACCAAGATTGAGTTTCTATTAACTGATTTATCGAAACCAAGATAGAGTTTCGTTGAGTCAGATCTGGTACAAGTAGATACTGATTTGCAACAGTTTGTTTAACTGTTTGTGTTTGATTTTCAGGATGACAAACACTACTCCTCCTGGGACTACTACAGTGAATGGATCTGGTGCGCCAGTTACCAACACACTTGTTAATCATGCTGAGAAACCAGTGAAATTCAATGGGCAGAATTTTAAGAGGTGGCAACAGAAGATGTTCTTTTATCTCACTACTTTGAACCTTGCGAGGTTCTTAAAAGAGAACGCACCTCAAGTGGAACCTCCTGCTGAAGGTCAATCCTCTAATCAACAGGCTGTTCAAGCCTTGGAAGCATGGAAACATTCAGACTTTTTGTGTCACAACTATGTTTTGAATGGTTTGGTTGACTCTTTGTACAACGTGTACTGCAAGACCAAGACTGCCAAAGAATTATGGGAGTCATTGGAACGCAAGTACAAAACTGAGGATGCTGGTACAAAGAAGTTCGTGGTAGCACGCTTTTTGGATTACAAGATGGATGATTCAAAGAAAGTGATGAGTCAGGTTCAAGATCTGCAGATTTTGCTACACGACATTCATGCTGAAGGAATGACTTTGACTGAAACTTTTCAAGTTGCTGCTATCATTGAAAAGTTACCTCCAAGCTGGGTAGAATTCAAGAACTACCTGAAGCATAAGCGAAAGGAGATGAGTGTTGAAGACTTGGTTGTTCGTCTTCGTATTGAAGAGGACAACAAGTTGGCTCAGAAAAACACTTATACGCCTGATTCTGCCAAGGCAAATTTGGTTGAGCATGCTTCGTCATCTTCAAAGTCTCGTGTCAAGGGAAAAGGCAAGGGCAAAGGAAAGAATGACAAGAAGGGCAAAGGGAAGTCTGAGTACCTTGCTCCTAAAGCTGCAATTGTGAAACAGCAGTTCCAAGGGGTATGTTTCAATTGTGACCAGCCAGGTCACCGTGCTGCTAACTGTAAGATGCCGAAGCGGGTGACTCCACGCGAGGCAAATATGGTGAATGATGTGGACATGATTGCTATGGTTTCTGACGTCATTGCCATGATCTCTGAAGTTAACCTGGTAGGTTCCAACAACAGGGAATGGTGGGTTGATACTGGGGCTACCCGTCATGTGTGTGCTGATAAGAGTATGTTTCACTCTTTCAGAGCGGTTGACAATGGAGACAAGTTGTACATGGGCAACTCTGCAACTGCTGATATCAAGGGCGAAGGAGATGTAATCCTGAAGATGACATCCGAGAAAGAGCTCAAGTTGACTAATGTCTTGTATGTTCCAGAGATTCGGAAGAATCTTGTGTCTGGTTGGCTGTTGAACAAGTTTGGTTTTCGTCTTGTTTTTGAGTCTGATAAGTTTGTTCTTTCTAAGAATCAAATGTATGTTGGTAGGGGATATGCCCTGAATGGTATGTTTAAGCTCAATGTAATGGTTGTTAAGAATGATATCAATAAAATGAATTCTTCTACTTATTTGATTGAGTCTTCTAATGTGTGGCATGGCCGTCTTGGACATGTAAATTTTAATTCTATGCGCCGTTTGATTAAATTTAATTGCATACCTAATTTTCATATTGACTCAAAATATAAATGTGAAACTTGTGTTGAAGCCAAACTTACAAGAGCATCTTTCAAATCGGTAGAACGAAAAACCGAACCACTTGATATGATACACACTGACATATGTGATTTGAAATCACTACCCACAAAAGGTGGCAATAAGTACTTTATCACGTTTATTGATGATTGTACAAAGTATTGCTATGTTTACTTGTTAAAAAGTAAAGATGAAGCTATAGACAAGTTTGTTCTATACAAAAACGAAGTTGAGAATCAACTTAATAAGAAAATCAAGGTTGTACGAAGTGATAGAGGAGGTGAATATGTGTCTCCGTTTGCTGATTTATGTGCTAAACATGGAATTAGACACGAATTCACTGCTCCTTATTCACCTCAGCAAAACGGTATTGCCGAAAGGAAGAACCGTACCTTGAAGGAAATGGTTAATGCCATGCTGATAAGTTCTGGTTTAAGCCAGGACATGTGGGGGGAAGCCATTCTAACGGCTACTTATCTTTTGAATAAGATACCTCGTAAGGAAAAAGAAGAGACCCCTTATGAACTATGGATGGGAAGAAAACCATCATATCAGTACTTACGAGTGTGGGGGTGTCTAGCAAAGGTAGCTATACCGACTCCCAAGGCCCAAAAGATTGGACCTAAATCTGTGGATTGTATATTCATCAGATATGCTAGGAATAGCAGTGCTTATCGTTTCATTGTACATGATTCGAAAAATCCGGATATACAAAAGGGTTCTGTAATGGAATCAAGGAATGCTTCCTTCTTTGAAGATATATTTCCTTGTTTAACGAATGAAACTGAAAGTTCATCTAGAATAGATGATGATGTTGTCCAAGATAAGAGACAAAGAGATGATAATGATCTCCAAGATGAGAGACAAGATCAAATCGAGGAAGAAGAGGTAGAACCTAGAAGAAGCAAAAGGGCAAGAACCGAGAAATCGTTTGGACCCGATTTTGTTTCTTTTATGGTAGAACATGAACCTACTTCTTATCGAGAAGCGGTAACTTCCTCAGAAGGGCCTCAATGGAAAGAAGCCATTAAAAGTGAAATAGATTCTATTTTACAAAATCATACTTGGGAGCTTGTGGATTTACCTCCTGGTTGTAAACCACTAGGCTATAAATGGATCTTCAAGAAGAAGATGAAAGCCGATGGCACCATTGACAAGTACAAAGCAAGGTTGGTAATCAAAGGATTTAGACAACGTGAAGGTCTAGATTACTTTGATACATATTCGCCTGTTACGCGAATAACATCGATCAGGATGATAATTGCTATTGCCGCTTTAAGAAATTTGGAAATTCACCAAATGGATGTGAAAACGGCTTTTCTAAACGGGGATTTAGAAGAAGAGATCTACATGAACCAACCTGAGGGTTTCATAGCTCCTGGACAAGAGAACAAAGTTTGTAGGCTTATTAAGTCATTATATGGCTTAAAGCAAGCTCCCAAACAGTGGCATCAAAAATTTGACCACACCATGCTAGAGAGTGGATTCAAAATTAATGAATGCGACAAGTGTGTTTATGTAAAAGACACAAGTAGTGGATATGTAATCTTGTGTCTATATGTTGATGATATGCTTATCGTTGGCAGTAACGACAAGATGATCAAATCTACTAAAGACATGTTGAAATCAAAGTTTGACATGAAGGATATGGGTTTGGCTGATGTGATCCTTGGAATAAAGATCATACGAACTCAGAATGGACTTGTGTTGAGTCAAGCACATTACGTGGACAAAATTCTGAATACTCATAATGCGGGGGATTCCGGCCTAGCTAGAACTCTAATTGACACCAGCAAGCATCTATCTAAAAATAGAGGCGCAGGTGTTGCCCAATTAGAGTATTCAAGAATTATTGGCATGTTAATGTACTTATTGACAGGTACCCGACCTGACTTTGCATATGCTGTTAGTAGGCTAAGTAGGTATACTAGTAATCCAAGTTATGCACATTGGGGAGCTATGACTAGGGTACTTCATTATTTGAGATACAGTCGCGATTATGGACTGCATTATGAAAGATATCCAGCTGTTATTGAAGGATACAGTGATGCAAATTGGATATCTGACATAAAGGATTCTAGATCGACTAGTGGATATGTGTTTACACTAGGAGGGGCAGCTATATCTTGGAAGTCTTCCAAGCAAACTGTTATAGCTAAGTCCACGATGGAATCAGAATTTATCACGTTAGATAAATGCGGACAAGAGGCGGAATGGCTACGTCAATTCGTAGAGGACATACCAAGGTGGCCTAAACCAGTAACGGCCATTAGTATACATTGTGATAGTCAATCAGCAATTGGCAGAGCTCATAGCATAATGTATAATGGAAAGTCCAGACATATCCGTCGTCGACATAATTCGATACGACAACTACTCTCAACAGGAGTTATCTCAATTGACTATGTGAAGTCAAATGATAACATCGCGGATCCGCTTACGAAAGGCTTAAGCAGAGAGTTAGTTAGTAAGTCGTCTAAAGGAATGGGACTAAAGCCCTTGAAGGAATGAGTTTCTATGAAGGAAAACCTAACCCAGTTGACTGGAGGTTCCAAGATCTGGGTTCAATAGGACAACCTAATCATAGAAATGTGGGGGAAGTCACGTTAATGTGGGGGAGTTACTTATATATTGTAAATTCCTAGTCCATTCCTATAACAAATGTGACTTGTTGAGAGGTTAAACATATGGCTTTTTAGGATTCAGGATGAAATCATAAAGCATAATGGTTCAAGATGAAATAACAAACATGTGTTTTTAATGATTCAAGATGAAATCACCTATGTGAGAGAGAAGTGGGGTCGCTTCGAAGGGAATTGTGGGGGGCGCAATTCCTAAGAGCTCTTGCAGAACCAGGCTAGTATTCATGACCATAACGAATACGACTATAAGGACTTGATAAGGTCAGGGAGAGTCTTGTGTGAGTGTGTATTGTCGTCTACGTAAACAGATGTTGAGTTCAAGGACATCGCGTCTACTCAGATTTATGAGACTAAGTGCATCTCACAAGGGAAGGTTCAAAGGGTCACACCTACCTATCCTATGCAAGACTTAACCGCAGAAATTTCGCGGAAACTTTCGTGTGTTTTCGACCGATTTCCATTCATGTGGGGGATTGTTGGAAAAATAGTATTTGCAATGTGAGTTTTTGCAAACTTTGGACATAATTTAATGGATGTATATGTTACATATATTTATGTTTCTTGGGGGCGTTTTATTCTCCTCCAAGAGAGCTTCGCAACGAGCTAAAGTATGTCCAAAATAGAGTTGAAATGAATGAGATATCGTGTCTCAAAGTGAGGCACGTGAAACACAAAAATGGAAAAGTCCCACATCGCCCAAAACAAGAAGTGAATGCTTGTTTATAAGGAATAGTTGATATTTGCTTCCAAATTCCTTTAGGTGAGCTATGCTCCCACTCCTACGTGCGCGCGCGCAGGGGGGTGCAGATTGTGGGATTTCTGGGCCAAAATGAGTTCGAAGCTACTGAACTCATGCGAGCCCGCGCGACCTGCGGACACGAATGCAGCTCCGAAACCTCGCCTACGTGCGAAAATTTTTGCTACTAGTTCGGGTCAGTTTTTTCCAGATTTTCTGTAAATCTATTTTAGGAATAGATTTAACTTTTTGACAAAGTTATACAGAATATTTTGTGCTAAATAAAATATATACAAATCGTGTTTTTAATAACAGATTTGTTAAAGTTTGGTAAATATTTAATCTTGGAGAACAAGATAGGGTTTTAGTATAAATATTGGCCAAGTCTCATTCGTTTGAGTACACAGAAAAATACGCAACTCTTGCAGCCGATTTCCAGCATTCTTTTCGATCAGAAGCACACAGGTTTTCGTGATCTTTCAGGCAAGTAAGTCAAGTCCGGCTGTGCAACAGCTTTGTACGTTGTACCCTGGGAAACAGACGGCGAATCTGTTTTAAGGGAATCGTGTATAACACGAGCCTCGTGCTTTTACTGCTTTCATTTAATTTACGTTATATAGTGTCTGTCTTCTGCTTCTACTCCATTCTGTCTGTATTTTATTTTCTGTTATTTACATTCTGTTAATTTTATTATTTATTGTAATCTGATTTATTAATAAAAGTGTACACCGTTTCCTACATAATTTAATATGCATTTTGATATTTTATTTATTTTAGTGTGCATTTAGGGTCTTGCTAAACACAACCTTATGTGTTTTGTTTAAGCAATCCTAAGTTATAAAAATAACAATTAATAAACTCATTTATTCCATAATTTTATACATTTAATCATTATAAAAGTGGGTAATTATGTTAACTATAAAATATTTATTGTTCATTAAATGTTAATTATATAATTATAGAATGTTTACTCAAAACCCATAAGGTTGTGTTTAGCAAAACTTATTTAAAAAAATTATACCGAATTTAAAAAATATAATAAATAAGTATTAAAATGTTGTGGAAAATAAATTAGTAAAAGTTTTGCAGTGTCTACATATGCATTAAAAATTTTAATCTCTCTCGTAATTTTTCCAATGAATAGTAAATGCTAATTAATGATTTACGAATTGTTACGTTATTTTATAACCATTTTTACCAATAACAAAATTTTTTGTTTGTTATTCAAGTTATATTGTTTATAATCACAACGTTACTTGTGATTACCATTTACCTTGGAACGATCTTACACACGAACCTTGATATTCTATGTATCTCGAATAAATTAAAAACGTTAACATTTAAACAATACGTTTAATGCGTTCAAATGATTTCCCGAGCTCACAGAACTTACCGTAACTACTCACGAATCACAATGGGCCTCGGCCCAATCCCACTGCAAACCAAACAAACTAAACGGACCCTTGATATTTTTTTCTATTTCGTTGGCCCAGTCCACGACACAAGCCCAAACACAAACTAAAGCCCAAAAACCCTTTTATAATTTTCGATTTATATGTTTCAAAGCATGATCACTTGGCCATATTACGTGCAAACTAGCTTAACAACATACATATATTTTTGCACCACTTATTTGACCTCCTAGCTGAGTTTCGAATGTGTCAACCCATTTGCATTAACTCGAACGTTTACCCACTTAAAAATCCACAAAGCTTAGTCCCGTTTATCATTTTTCAACTTTGATGAAAATGTGTATATTTGTCAAAAACTTACTCGTTGAGTAGTTTCACTTCACAACTGAGATTTAGCATGTTTTTATCATTTGTTGACCCTCATAATCCCACAAATGAGATCAAATAAACTAGAATGATTAATCTTTTGTTTTCTTTCCTCTCGGCTAAACACCACAAATACATGTTACCAACTCTACTATTCCCTCCGTTTGACTCCATGGTAATCATGAAATAGCATTTGACCACATGTTTAAAAGGAATTGACCTTCCTTTGTGCCAAAGACCTCAGCGCAAAACCATGGCTTCTTTGTTTTGTTCTCGTTTGGCAATTCACACAAGGACGATGCTATATTACTAACCTCACTATTCACTTAGTATACCACGTACCATTGTTATCATTTGATTCCAATTAACTTCAATCCCACTATAAAACATGCATGCAATGCGAGCCATGCACCCTCAAAACAAATCACATATCACAACACAACAGCTTCTAAGTCTCTAAGGTCCTTGTGAACGAGTAGTCTTGCCAAGTTTGGAGGAATTCGAAACAAGTTAAAGGATAGCAAGCACTTGCTCCTATATCCTTGGTGCACCAAGAAACGAACCATAACTTAGTCGAGTTATTCTCAGCTCTACGTGACATTTTAACCCCCACCATACTTGGTGAGGTGAGCCATGTTCTCTTTTCTCGATTTCACTTACATCTTATTTGATCGTATCACGTTTAGCTTGGTTTCATTTACTCGTTATTTACGTTTACAACATATGCATATTTTTCGACATACCCATATTTCACTAAGCCATTAACAAGGTGCAACTAATATTCGACACTCATATCAACGTATAATGTAGTTGTATAACACGTTCCTTGTTACGTTGGACCCATACGATTTCACCTATAACACTTAGAATTATTTTGAGTTCTAAAACTATTTTTCAGAAGGACCAATGTCATTTTACTTTGACCTCGTATACACTAAACGAGATACACAACCTATCATTTTTAAAGCTCGGCCTAATAGTTCACACGTTAAGCTAACGAGCTACGTGATTTACTCACTCCCATGAGCTTATTTTAACCCTCGACTAAACCTAAATCTTATCGTATATAAATCTAGTTTTATATAATCTAATATATACGAATGGGCTTATAAGCCCACTAAACAGTTTTTAAGTTTATTGTATAAGCTGGTCTAATAAGCTCGACACCCACATTTTTGTAGTCTATAAATAAGCCCAAAGCCAAGCCCACTTGTTCCTTAAGCCCAATGAAACGTTAAACCTTAACGGGCCCTTAACTTGGCTCATTAAAATCCCATAAGCTCGAAAAATAAGCTTTTGACAAAATAACCAATTAATGTAAGTTGAATAAGCCGTTTTAAACCTACTTGTGAAATAAAAATGGTAAACATTGAATTTCGTGAAGTTTTGACTTGTTTTGCAAAAGTTTGCTAACTAAGGGACGAAAACTGCCACTTTACAAATTTCAAGTGAAAACTGTCAATTAGAAAACTTTGTGATGAAAACTGTAAATTTAGAACTGTTTGGGTATAAAATGTAAATATTAAATTGTTTAGGACTTAAAAAGTATATATATTTTAACTTTGGACTGAGATTGCAAAATTATGCCGTTAGGGGTTAAAAGTGTAAATTTATTAAACTTAAAGGATTTTTCAGAAAATATATATTTTATAAATTTAAATTAATGTTTTGTATATATATTTATTTGTAATAAATCGTGTTAACCGAACCTTTCGTAAGTTAGCTTATATACATATATAAAGTTTTATATATAACGTTATAACGATAAATATATACTTTAACAATTAACACTCTAAGACTAAGTCATTTTTCGCCGCTTACCAACCTTCGAATTATTCACACCAATTTTTATTATACGTCGATGTATATTGTTACACTTCATTTTTTCCATAAACACACACACACACACACACACACACACATATATATATATATATATATATATATATATATATATATATATATATATATATATATATATATATATATATATATATATATATATATATATATATATATATATATGGGGAGAGTTATTATGAGATCAATCTTAAAATTATAAAAATAAGACCCTATCTGGATCGTTGGATCATTGTATTTGTTTTGGATGAGATTAACATTAAATGAGTGACATTATTATAATTAAATAGGGTTTCAAGGGTATTTTGGAGAATTCAAATCCAAATATGGTCAATATTTTTTCAAATTTTCGTCTTTTTTTTCCTTCAAAAATATGGTCCACATTTTTTATACATCAAACTGTTACACAAAATAGAATATAAAATGTATCACCAAGCAAAATTAAATTTTTTATACAACTTCAAAACAATTAATACAACAAGTACACAACCTATCCAAACCCAACAGCAGCAGATTCCGGTACACCGGAATCTGTGCGTTTTATCTATAATTCAATACATAAAAACAATACATAAAGACATAAAATACATATACAGTTATGTGTATAAAAAAGAGACTTGAGTCCAGATCCATCTACTGGCGTCGACAAGAATCTTGCTCCGGTACACCGGATATCAACTATCTGCTATACTAAATAAATCTGCTATTACACCATCTTACAAAAAAAACATACAAAATAAATAGCAGATTCTGGTACACATCTACCCAGAATCCGGTGTACTGAACAGACACGTAAACACATCTACCCAGAATCCGGTACACCTAATAATAGCAGATTCTGGTTCACAAAACCTGATACATATCTATCCAGAATCAGATACACATCTTCCCAGATACACCTAACAAATCTACCAAGAATTCGGTACACATCTACCCAATATCCGATACACCTAACATAAACATATACATATCAGTGCATCATGGCTGAGAGATGTGGCGATGGTGAGAGATACGACGGTGGGAAACCCAAATTCGTTCGAGACAGATCATGGTTGTTCTTTTTTCGTTCGAGACACATATGTGTATGGTTGTTGTTGTTAAAGATCCGACCGGATTTAGAGTGGTTTTGGGTATCACCTTGAATGGCGCTTGTTTAAGATCCGGCCTGATAAAGATGGCGATGGTAGTTAGGGTTTCAATCAACACACGTCGCTGCAGTTTTCAGTCATCTAGTAAGATGGCACTATTAGGGTTATGATAGAAAACCCGTTTGTTGGGGCTCTAAGTTTTTGCTCGTTGGATAAACGAGAAGGGATGGAGGCCGATTAGTGTTTTTGGTCGAGAGGAATAGATCGGTCGGAAAGGATCTGTGTATGGCGACAGATTTTTGGTCGCCGGAAACTTGAGATGTAGGGGGTGGAGGAGGAGAGATTTGTGGGATAAGAGAGAGAAAATGAGATGGGATGCAATTTTTATGAGATATGGTTAAGTTAATTAGTGTTGGATATACAAAATGCCTATAATACCCTTTTGACTATGTATTTAATTTTCAGTTTTTTTTAATAAGCAAAATTCACTTGCCCTTTTCTCATTGGTCCTTGAATAGATCTTACTTTTAGAACTTTAAGGATGATCTTATATGATCTCAACTATATATATATATATATATATATATATATATATATATATATATATATATATATATATATAAACGATTAACCAAAACTTAAAACATAGATTTGTTCTATCGATCACTAACCTCGTTTTTCTTCGACGATCTCGTTATTACCTATCGGTACTTCGTCAAACGAAAACGTACTCACGAGTTATATTGATAAATATAACTTTGTTCTTGAACTTCAGGCATTTAAACACACATGTTTAAATGCTACAAGTTAACCAATCAAACGATACACCATAATAGCCATTATTCGCGATAAACCAAACTTAGACTATCAAACACTAAACTTGTCATATTTTATCAGGGTTTTTGCATATATATCTTTCCGAAAATGCATAATTGCATATATATCCAAAGCATGCATAAAAACCATTGCATTATGTGCATAAAAAACTTGTACAAAAGATATATATGCAATTATTCACTTTGGGAGGGATATATATATATATATATATATATATATATATATATATATATATATATATATATATATATATATATATATATATATATATATATATATATATATATATATATATATATATATGCAATTTTGCCTATTTTATCTAGGTCGTGTGTTGAAGCCGATTCCCTTACATCGTTTAGATTACGATACTACTACTAATGTATAACCAAGATGAGTTCATAGCCCACTCTTAAACTTTTAAACCCTTTTGTGGGGAGATACATGCTACAAACATGAACACAAGTTTTTAGTATGCTACGCCTGATGTTATTATTGCTTAAGTAGCTGTTGCCAAAAGCCCCTATATCATGAACCTTAATCACTTGCGAGTGAACGTAAATAGGTGTGAATATATCTATTTGGGACTGACAATCCCCGTTTGGTTTTGCTAGGATGAGCCACCAAGCGCACTTTATTTAAACATACTCATAGGTTACTAGAAAAGACCTATCCTGAGGGCACATTTATATATTATACATCATTTTGATGACTGTCAATCGTTGCGTGTCATGAGCTTAATGCAATAACAACTTGATTTTAACTTGTATAATTGTGAATTGGTGCAATTAACAATCTCAACTTTTAAACTTAAACTTATGAATATCACTCAAATTTTGTTGACTTTTAGCATGTTTATCTCAGGTAACTAAGACATAAAAACTCAAGGCATGGAGAAGGCATTAACCCTGGCACGGGTTTAAATAAACGCTTTTTTATCATTCGCTTTAATAAAACATATCTATGATGATATGACCAACTTTGAAACGATTTCTGCACTTGGAATATTTGAATTTGATGAATGATAAAATGTATTTTCAAAACGTTTTCTATGATTATGACTACGATCCACTACGTAATGTAACAATTCACATTTTTCAGGATAATTACTATTCCCGGAAAATTTCACTATTCACTTTTCCCGAAAATTTTCCCGAAATTTGATTTTTATTTCTTGGGCTCAAGTGATAAATCATTTCCATGGCAAATTAAAAGTTTGACATTCATAAGCTCATTTTCGTGAAAGTTATTAAGGAATTACGCGGAATTACACGTTTTAGGGTAAAACGTCATTCAGAAATTCTACGTACAACGAAACTCGACCGCGTTAAGTGACCCCGCATCAGAAAAATGTTTGACACACTCATGATTTATTTGAGAATTAATCGTGACTGAGAAAAACATGACCAAAGACTTCCCGGCAGGTCACCCAAGCCAGTACTACTCTCGCATGAGTACGCTTAACCGTATGGGCGATTAACCGTTAGACCACAAAACGCGTTTCTAAGACGATTTGAGTTTTCAACTTATTAGAAAAAGTCAACATATTTTTCCCTCCTCCATTGACCAAAAATCATCCCTTGATGTTATAAGTCATTTCGTGATTTTTAGGCTTACGGTTTGATGTCTAAAAGACATTTAATACCAACCGACACTAGACTGAGCCCAGTCTAGACATTATAAGTCATTTTAAATCATTTATAACCTATTAGAAAAGTAACATTTTACTTTTCTCAATTTTACGCAATATTCGTACGTTTTACGTATTACGCGTTTTAGACCCGTGTTTCCAGTTTTAGCAGGGTTTTACACCCAAATGGAACCTACCACTCATTTTATATTTTATTATGGAGTATTTTGACAACTTTAATCATTCTTCCAAATTTCGTATTTTTACGATACCCGGTTTTACGTTTTGTGACGTAACAACTTACGGTTTGCATTTTACGGAGTCAAAACACACTAGATATCTTGGATAATATCATCAAAAGCCCACCCTTGCTCCTCAAGCTTGGCAAACCGCCACTAGGAGGGGGGATTCACACTAGGTGTCATGATCTTATGCTTAGAACTCTTGGATGAGAACATGTGTTAACCTTGGCCTCCAAGGGTTGACAAGTCAAGCTTGTAACCTCCTCAAGCTCCCATAAAGCCTCCTTGCCTTCCTTTGAACGTCCCACATACCACACACATCAATATTTCATCCTTAGCAAGTTCTCTTCCAAGTTTCATACATGATTCAAGAGCATAACAACACATAAACACTAGTTTGGTTTTGATTCATCAAAACTACTTCCAATCTTTAGAACTTTGGTGATTTCTCTTGAGTTTGAATCCACTCAAGTCACCTCAACTTTCATCATCTCTCTTTCAAGATTACAAGAGTAGAAAGATTGCATGAAGTGAAGTGGGTTGAAGCAAGTCTATCAAAGTCCTATCCTTACATGTTAACTTCCTTTCATCTTTGAAAGCCAAAAGTTGTAAGCCAAACCCTAACATGATTCTTGTTAAATAATCATGTTCATGTTATTTACATGTTATTCTTGCTATATTATGTCTTGTAGTTATGTCCATGATGTATAAAAGTGAGCAAAACAAGTTATTGTTATTGATTGTTACAAACAAGTAAACTAGTGACTTTCTTGGTAAGACCTGATCAAAATGGTAAAAATATGATATTTGATCATTACATATTACAGTAGAGGACTTAACAAGGAAACCGTAGCAACTTGAACCACCCAAAACGAGTATACGAGTCAAAAGTTACGCCCATTTGAAGTTACCAAAACTTTGCGGCAAACTGCCAAATACCATTCTGATCAAATTTGGGTTTTGAAAGTCACACTTCTGGTCCGATTCATCAAAAAGTTAAAACACGAAAGTTGTCCGAAACGCCGTTTTCGTTCAGGATCAAAGAAGCTCGAGACCTAAAAACGCTTTCCGAGTGATAAAATTCTTCAAATTCTAAACAGCCCATTTTTAGGCGAAAGTCACTAGATTATGGTTATACTTTAAATGGAACAAGAGGTCTTATGACCTATAATCAAGACCACAACCATAGCTAGAGCCAAGGTTGTGTCTCATGACCTTGGAACAAGGACCAAAGGTCATGGCTAGGCCATGACGAAGTGACCATACCAACTTACGTAGGCGTAAACATGAAACAATGAATTAGGCGATAACTTGAACAAGCAATTTGGATCTACTTCACTTAAAAGGAAACCATGAGATTTTACCAAGAGAAAATGGTCATTCAAGACTTATGAAACTACCCCTAATAACAATCTTCATGTACAAATAAACTTTCCTAAGTTTATTCAAATATCGGACATGTAACTTTTCGGATCAAAAGTTATATCTATATATTTCATCAACTACTACAATAGTAGGGAGCCTCATGTGAGGAGTTCATTATGTAAGCCGTCGAGTTGAGTTGTGGATTTACGAGTTAAAGTGTCCTGGCTCCTCGAACGCTTACTAACATGACTTCTGAATTATGTCGGCCCGAACGGTAGTAAACGATATACAAAACATACATGTTTCGTGAATCATTTCTTTCAAAGACTTACAATATACATCATACCACATCATGGACTAAATGCAAGATATATATATTGGCACTTATTCATATTCATTACTCGAATCCTAAGTCACAACATTCTATTATAGGTTGCTCATAGAAACCTTCGCGATTCGACCATCACATTCATTACTTGATATCTTACTTAAGGTGAGTTCATAGCCCCACTTTACATTACTTCAATGTTTTACAAACCCTTGGGGGGAATACATGCTATTATTTTTCTACTCGAACACAATGCTTTCTACTGTATGCTATTCGACCATGTTTTATTATCACTAAGTAACATCCTTGCCAAACCAAGATCCCTTATTATGAACCATTTAATCACTTGCGAGGGTTACTTGCAAGTGAGCGCGAATATTGTGAATAGGCCTACTGGGATTGACGAATCCCATTTGTTTTGACTAAGTTTAAACAAATGCATTAATATTTGAGACATTAGGTATGACGGCAAAGTACCTACCGGGATAAATCTGCCGATCGATATTGGTACACGTTAACGTTTTGGTGTCATAAGCTTAGTGAATTAATAACCTTTCCGGGCATATAACAACGTAGCCTACATGTTTTGTTTTCCAAACTATGAGTGTGAGTCTATAGCTCACACTACGATTATTGTGTTCAAACGATTTAACTACAAACACTACGATTATTGTGTTCAAACGATTTAACTACAAACACTACGATTATTGTGTTCAAACGATTTAACTACAAACACTACGATTATTGTGTTCAAACGATTTAACTACAAACACTACGATTATTGTGTTCAAACGATTTAACTACAAACACTACGATTATTGTGTTCAATGATTTACTACCAACACATTGTGTTCAGACATTAAACAAACTCTATGAATATCACTCAACCTTTGTGTTGACCTCTCAAGCATGTATTTCAGGTTCATGACGATCAAGGATGGCACGGAAGGGCATGGATACTCAAGAGGGCTATAAATTTTATTATCATTCAAAAACACATTTATTATACATTGTAAACATGGAACCATTTGGGACCTCATTTTGTAATCTCTGATATTTATACAATTTGAATGATAAATCTTTTAAAACGACTCAATTGGAGTTCGTTTTCTATTATTGTGACTATTGTGCCGTCGAGTAACACCCAGTTCGAATTCCGCTGCAACCATGAATTGGGGGTGTTACACGTAATATCCTGTTAAGTCTTCCGTTGCTGTTAACCAAATTTAGGGGGTGTTATGACACATTAATGACATCTTAAATTTTTTTGGGGAGAGGCAATTCCTTATTATATGTAGTATAGATTCATACAGTAATATTTACCGTGGATAAACCCTTTTATCCTAAAAGATAACCCTTATTTTTTTTTTTAATTTTCTTTATCTTTTAGCTAAAGAAAAAAATAAAATAAAAATGAAGGTTGTTTGGTAAAGTTAAATAACTCTTCATTTCTCAAAATATGAGTATGCAACAATTCATATAAAAATAATCTTTCACTGCACGAAAGGTAACTTTTCGCTTGTAATTAAAGTTTGATTATCTCGGGATCAAATTGGTCAAAAGCACGATACGTATCAAGCATAAACAAGCTTGGTCCAATCTCAAGTTTAGTTTGAGGCTCATTATATAAATGAGCTCGAGCTTAATTCTTTAAGAATTCAAGATCGACAACCTTTTAAATCTAAAATGTAAACAAGTTTAACTCGAGCTTTAGTAAACTCATGCTATCATGGTCTACTCATATGCACTCTTTTGTTTGGCAACACATCTCGATAAATGTAGAGCGAGTTAAATAAGAACTTATAGAAAGTTTGTAGTTCCCGTCTCAAACAAGTTAGTTTGTTAAATTATTTTCATTCTTGTAGACTATAGGGTATGAACATGAACAATAATTGTATGTCAGCCAAAGAAAATTATATAGCCATGGCTAGGCAATAGGCACTTGATAGTCAACTAAACTTGAGACTTTTCATTAATTATGAACTATATTAACACAACAAATCACATGACTAACAAGTAACAAATCACATGACTAATAGTTTAAGAGTTATATATGAATCTTTTAAGATGTAGTTTATTCTATTGGATCACAGATTATAATAATATGTACTTATACAGAAAATGTGGGATAAATGATTTCAACAAAAGCAATGGACACTAAAATTTGCATCAAGTGCATCAATGCATGTACCAAAGTCCATTAGTCTCAATTTTTTCTAACAAAATGAATCATATTATCATTACTGAAATGAGGTTAAGTTAATATAAATTTCATTTTAGCTAAAATTTAACCTTTTACCGGAATATAACTTTAGTCACATTTGAATATAATTTTAGTCAAAATAAATGGAACAATTAAACACCATAATCATTACATTTGAAAATAAGTTTAAACGTTTAGGAAACGGCTGGTTGAAGACTAATTATCCCAAAAGGTAAGGCTTAAACTGAGGCAGAAATTACTTAACTGACTTAACGGTAATTAAACTGTCAACATATGAAAACGACATTCACATGTTTGCTCCTTTTAAGTTGCCACCTTTAACGGCTTTCACACGTTTACAATGTTCCATGTAAACTTTATCATGATGATTATCTTCTTCATTTTTCAGTTTATTTATTTTTTATTTTTTATTTTTTTTTCTCTTCTTCTTCTTTCTTCTTCAAGCCGTTTCAAAGTTATAAATATATCAAGATATAATGTGGAGCATAACCAAAAAGTTATAGGAAGATAACATAATTTCTAGATTGATTATATCTTTTTATCTCTAGGGTGGCCATTTTTAATTCTATTTTATGTTAAACCTAGTCGTTATTGTATAATTTTATTAGCTATAAATGACATGTGGCTCTTTTTGAATCCGTCTTTGCAACATTCTAAACTTAAATGGGGAACGTGCTTGTCACACTGAATATCTCCATCTTTATATGCTCAAAAACAATAATATCAACTTAGGGTCCGCTTGGTTCAAAGTGAGGAAAGATAAAGAGAAAAGGAAAGGGAATGCAAAGGATTGAGTAAAGTGGTTAATCAATACCTTACACCTCAATTTACTATATAATATTGATTACCCACTACGGGGTAATCAATACCTTTGCACACCCCTAACCAAGCACCTAATTTGAGTGAGGTGGGCCATTTTGAATTTCCTTACCCATTCTCCACCCTCTTAACCCCTTACCAAGCACCCCCTTAGTAATTATGACCAAGTTGACATGTACACTCCAAAAAAAGTTTAAATCGAAAAGAAAACCTTAACACGGTGCACTATTTTAGCTGTCGACTAATCCTTTCTTAAGGACCTAAGCCCATATAATTCTAGATCTCGTCATCGAACAAAGTATCAAACAAATGAATAAAATTGGCTATCTCCTTCTTAAAGGAATAACACACACACACACACATATATATATATATATATATATATATATATATATATATATATATATATATATATATATATATATATATATATGAAGAATAATTAAAATGAGAAGGGTAAGAAGTAATTCTAGCCACACATTTTTATATGGGAGGGAAAATTTGAATGAAAATGCATCCATTTTTGTAGGTGCATCTAGAATGTGTGGTTGTGGTTACTTCTTATCCTTCCTATTTTAATTATTCTTCCTATTTGATCCTAACTATATATATATATATAAGGAAGGGATCAAGTAAGAAAAATAATTAACATAAGAAGGTAAGAAGTAACTCTAACCACACATTTCAAATTAGGAGGGAAATTTTGAAAGAAGATGCATCCACTTTTGTAGGTGCATCTGAAATGTGTAGTTGTGGTTACTTCTTATCATTCATATTTTAATTATTCTTACTATATATATATATATATATATATATATATATATATATATATATATATATATATATATATATATATATATGTTTCACACACGTACGCATAACCAATCCTTCAAGAGTATGCATTATATATGCTTTCATCTATGATATAAGAAAGACACAGATCATCAAAAGCAATGAAAAAAGAAATACTCGTATAACCATAATTGCTTGTTATCCCGGTATAAGACCGAACAAATTAAAAATGACATTGCTTAAATGGAATGTTACATGGTCTATTGGCGATAATGTTGACATATGCAACTAATTAAAGTTGGAGCAGTTGAGTTATGTTTGATCTGTAATTTAACAAAGTAAAACATGATGAACGTCACCTGAACGTATATAACGATGTCGAAAGGTTATTCTAATATTAGAGTTAAATAACTTTTTTAAATTGTAAATAAAGAGAAAGTTGCATGTAAATTTGAATTACATGCCTCGTATATTTTGATATGATGTGTGTATATACAAATTAAAACCGATAAAAATGTGGCCTCATTAAATGGTGGCCCAGTGCAACGCACTGCTGGCACACCCTCGAGCCGCCTCTAGTTTGTATTACCAATCACTTGGCAATGTTAGCAATTTTTGTTTTTTCATAAAAAAGAAAACTCCAATTTTTAGAATAAAAAAGTAAGCAATTAAGAGATTAACCAGTTACCAGTCTAAACGAATAATAAGAAAAGACTACATGTATGTCTCACTCCTATTGCCTATAAAACCCCCTTTCAACCTTGTGAATTTGTGGCAACCCACAAACAGAATCCAATCTTCCACATAAAACCAAAGAGGGTCGCCTCATTAAGCTCTAAAACATGAAGAGCCAAAATATGAAACTTTCCATATTTAGCATTTTGACATTTCTGCTTGTGTGGTTATCGCGACAAGGCGTAGATGCCACTAGAGTCTCCAAGAAAATGCAAAATCGTCGTGCCTCAAGGCAGCTGAAAGAGAGGTTTTTATCCTACGTATGGAGAGAGTATGCCAAATTCACTACAGTATAGAAAAACCTCTACCATCTTTAACGTAAAAAATTTTGGTGCTAAAGGCGATGGAACTACAGATGACACAAAGGTAAATTTAGAATGTTGTATTTTTTGAATGGTAAATGTTAAACTGTTTAGAAATACAGTTTAAGGTATAGTACAATACAAACTTATGGCGTTAATTTAGACATATATATTACCTCAACTTGTTGAGATAATAGTGTAACATAATGCAAAGCAAAAACTAACCGGCCTAAACTAAATAAGAACCCATACTGCCATACATACTACGTACTATATAGCATGCCCGTAGGGCATGTCATTGACTCAAGATGTACGTGGCCTAATGTGTGTATCCCGTAACCGTTTCTGGCCCTTTTCTTGGCCACGATCAAGATATGTACCTAGTACCTAGTGAGGTTCGAAAGACCTCTTGTGAGGACATCCTGACGCCTGGCCATTAGGCTACCTTGGTGGTGGTTTAAGTCATATATGTATTTGGTAAAATTAAGAAATTTGGCAAAAATAGAAGACAGGTGCAATAATATAAATATTTACAATGTTCAATGTGCTTATTATTATCTACTTTAACGATTGACTGATATATTGCGTTCAAACAGGCGTTTCAAGCAGCATGGTTAGCTGCTTGTAAGCTAGATGCATCAACTATGGTTGTGCCAAAAGGTTCAATCTTTTTGATCAAACCAATATCATTCGCAGGAACTAATTGTGGATCAAACATTGTTTTCCAGGTGAAGTTTACTCACTCTTGATCTAGTCGCACTGTGATACGTACATATCTCTTTTGTTTATGAATGGTCACTAATTAAATTGTTTAGTCGTGCAGTTAGATGGGAAGATCATAGCTCCAAAAAAATCGGGAAGCTGGGAATCAGGACTCCTTTGGTGGATCGAATTCACAAAGCTAAATGGGATAACCATCCGTGGTAGTGGTGTTGTTGACGGGCAAGGCTCAGGCTGGTGGAGCGAGTCTGGCTCTAAACCAACAGTAAGAACATAATAATGCACGATTTAATATTTTCTCTAGAATGTACATTCTTTTGTAAGAATTAAATCTTTTAAAACGTAAACTCTGAATTTTATTGTAAAAACAAAAATTAACACTGTATATACACACGCAGGCGATCAGGTTCTACGGGAGTTCTGATGTGACAGTCACGGGCATAACAATTCAAAACAGCCAACAAACCCACCTAAAGTTTGATAACTGTCAATCTGTTCAGGTTTTCGGCATCACTGTTTCATCCCCAGGTGACAGCCCAAATACAGATGGAATTCACTTGCAAAACTCTCAAGACGTTACCATCCACAGTAGCAAACTAGCCTGTGGTATGTCGGATTCCTACACATACGACTTTAGTTTTTGTACACTATTACGTACTTTGAAGTGATTTAAATGTTGTCTTATATATATATTTGACAGGAGATGATTGTGTTTCGATACAAACCGGATGCTCAGGAATAAACATAGAAAATGTGGATTGTGGACCAGGCCATGGAATAAGCATTGGAAGTCTTGGGAAAGATAATACAGTAGCTTGTGTTTCAAATATTACTGTTAGCAATACAAAGATCCATGACACAATGACTGGAGTAAGAATAAAGACATGGCAGGTATATACGTCTACATCTTTTATATCGAGTCAAAACATGCGAATTATACTTACATCAGAATAATACTTAGTTTAAATATGATCTTTTTTCTCGACTTTTGTAGGGTGGTTCAGGCTCGGTGCAAGGAGTGACATTTTCCAACATTCAAGTTTCAAAAGTCCAGACGCCGATAATAATAGATCAATACTATTGCGACGGTGGAAACTGCAAGAATGATACATCAGCAGTGGCTGTTTCAGGGGTATCATACCAGAACATAAGAGGGACGTACACTCAAAACCCTGTCCGATTTGCATGCAGTGATAGCTTGCCATGCACAGATGTAACTCTAGACACCATACAGCTACAACAAGTTCAAGCTGGATATGATGATTCGGGTGTACCATTCTGCTCGAATATATATGGACAAATGAAAACAAGCACCACCCCTCAGATAAATTGCTTGATGGTAGCCAAGCCGTCCAAAAAACAATCTCAAAGTAGCTACGATTTATGCCCAAATTGATGTTATCATCTATGAATAGACAAAAGGATAACACTTTGATAAAAGTGATATTTCATGGTGAAATAATGTAATGGAGACCATGTGCCTAGAATTTTAGAAATCTAAGGCTTTGGTGCGATCTAGGTAGATGGAGAGTTGTAAGTTGATATCGAGTACATGTTTGAAACATCATACTTATAGTTTGAATGAAATCAAATGACTACGTGCATTTTGCGTGAGAAACTGTTGACTTTCTCTTCCAGGCGTCGGGTATTTGTACTTGAGTGTAGGTGCGGTGGAATGAGGAAATTACATACAGGGTCTAAAAGTATATATGTACTACTTTATACAACAAAATGAACCAATTAATAAATTATAGCTAAATCCATAAACAAAACTTTCAGCGGGTTCAACAAGGTCCCCTTAATTATATGTCGCTCCACCGTTCATATAATTCAGCGCATGATCACCACTTAGTCCATATGTTTTTGACAAACTTGCTACATACTTTCTTTTCGTATTCCCTGGTATGAAAGGGATGATCTTGACTAGGTTTGCTTACAAATGACACTGAATTGGGTTTAAAGGAGCCAAAATAAAAAACTAGTATACATATTTGCTCAAATGCAGTGGCGGAACCAGGAAGATAGAATGTTGGGGCTTTTTTTTATTTTATTTTATTTATTTATTTTTTATTTTATTATTATTATTTTTTTTTACAATAGCAACAAAATGCGAAAAAAAAAAAAAAAACCTAGGATCGTAATGATAAATAGAGTGGATTTATAAGGCTTTAGAGTGTTGAATGTTGGATTTTAATATGTGGGTGGGGGCAATTTGAGTTTTGGGTGGAGGGCACTTTCGAAAAAAGGTCGAAATTAAAAAAAATTACACTAAAATCTCAACTTTTTTGGCTAGCCATAGAGGGCACCGCCCCCCATACTTACTACATACATCCGTCCCTGCTCAAATGTAAAGGTGATTTTTGCATTATCAGCATTAAGTATTGGAAGCTCAATGGTCTGAGATCGGTCACCTCTGGAGCTATTGAAACACTTGTTAATAATATGCAAATATATATGTTGCAACCATGTTAGCATATATAATTAAAAAAAGTTCATTTCAGGATTTAATGTTGAGATGATTAGATTATCAATTTCACTTTCTTGGATGTCCGTTGTCAAGACATGGCTTTCATTGGTCTTTGTGTTTGTATGCAGCGTTTGTGTTTCCACTTTCCAATTTCCTTTTACGGTAAACAATCTTTTGTGTTGGAGAAATTATATCAATTCAGATGTATGAGACACTCGAGAAGGGATATGAAAGTAAACTTTTCTGCACACATACAGCTTGGTGATTGACTCCATATAGATTTCATTGTTAGGTCGTGCTCAACACATTAAGAAGATAAGAAACAATAAACAATAATATGAACTTAGTACTTATGACCCGGTGTAGTATCCACAAAGCAGGCAGGCATGACATAATATAAAAAACAACTGTTACCAGACACTAATATGAACTTAGTGTACTTATGATCAGATGTAGGATTGTCTACTAAATCATCAAAGGTACAACAAATGATGAATCAGCAACGCCAGCTAGTCACTCTTAAAGTGACATAAACATCTCAGTAAATGCATAAGATCACACCCCAGTATGCACAGCTAACTCCTCGGTTATGCAGTTTGTAACCATTTATCAAATCTTATCTGAGAAATCAGTCACAAGTTACAGAAACTTAAGGAAATTTTTAACCATAAACCACCTGATAACGAATAAGCATATGTAATCAAAATATGTGGACTATAGATAACAAGTTTGACTCAGTTAGCTAATTGATGTGTTTTCAGTTATATAATATCTCAAATGGTTTAATGTACAAAACTTAATTAGCTTAAAATAGAGCAGTTTGACAATAATAATTATAATCTTACTTGAAACAAGAAAAATTACTGTTTATTAGCCTTAAACATAATGAAAAAAAAGTTTTGGAAAGTCAACCCAACCAGAACAAACTTAAAACCACCCATTTTGACCCATTACACAATCCACCCGACCCACTGATATTTCAACCTATGATATAAAGTGATTCCCTATTTGGTTAAATTTTTAAGGTTTCAGATTATATTCCCCCTTATTGTAAAAAATAAAATAAAAATAAGCAAATAAATGATTAGTCAAAATTATAATAAGATAACAAATACATGTATGGCACTAACTATTGCCTTCAATATTCCCTTAGTATTCTTGATTTGTTGAAACCCACTAACTGAATCTTATCCAATCTCCTATATATTAGCCAAAAGAGCCCCTCTTCAAACTCTTAACATGAAAAGCCAAAAGATGAATATTTCCATGTTTAGCATTTTGACATGTGTGCTTGTTTGGTTATCGCAACAAGGTGTCAATGCTGCCACAGACGTCAAGCACAAGAAACACCACAGTGGCGCTAGGGTGATGAAAGAGACGTTTTATCCAAAGTTTGGAGAGAGTAGACCTACTTCATTTCAGTATAGGAAAATTTCTACCATCTTTAATGTACGACATTTTGGCGCTAAAGGTGATGGCACCACTGATGACACAAAGGTAATTGTAGAATATACTATGCGTGCATTTGATACTGACAGGCCAACCGACTTGAGCAAAGCTAAAGTTTTGCTCATTCTGAACCAAACCCGATATGATCTGTTGTTGGACCCGTCGTTTGACTATTCAGTTTTTCCAGGAAGATTTGCAAGATTGACTGATGTGTTGTGATCAAACAGGCATTTCAAGCAGCATGGTTAGCTGCATGTAAACTTGAGGCTTCAACTGTGGTTGTGCCAAAAGGTTCAATCTTTTTGGTCAAACCCATATCATTCTCTGGATCCAACTGCGAATCAAACATTGTTTTTCAGGTGAAGTTTACGTACTCTTGATCTCATTATACCAAAATACATACCTCATTCGGTATCAAGAGTGGCAACTAAGTTTGCTAGTCTTGCAGTTAGATGGGAAGATCATAGCTCCAAAAAAGTCAGCAAGCTGGCCATCAGGACTCCGTCAGTGGCTTGAATTCACAAAACTAAACGGGATAACCATCCGTGGAACTGGTGTTATTGATGGGCAAGGCTCCGGATGGTGGACCACCGAGTCAGGCATTAAACCAACAGTAAGATAATATAGGTCATTATGATATTTATGAAGTGAATATGTCAAACTGGTTAATTTGACCATATACATATACAGGCGGTCAGATTTTATGGGAGTTCTGATGTGACGGTAACAGGCATAACGATTCAAAACAGCCAGCAAACCCACCTCAAGTTCGATAATTGTGAATCTGTTCAGGTTTTTGGTATTACTGTTTCATCCCCAGGGGACAGCCCAAATACAGATGGAATTCACTTGCAAAACTCTCAAGATGTTTCAATCCAAAGCAGCAAACTTGCTTGCGGTATTTTGAACAATCTGAATAAAAGCATATTTATTTCGTTATAAAAGAGGTCAAGATATTAATATATATTAATACGTTCTTCTTTCAACAGGAGATGATTGTGTTTCGATACAAACTGGATGCTCAGGAGTAAACATACAAAATGTGGATTGTGGACCGGGCCATGGAATAAGCATTGGGAGCCTTGGCAAAGATCATACAGTAGCTTGTGTTTCAAATATTACTGTTCGTGATACAAAGATTCATGACACAATGACTGGAGTTAGAATAAAGACATGGCAGGTAAATAAGTCTCCGTCTCTGATACAAGCTAAGTTGCATTTGGGAAATTTAGGGGTCTAACGAGTTCGGTAATGGGTAAAACTGGATTTTGGTCAAATCAAATCGAGTTACTCATTTGGGACTGGTTGGGTAACATGTCAAACAAGTTCACAGCAAGGTGCCTAAATCATTAGATCAAGTCAGAGCATGTTGCGTCGTTGGTTGCGACTTGCCAACATTTTCATTTGTAACTTTCATAGGTTGCTATAAGATGATTATGCTTGGAAGACTTATAACCTATGTTGTTTAGTGATATTTCTAGACTCAAGTTACCCATTTGACCCATTAGCATAAAATGGCAGATTTTCACAAAAAACATTAGGAAGAGAAGAATTTTGCGCAAGTAGACAATTGAGCAACCACATCGATTAAGTGGTTCAAACTTCAAGTCATCTTTAACACCTTTTTTTTCACTACCATTTGCAGGGTGGTTTAGGCTCGGTGAAAGGAGTGACATTTGCCAATATTCAAATCTCAAAAGTCCAAACTCCTATAATAATAGATCAATTCTACTGTGGTGGGAGCAAATGCCACAGCAAAAAGACATCGGCAGTGGCTGTTTCTGGGATATCTTACAAGAACATAAGAGGGACATATACCAAAAGCCCTGTTCGATTTGCATGCAGTGATAGCGTGCCATGCACAGGTGTATCTCTTGACACAATACAGCTACAACCAGCGCCATACATAGGTTTTGGTGCACCATTCTGTTCAAATATCTACGGACAAGTGAAAACAAGCACCACCCCTCGAATAAGTTGCTTGATGGTAGCTAAGCCATCAAAAATATACGCTCAAAGTAACTATGATTCATGCCAATATTGATCGACATCAGTATCCTTAACTAGTCTAATGAGGAAAATTGTATAAGTGGGTAACGTGCTATGCTTTTTCGTTCAAATTTGAGTGACATCCTGTTTTTAACTGTTAAATATTGTATTTGAGTAATTATACTCAGCAATTTTATCCATTAACAGTAATCGCTAACTTGAAATTTAATTTAGTTTTAGTTCATAAATTTTACTTTCTATTTTGTTACCAATCATATTAACATATATATAACTTTTTCACCCCTCAAAGAGACCAATTTTAGTTGTATTTGTGTAAGTTTCATTTGTATATCACAAGTGCATAACTTTTTTATCTTCATATCTTATAAATGTGACCCATAAAGTTTTTAAACAATACTACAATTTAAGACAAATGAGATTAAACCATAACCATCCTTATAGGGTTAACCAAAAAACTTGCATTACTATGATTCTCGAACCTAGAATAAATCGTCTGTCGTGCATGAAAAACTACATCCTATTTATCGCGTCATTTCTTCTTTAATTTTGCTCTTTGTACCCCTCTTTCCCTTGTTCCTCTCACCTTTCTTGTTTTTACCATCCTGACTCCTGAGTGTTACCACCACTCTTATTATCAAATAACACCACTATTATTAGTGAACCATCGCCAGTTTCCTCACCCTGATTCATATCCGCACCTGTTTGTTGAACCTCTGCAGTGCTGCTGCTCTCTGACACTACCATTTGCAGAGACTTCGGATCCTGACTCCTGGCATAACGCTTAAAGAAATCATCTAACTTTGGCCCACTTCTTTTTACCCACTCTATATTTCCTATAAACTTCCTCTCAAATTCTGGACGCTCCGCCTTTGTTGGCCTAGAAAAGACCCAAAGACCCAAAAAAATCATCAAGTGTCTGCATGTATGTAAACACATATACATAAACACGCAGAGTTTAAAATACTGCAAATCTAACCTTGGACGAAATGCTTCTAAAAGCACCTTCAGCTCACACTATATACACCGTGTATAAGTGTTGTATCTTCTCCCATACAGAATTTCCCATCTTCAAGAGCAGTAGCTAATGTGTCTACATAAATTTCAAATACTTAATGAAAAACAAAATATATGATTAGAAGCCAACACAGTTTAGAACGTACAGTAGTGATGATAAAACTAAAAAGAACCGCAATACTTTGAACGTACGTTCACCTTGAATTGTGCTCAGAAAAATTCCCTTCTTTCCATTTAGAAATTCAGATATTTTTTTCAGAGCTTTCCATTTCATTTGCAGTTCCCAAATGCAGCCATCCACTGGATTCACATTCCGATTTGAATTTGTTTGGGTGTTAGAACATGTCACCTCAGGAATTTTCAGTATAAAAAGAAGTATTAATATGAGCCAATCATACTACATTCAAAACAAGTTTGTTGACACAAAAACACTTTCTTTCCCATTTTTCCAACCATTTACTTTATAATATACATTTAGATTTAAGTTCATTTATATACCAAACATTTATTTACATATCAAGGGATCACTCATAGCCACTCATTTTTTAGACAAACCTACCTTTACCGCTTTTTTTTTTTTTTTTTTTTTTTTTTTTTTTTTTTTTTTTTCAAAATTAATATCTCTTAAATCGCTAATCGTTAAGCAAAAAAAATTACAGAATCGCGATGAGCCTTTAATTATATTTTTATAGACGGTCACTTTTATATATTTTCGTCATTTTTTTTTTCATTTTTTTTCGTTGTTGAAACTTCAATGAGAAATCACATTTGATCAAACACTAATTTGAATATTCGAATATTTAAACATGTAATAAAATGAACATAACTTTTCCTGCAATATTTTAAAAGTTCCATTGTTTTTTTTCTTGAAAACTAAACATTCACATTCACAGCTTTTCAACCATATATAACACATTTATTTCGAATTGTATATTAGTCTAGTTAATTCATGAAAGTTGGATTAAACACATAAAATCACATGTGATTTTCACCACACGTGATCTCAATCACTTGTGATTTTTACTAGATGTGTTGTTATCATATGTGATTATAGATGTTTCACGAATAAACTGTTATAATATATAATTCGAATACAGTGTGTGTGATATATATGGTTAGAAAGCCATAAATGTGTGTTTTTCATTGCAAAAAAGGGAAAAGTTTTTTATTTATAAACAAATACTTATGTCAATTTTGTATAGATGTTTAGTGTTCGAATTTCCATATTAATATTAAATCACATGTAATATGTCATGTGGATTTCAATATCGAAAATAAAACGTGAAAAAATGATAAAAAAAAAAGTTTATCAAAAGAAAAATCAAAATACCTGTTTATAAAAAGATAATTAAATGTTCGTTATAACTGTATAATTTATTTTGTCTAATGATTAACAGTTCATTAGATATTTAAATTATATAAACAAAAGTATAATTGAATTTTTCATTTAAATATTTATTAATCTCTTTGTTTTCTATTTCTCAATAGAAAAATGGATGAATGAGATATTTGTCCTTGATATGTGAAAAAAAAAATTGTATATAAAATAAGGGTGTTTGCTTTTTCCTTATTTCCTCTTAATTCATATAAATGTGATCCCAAAAAACTTATTACTACCATCGTCTCAAAATTATTGTCAGGAGACAAGAATTACAAAAAAGTAGGGTCACTTTTGTTTTCAACCACTCAAATATAACTATATTATCTAGTTTTTACTTAAAAAGGAAAGTGGACAATTAATTTGAGACATCCCAAAATAAAAATGTGGACAATAATTTTGATACGGAGGGAGTACAACTTAATTAGGAGACTCAAAAATATCTATCTCTTATTTTATCTCTTCTAATTAAGAGGCTAAGCAAGACATTTAATTTAAGGGAAAATGATAAAAAAAAAAAAAATACATTGAACTTGTCACTTTTTGCCATTGTATGATGCCAACTATTTTTTTTTCATTGTAACACAAAACTTTTGATTTTTTGTCATTGTATGTATTTTTTCCACCCTGTCACTGCCAGCGTGTCTATTTGTGACACGTAACCTTCCAGCGTGTCTATTTGTATTTTTTTTTCTTTTTTTTTTTTTTTTGATACCCCTTTTATACCCCACATCCCCCCACATCCTAACCACATACCTGATATCTCGCTTTCACTCCCTTTTACCCCACAAACCCTAGTTTAATATACCACAAATTCCTTGTCGATTACAGTGCGATTTCTTAAATTGATGTGGGCAAAAGGTAACATACTGTATATTCTCTTGGTCCCCTACACTGATTTGTTATTTTATATGTGTTTTTATATGCATGGTGTTTAGGGTTTTAATTATTTAATATATATTTATTATTTTTATCATTTTTTCGTTACCAGGATGGCTATTCTACCAGATGTTTACCTCGTTGATGTGCACTTTGATGGGGTGTTTTACTTCTCACCATTAAGGTATGAAAACGGTGTTGTTTATCACATGAGGGTCAAAAAAGATAAGATGTTTGACTATGATAGTTTGCGTAAGTATTTAGAAGAGCAGCTTGAAACAACCTTTTATGCCATGTTTTTTAATTTACCAGAGTGTGAGTTAGAAGTTGGACTGAAAATAATTGGTGGTGATGTCGAATTGAAATCAATGTATGTATTTGCTAACACTTATGGGAAAGTTAACATGTATTTGGCACACATTCCTCAAAAGTTGGAGGATTATTACATTCCCAACTTGTGTTTTGATGAATCTTGTGATGATGCCACATCTAAAATTAGGATTAATGGGATTAGGAAAAAGGATGCTGGGAATATGTCATGGGAAGAACTAATAGGATGGGCTGAGGAAGAAGCACAACACCTTAATGATTCACCACTTAAGCCTAGAACAGCTAGGAGAGAACATGTCACTAAATCACAAGTAACTGATGAAATGCTCATTGATCATTCTGATGCACCACAAGTTAACGATGAAACACAAGTTAATGATGCACCACAAGTTAATGTTGATGAAGTGGTTGCTGACCATTCTGATGCACAAGTTAATAAGGTAGTAGATAAGGGTAAGGGTATAATGATTGATGAAGGTAAAGTACCGAAAAGAAAGTTGGTGTTTAGAAAGGCTAAGGGTATTGTGATTCAAGAAAATGTCAACCCAAGTGTTATGGATCATGTGTCTAGTGAAAGTGAAAGTGAAGTAGAAGAAATAAGGCAATACTCAATGGATAATGATTCTAGTGATAATGACAGTGAATACTCAGATAAGTCTGTAGATTACTTGTCAGAAGGTGAAGTTGAGTTAATTGAACTTAGGAAGAGAAAATCTATTGCAAAAAGGGCCCCCAAGAATTCTAAGCAAATTGTATGTTCTGATAAAGATGGGTGTGAGAGCAGTTCTAGACAGAACAGAAGTTATGATGATGCTGATAATGCAACAATCATGGAACATGAGGAATTCATGGAAGATTTGATGAGGAACTTGAGGCAAGATGATGCTAATCTTACAGATCCATTTAAAATGGTGGAAGCAAAGCTGGGCAAGTATCCTATTCATGACGTGGATACGCACTGGAGAATGAGGAAACCAAAGGTAATGTGTTTTAGTACTTACTGTTTGAAACCTCAATGATTATGCACTCTATCATTCATTCTAAGTAACAAATTTCTTTGATTTTAGATTGGTGAAAAGTATGTTAATGCCGACCAATTGAAGGAATGCCTAACCTTTTATGCCTTGGCAAATGGATTTTCTCTGTGGTATGCCAGAAGTTCTAAAATGCAGATAATAGCTAGGTGTAGGTTAAGGCCAGAGAGGCTCAAGGATCCAGAAAAGGGGAAGACAAGTAAGTGGAAAAGGTACCCTAAGAAAGGTGAAGGCAATAAATGTCCATGGAGGTGTTATGGAAAACAAATAACAGATGAGAAATCATTTCAGGTAATTTCTCTTGAAGATGACCATACTTGCACTAGAGATTTTAAGTTTGGAACTTTAGTGAGCTACAAGTGGATTGCAAAACAATTTGGCAGTAAGATTAGGATGAATCCAGATATTAAGTTACATGAAATTGCAGAATTAGTAATGAAAAAATATAAGTGCATTGTAAGTCCAAATCAATGTAGGTTTGCAAAAAAATTGGCGTTGAATGAAGGGCAAGCAACTATTGAGGACCATTATGCTCATATATGGTCATATGCTAAGGCTTTATTAGATTCTAATAAGGGTTCAACAGTTAGGGTTGGGGTAACAAAGAATCCAGATGAGAAAACCCTTTTTGATAGATTTTATGTTTGCTTATATGGACTCAAAGAGGGGTGGAAGAAGGGATGTAGACCTGTAATTGCTTTAGATGGATGCTTCCTTAAGAAACCAAATGTTGGGGAAATCCTTACGGCAATTGGCAGAGATGGAAACAATCAGATTTTTCCAGTTGCTTGGGCTGTTGTTAATGTAGAGAACAAGGATAATTGGTCATGGTTTTTGGAGTTACTTGGAGGAGATATTGGTTACCCAACTGGAAATGGGTTAACATTGATATCAGACCAACACAAGGTACTATGTTGTGATTGTTTAATTTCCATAACCAAATGAAATTATGTATTATTTTTAAACTGTCTAATATGTTTTTCCAGGGATTGATTGAAGCTGTAAAAGATGTGATGCCACTTGCAGAACACAGACAATGTGCTAGACACATTTATGAAGGGTTTAGGAAACAATATAGTGGTGTTGAGTTTAGAGGCTTATTCTGGGGTTCTTCTAAAGCTAGTTATCTTGGACTCTTCAACTATATAATGGGTAAGATGAAAACAGCAAATCCAAATGCATATCAGTATCTTTTAGATAAGGATCCAAAAACATGGTCAAGAGCATATTTTCATATAGGATCCAACTGTGAGGCTATAGAGAATGGTTTTAGTGAGTGTTTTAACTCTGTGCTTTTACAAGTAAGAAACAAACCATTGATTACTATGTTGGAAGGGATTAGGGTTATAGTTATGGAGAGAATGAATACAATGAGGAAGATGATGGCAAAATGGAATAATGATACAGACATTTGTCCGAACATTCAGAAGAGGTTGGAAATTCTTAAAGATCAACACAGGTAATTTACATATACTTATAAATTTACAACATTAATGATTAACAAATACTACTTTCATTGACATTTTTATATTGTTTAGTTTTTGGCATGTTATCCTGGCTGGTGGAGCGATTTTTGAAGTGAGAAATGGATCAAGATCCTTTGGAGTGGATGAAGAACACAGAACATGTAGCTGCAGGGTGTGGCAACTATCAGGTTTTCCATGCAGTTATGTTTAAATTGAATAGGAGGCCAGAAGATTATGTCCCAAACTGTTTTAGAAAAGATCAGTTTCATGCTACCTATCATTCATACTTACAACCTATAGATGGAATGACCTTTTGGACTGATTGTAGTGAGATGTCTAGGGTATTGGCTCCTAAAGTTAAGAAGATGCCTGGCAGGCCGCGTAAGAAAATAATTAGGGCCCCTCATGAAAATAACTATAACCCAAACAAAGTGCCTAAGACTGGTGTGAAAATGACTTGTCAAAATTGTTTGCAACAAGGATATAATAAAAAAGGTTGTAAGAATCCAACTGTTGTGAAACCACCGAAACCCCCAGCTAAGAAAGGTAGACCTAAGAAAGATAATTCAGTAGGTGAAAAGGATCCTATGGTACCACAATCCATTCCTGTTCCAGGTTATGAACAAATTCCAACAGTAGTACCACCAATTGCAAAAGGGACAGTGCAAAATGAAGCTGGGCCTTCTCAGACTTCTCCTGATGTGTTACCAGGTAAGAAAGGTAGACATAAGAAAAAGTTAAATGTTGTTAACAGTCTAAGGCAAAGAGGGACAGTGCAAAAGGGATCAAGTAATAGGGGAAGGGGTAGGTTTTTTTCTGGTTCAAGGTTGGGAAGATGGTTTGGTATTGGTGAAACAGATAACATGTCAGATCCAATTGTTGAACCTACTTAGACTCAAAATGAAGCTGGACCTTCTCAGACTTCTACTTATGTGAATCATGAAGCACCTACTCAGTCATCACAGACACCATCAGCTCCCATGCCACAAGCACCAGCTCCCATGCCACAAGCACCACCTCCCATGCCACAAGCACCAGTTCCAAGAGGAAGGGGAATCTTTGTGAGACCAAGACAAAGAAGTGAAAGAATCCTCAAGAAGAAACTTGCAAAGAATCAACCAGGAATTGGTAGCTCAAGTTCCAATCCTCACAATTTAAGTTGAAATGAATTCTCAATCTGCCACTTCTTTTATATCTATATGTTGTGGACTTAAACAATTAGTACTTGTGTATGTAATTAATGTTGGAACTATGTGCACTTCTTTTGTACTTATATGTTGTGCACTTAGATGTAATCTTGTATTTGGGTGACTGTCATACCCAATTAGCAACTAAAAACTAGTAAGTGATGCAGTTTGATGTCACTTTAATGCCCAGTTTTGTACATGTATGGGCATTGGTATGTATTTACAATCTTCCTTATGGAAATGAATTTGATGCAGTTTGATGGTATGAGTTTGATGTCACTTTTACATGTTTGTTATGCATCTTATACATCTGAGTTTGATGTCATTTGATGTCAACATTGTAAACACAAAATAAACTTAAACCATTGCATTGAATTCTACAATGCTACATATTATAGTTGTAGGATGTTACATATAATTTACCAAAACACATCCTACTAAAAAAACACAGCCTACCCACATCTTAGATCCTAGTTGCAACAACAAAACCCAACACAAGAACACAGACACTTAAGACAACCAAGGCTTTGTCATACACTCCAACTTTTGACCTTATCACATTCATTTCTTTCTTCATTTGTCCCATTTCCAAACTTGGACCTTCACTGTTGTTTCTTTTCATGAGCATGTTCTTCAGTTTCTTGTTTTCTTCATGCATGTTGAAAAAGAGATATATGTAGTAATCACTTGGTAGCTCAGGATCTAAAAACCCATAAAAGTTACACTTTTCATGTTCATCCTATCACAAACATAAGAAAAATCAACATGTAACCAAACTAAAATAAAACCAATCTATTACAACAAAAATACGAAAAGCAGAATACTTACATATATCGGGCAAGCCTTGAATCTTCTTCCCGGGTTATCAAGTGTCCAAGCAACTTGTTCTTCGACAGGCAAAGGAGGCTTACAATTACAATGAGTAGCATTCCAAGCATCTTGCAAGGTCATACGATTGGATCTTGAAAAAGATGATCTGGAATAAGATGATGAAGATCGCATGTTTGATTTTGTGTGGATAGGGTGAAAAGGGAATTAGGGTTTGAGGTGAGGAATTGTGTGGTGGGGGGATGTGGGGTATAAAAGGGTATAAAAAAAAAGAAAAAGAAAAATACATATAGACACGCTGGAAGGTTACGTGTCACAAATAGACATGCTGGCATTGACAGGGTGGAAAAAATACATACAATGACAAAAAATCAAAAGTTTTGTGTTACAATGAAAAAAAAAATAGTTGGCATCATACAATGGTAAAAAGTGACAAGTTCAATGTATTTTTTTTTATCATTTTCCCTTTAATTTAATAAACAACCTCTACGTGTCAAACACCAATTGGTTGTGTGATGTTTTGAATATCTTGCTTATTACGTCCTTTAACTTATTTTTCTTATTGGTTACTTTCCCTTTTTGAAGCTAATGTTGTACGTGTCAAACACCAATTGGTTATGTGATGTGTCAAACAAAACAAAAACACATCGTTACCACTTAAGGTATTGTCAGAATAATCATTGACCGATGATACTTAATCAAGTGAATAACTTCTAGTAGAATACTTCGTTATTTAAGTACTAGTAAAAATAATAACTTGATAGATTCCTAAGACTATGTCAAGAACTTAGGTAGTAAGTCATCTGAAACTAAACTATAAATAGGGACAAAAATTGTTTCATAATACATCGAACATAGAGAGGAACATTCTGAAAGCACTAGAGAAAAACGAAAAGAAGCTAGAAAATACAAGCGTCCTAAGCACGACTCGACCCTCCATTTTGAGGTATATTTCTATTTAAACATTTCGAATTTACATATCTAATAAATATTGTTAATTATTTACTTTCGTTCATAAAATGATATTATTTTTATTTCTTTTTAACTGTTTGACATGATTAGTACTACGTGGTAGGATTAATCTATTCAAGTTTCATCCCATGAATTTTGCTAAATGTACAATGAAACTGTATAATGTAACCGTAAATTTTTTATGTTTAATTATCATTGACATCTGTTGAAAAAGGTCAACACGTACACATCCTAAACTAAACATACAAGGCCAGTTTCATATTTCATGTCTAGAAGTGTGATGCGATATATGTTGGTTTGACGGATTATAAATTAATATATCATGACCGGATTCGAACTCGAGACTTCGGGATTGCACACTTTACGTATGAGTTTCAATGAATTAATAATTATTGTTTTAGTGACGAATAATTATTAAATACACGAAATATAAACTTAACGGTAACTAATGACCGTAAGATGAAGTTAAGGGACTAGACTTGTAAAATTGCAAAAGGCATTTGGTGGGCTTTTGTGTTCATGGCCGGCCAAGCCCTTTCCCATAGGGTTTGGGATGGCTTTTGCTCCAAGCTACTTGATTAGTATATAATGAGACCTCCTCTCATTCATTCTTTTCATCCCTTGGTTCCATTGCAACCTAATCTTCTCTAATCTCTTTCTTTGAGTCTAATCGATCTTTGATTGATAGGACCAATAGTTTAATCTTTTCGTGTACTACGAATCTAGCATTTCCATTGAAACGCTTATAGTACGTGTGTGTGAGAACGAAGTGTTAGCATACTTTTGCTAACGGTGATCTTGCCTTGTGACTAGCCCTAGTCGATCCATATAAGCCCTCTCCTAGGGTTTATAAGTTCTTGTTCTTTCTTGAATCAAGAGGTACGTATCCATTTATATTCGGTTAATTTATTATTTGTATTTGATCTATTCCGCTGCGTACTCTTTGATGTTTATATGTTTATTGTTTTATATTATTCATATATTCCAACAGTGGCATCAAGAGCCGTTAATACATTATAATGAATTACCGAAACACATAAAATTGAATCGTTTGATTATAACATGCTTGGTGTTCTTATGTTTTTATTTTTTTCATAAACCCTAGTTTTTTTTTTTTTTTATTTCGAATTTATTTAATTTATTATATATATGTCGAAAGTTTTTTTTTATTTAAAAAGAAATTAGGGTTTGATGAATTATGTAATAAAAACTTGTAGAAACCATAGGTTGCATGTAATTTATGTGTATGGATATTGTTATATGCCGTTTGGTTGCGTTCCTTGATTGACATGATTATTTGTATAATATGTGCAATATGGGCATTCATGACAAACTATGCATGTGTTGTTATGGATTATGATTTGTTTTGATTTCATGCTTATTTATGCGATTTATTATAATTGATAAATGGTTTAGTAGATATTATGTATAAAGATTACTAGAATTTGATTAATTATAAAATTAGGGAAGACCCTATTAATCGTATATTAAATCAATAGTGTGTTTTATATTGATTGTAATTTGCATGACCATTATTGTTGTTGTTTGTTTATTTTATTTTATTATTTTTGTTTTATATGTTTTTTGCAACATGATAGTAACAAAGGGTAATTTCAAGAAATAAAATATTAAACGGACTTAATAATGGTGAAATCTTGTTTTGAGCTTACTTAATAAATCTTGGACTTTTGGTTGATTGATCGCGACTGTATTAAGTGGTTGAAAGGTGGAACTAATTATGACAAACTATTAAAGTGGGTATAAGGATGGCTACGCATTAAATTGCGGCCTTAGTGAGCCTCCATTCTGGCTTACCGCTCGCCTGTGAGTCATATTTTAGTCTTTACCTAACATCCATGATAACTACGAAGAACTTAAGGCAAAGTTGTAAGTTTCTCAACGCCTCAATCAAAAGTTTGGAGATTTAAGCTCGTAAAGAAACTAATGAGTAAAAGTTTTTTTTTACATGAAACATATGCTACAAGATGAATGCATGACATCTTTGTACATATATTTGATTACACACATCAAACTAACTACCCTTAAATTTAAGTTATATGCCATCCAATGAAACGGAAACACCTAAAATTGGATCTACGTCAGGGCGTAACCTGGCTAGATTGCAATGGAGGGGCAAATTACATGATTTCATCACTAGCAGATCAACTGGTGTGGTGTCATTATGTAAGTTTGTTGTTTCTTAAATTGGTTAACTTAATTGAGTTGATAGTGGGAACTGATCACTCAAGGCATAAGAAGATGGGGATAAAACATGCTTACATTGCAACTGCGGTTGGCAATTAATGTAAATCCCATCGATTCTAGGAATTGCAATTGAATATTGGCAATTGGGACACGTCTCGTACCTTATTGAATAACGTCATCACTAGCAGATCAACTGATGTGATGAACTTATGTCAATTTGGATCCTAGCTTTTCAGTGAAAATTAAATGGTTATTTGATTATGAACCATGGGTATTTAATTTTCTTGAAAATTTAATTATCGAAAATACTAAAATTGAATTTTGTAATTCTTTTTAACGTATTAATGCAACATTAAAGCCGTAAACGTGGTTTGGTCTTAAATTGGTAAATTGATATAATTCTGCTTTCAAACATAATGTTTGATTGAGAAAAATTTACCGAAATGAAAGAGTCTATTTCCCATGAGAGAAGAATAAGACTCAATCCTATTCCTTTTCATGATTGAGAAAGGTATGATAGGAACGTAAGAATAAGACTCAATCCTAAGTCTATTTTCCATGCGAAAAGAATAAGACTCCATCCTATTCCTTTTCATGATTGAGAAAGGTATGATAGGAACATTAGAATTGTCTACATTCTAATATATAACTCAAAGCAATCTTTAATATTTAAGGATATAGCACATCTTATTTTCCATAGAAATTTCATTACTCTTAATTTGGTGAATGAATTCTTCTATAACAAACAAGGCATTTGGTTAAATGGAAAATATGAGTTATTAGAAGCTGGACAGATTACCGCAAAATTGGTAAAAGGCAAAGCTAGTATTTTATCTAGTTGTTGTGCTTTAAAGGTGCTACATACCATTATGGGGATGGTAGGCCTATTAAGGAAGAAGCTGCATGCTCAAATTCTTCAAGTTAATATCATTGATGGATAATCCATCATAAACAAAGTAGAATACACATTTTAGAACCTGAGTAATTATTACGTATGGGTTTTTCTAAATGTGTAGGAAAGTAAAAACAAGCAAATTGTTTTCACTGGTTATGAAACACGTACAATGTTGTCAAATCCAGTGGGAGCTTTGTGTTGTTTACTGAATATAGAGTTATTGTTATGTTCTCTAATTCAGTGGGAGCTACAAGATTTAATTTCTGTGTAGTAGCCCAAATTATCTTCAAGATAATTACTTTCAAATTGTAGACACTCATGGTCTTAGGATAGCCATATGCGTTTCCTGATAAGACAAAGTAGTCCTACATCTACTTATGACACAAATCATATTGAAATCACATAAACAAACTTATGTTGTGTTGTTTATATACTACATGATATTGTTCAATGCACAAGTGGGAGAATTGTTCATTGTGTGCAAAGGAACAATACATAGAAATATGATGATAGGATTCTCTTAATTGCAAGGTAAGAGATCAATGTTCTAATAGGACTTATACATTTAATGTGTAAGATTATCTTATGTAGAACATGTGTCATGATTATAAGACTACTTTTATGTCTTATGATATTCAAATTAAAAGAAACACTTGAATTTACAATTTACGTCAGGGTGTAACCTGCCTAGATTGCAATAGAAAGGTAAACTACATGATTTCATTACTAGCAGATCAACTGATGTAATGGAATTATGTGAGTTTGCAGTTTCTTAAATTGGATAATCATAAAATGACATAAGCAAATGAAGTAGTAAATTAACTTAAAATTACTATTGAAACCAAGTGATGGTGTTCACAAATACTTTAGTTATTTATGTTTATATCTTCTTATAAACATGAAGTCTTTTAACTATTACAAGACTTATAATAAAGTAAGACGTTAAACTTGTTATGTTTCAAACAAGAAATCATTGAGTTGATCAATGATGTACAACGTAAAGTGGGAATATAACAGTTCATGTCTTCTTAAAGACATGAACATGAAGTAACTTGTTCAAAAGGTACTTATGTTATATAGCATGCAATTGGCTTGGAAATTCTATTGTACCATTAAGTTGACTTAGTTGGTAAATAGGTAAGCCAAAGGGAATAAGTTTATCTTACATATTGTTAGTTTGTCTCACAATATTAATTCTAATGAAACATCACAAGTTGGTGGATGTGTTCAGTTAGGAAAAATCAAACTCTTGTTATATTGTTTGATTAAAAGATAAATATGACTTCTTTTCTTCCAAAAGTTATCAAGGTTAGAAAATTGAGTATGGAATGAATATACTCAATAAGACTCCAACCTAGAAGATTAAATAAGACATTATGGAATGTGATGGATCACATTAAAGTCTTAAAATGAAGTTCTGATTTTGTTAATAAGAGTCAGGAACTGTAAAATATTTTGTAATATCCCAAATGAGAACGATTTAGTGTTGCTCATAAAATACAAAAGGCAAGTGGGAGTTTTGTTTAGATCTTGAAAGATCAAAATTACAAAATATATAATCTTCTAAAACCACACTAGTGAAAATCATGATGAGGTTTGAAATGTAAAGGTTAAATCTCAACATGATGAAACTCTCATTCATAGATCCGTAGGGATGTCTCAGATATTTAATTAATATGCTGAGAATTATGAATTACAGGATCTAAGTAAGCCTGTTAATCATAATGACGCATTTACTAATTATGGTAAATTGCTCATACTATGAATGTTAAGATGCTGTCCATAAAGATAAATCAACTTTGAAAACTTGGTTTATCTTAATGAAGATGAGTTTCTGCAAGAGAAGAAAAACCCTAGAGGTTTAAATCTTTGCATAAAGAATCATATGGACAAAATTGTATACATATTTTAATGTATGTCTTATGACAAGATTATTAATCATACTTAAGTAATTAACTATGATTGAATACTCTTTCATAAGCACATTAAAATACAAAGATGGTAGTTGTCATATTCATTTTTATGAATATGAAATTTGACAATGGATTATAAAACCTCTCTCTTATATAATTACTTAAGCGAAGACGATGAGTAATTAAGAGTTTTATGAAGTCATTTAATCTTTGAAAGTATACAAAATGCAAGAATCCAAGTATGGATAGATGCATGCATCAAGGAGATAAATCTTATGTTTAAATATTAAATCTATGTTTTGATTTATAATTTAAAATAAGATAACTCCTAAGTAATTCTGAAAGCTAGTGGGAGTATTATGTTTACTTATTTAAATCATATATATGTTGTATAACATATAGGAAGTAACATTCTATATAAGTTAAATGGTAAGTCATAACTTGGAATGAAACTTTACTTGAAAGATTTAATAAGTAAAATATACAACCTTGAATATATGTTTATTGATGTAAACATGTGCGGTAAATGAATCTAATAGAACATGATATATCATTTAGAAAGTTTAAATGGATATGTAGTACATGAATGAAATTAAGTTGGACACGAGAATTTTTCATGTACATTATGTTGTTGTTATATCATGCTTTGATAAAAGATGATTTGACAACATTGGTATCTAATGAAAGATATTAGATAAGTTGTGTAATGAATATTCTAAAGGAATATATTTGGATATAGAATCACATCCTCAGCCTGGAACAATTTCTAGATTCTATAAATGAACAATTTGTAAAATTGTCATAGCCAACAAACTTGAAAGTTTGGAAGGAATAAAACATTACACATTGAAGTTTACGGAAAAGAGCATATTGTTGTTTGCATACAATGATGCTAATATAAATTGAGATGACACTCAATACTAGTCATGGAAGGATTTCATCCTTGCTAATAGCCATGTGTACTAGTTATGCTTAACAAAAAGCATAGTTGCATTATACGTTAAAGAATAAGAATACTTTAAACTTTAAAGGTTTGGAAGTTTAATTATCATAAATTGTATGTTGAGGATGTCATACACATTTTATGATGTATTATGTGGTTATATCAAATTATTTGAATGCACATATACAAGAATTTCATTATTGAAATAAGTATTCTCAAAATTCTGATAGATCAAAGTTAGTTGAATAATGTCTTGTCAACAAGTATGATTATCATTACTTGGGCATAATTGTCAACAAGTATGATTGGTATTACTTGAGACAAAATTCATTAACGAGAATTTTCATGCATTGATCTATTTAGTATTTGGATAAGGGATGTTAAGCAATTATTATTTAATAATGAATTAAAGTACTGAGTACGTTTGTTTTCATTAATAATAAATTGTATCCCATATTTGCATGTTTAATCCATGAATAACTTATGTTATGTTATTCTAAATAGTCCGTTGTCAAATTAATGATATGGGAGTATCATTGAACTAAGACAAATCTGAGTTTTGGTATAATATATTAAAATATATTAATGCGTAGACATGCTAATTTCAGATGATATTCAATACTGGATAAACTGGATATAGGACAAAATCCCAATTACATGATTGTACTTATGGATGTTGTCATTAGAGTAAATCATGAATATTTATCCTCAGACTTGAGATACTAGGTAACTACTGTGGATGTAGCTCATTTTCTGTGAGATAATCTAACGCTATCCGTAACTGGTAGTTATAAGGATTATTTTCAGAGGTGATGCGAAGTTCATAGGTTATGCTTGTAGTCAATACAGGATTTGGTTCCTTCAAATTTGTTTTGAAGTATAATACTGTTTGGCCGCTCGTAAGATTAACAAGATGTTTGCATGGCCATGCCCAAGGTCTATCTGGAATACGTTCAGAAGAGTTGGTAATCTTGCTTAATCATAAATAACGAGAAACACTAGTTAATTATGGAATGACTTCAATCCATATCCAAATTAACATAGTATTAGAATCAAAAGGATAAGTATGATGATGAATCATCAAAGGTGGTTTTTTCCAGGAAACCATACTCAAGATCGTTTTGGGGGCATTGGCGTGTTATGCTAGACTAACCATTGTCATTGTTACATTAATCTATATCCGAGTGGGAGCTGTTGGTTTGACGGATTATAAATTAATATATCATGACCGGATTCGAACTCGAGACTTCGGGATTGCACACTTTACGTATGAGTTTCAATGAATTAATAATTATTGTTTTAGTGACGAATAATTATTAAATACACGAAATATAAACTTAACGGTAACTAATGACCGTAAGATGAAGTTAAGGGACTAGACTTGTAAAATTGCAAAAGGCATTTGGTGGGCTTTTGTGTTCATGGCCGGCCAAGCCCTTTCCCATAGGGTTTGGGATGGCTTTTGCTCCAAGCTACTTGATTAGTATATAATGAGACCTCCTCTCATTCATTCTTTTCATCCCTTGGTTCCATTGCAACCTAATCTTCTCTAATCTCTTTCTTTGAGTCTAATCGATCTTTGATTGATAGGACCAATAGTTTAATCTTTTCGTGTACTACGAATCTAGCATTTCCATTGAAACGCTTATAGTACGTGTGTGTGAGAACGAAGTGTTAGCATACTTTTGCTAACGGTGATCTTGCCTTGTGACTAGCCCTAGTCGATCCATATAAGCCCTCTCCTAGGGTTTATAAGTTCTTGTTCTTTCTTGAATCAAGAGGTACGTATCCATTTATATTCGGTTAATTTATTATTTGTATTTGATCTATTCCGCTGCGTACTCTTTGATGTTTATATGTTTATTGTTTTATATTATTCATATATTCCAACAATATACACGACGTTCTATGCACTAATGTGTTTGCTGGCATGATACATAGCTGATATTGGTTTAAATCTGTGTTTAGTTGCTTAAGGTGAAATTAGGACATACAGTATGTGGTTAAATCAATGCACGTCTAGCTTCGTTCTTGTACTGTTTAACAAATTATGGTACACCTAGCACGCGTAAAGGCCTCTCGTGGTGTTAAGTCGATACAAAGATGTCCAGTAATTAGTTTCTATTAGTGCCTTGTGCCAATGGCACGACACATATCACACTGGATAGACTGATGTCCAGTGTTCAACTTCTAAAATATGACTATCTGAAGCAGCAAAAAAGATGGGGCTTACTTTCACCAAGTTGTTTAGCGCGCTATTTGCTAAGAGAGAGATGCGAATTTTGATGGTTGGTCTCGATGCTGCTGGTAAAACTACCATCTTATACAGGCTAAAGATTGGAGAAATCGTGACAACAATCCCTACCATCGGTGAGTCCTGATCAATAAAAGTTGCAAGATCAACTATTAAATTAAAATAAACATGTCTTATTGGTTGTTGTCAATTTATCAGTACATATGATGTTAGTACTCCGTGTGTCCGAAAGTAGGTTAAACAAGTCGATCATTTGATGGATGTAAGTTACTTTCAGGTTTCAATGTTGAGACTGTTGAATATAAGAATATCAGCTTCACTATCTGGGATATTGGTGGCCAGGACAAGGTTTGTCGTCTTGTTTTTGTGTGCATGTTTTGTTTATGCCTTCATATTCCGTTTTGAGTAGACGTACTATAATTTCATTCATATGCAGCTTCGTCCCTTGTGGAGGTTCTACTTTCAAGACACAGAAGGCATTATATTTGCGATTGATAGTGATGACAGGGATCGAGTTCTTGAGGCAAGGGATGAGTTGCATAAATTGCTGAATGAGGTTTGTCATTCTAATTTTGAACTTAATAACATAACTTACCAATGTCTTTCTCTCACATTGCTAACTCATTCTCTGTTGGAAAATGGTTTTGCAAAATGTGTTTTTTGCAAAGTTTGGACATAATTTAATATATGTATATGTTATATATATTAGTGTTTATTGGGGGCGTTGTGTTCTCCTCCAAGAGAGCTTCGTAACAAGCTAAAGTATGTCCAAAATAGAGCTAAGATGAATGAGATATCGTGTCTCAAAGTGGGACACTTGAAACACAAAACTTGGAAACAAAAACACATCCCACATCGCTTAGTGAAGGTAATCCTTGTACTAGCTTTCAAATTCCTTTAGGTGAGCTATGCTCCCACTCCTACGTGCGCGCGCGCAGGGGGGGGGGGTGCAGATTATGGGATTTCTGGACCAAAATGAGTTCGAAGCTACTGAACTCATGCGAGCCCGCGCGACCTGCGGACACGAATGCAGCTCCGAAGCCTCGCATGCATGCGTATATTTTTGCTGCTGATTCGTAATCCAGTTTCCAAATTTCAGATTCTGTAAATCTATTTAAGGAATAGATTTAGACTGATATTAAAAAAATCGTGTTATTGTATTAACAGATTTGCAAATTGTTTATTATCAGTCAAATATTTTATCTTGGAGCCCAAGATAGGTTTTGGCTATATATAATAAACGTTTTGTTCATTCAGTTTGGTACATTGAAAACGTAGCTCCATACCAGAAAATTCCAGCAGTTTTTTCGATCAGAAGCACACAAGGTTTTCGTGATCTTTCAGGCAAGTATGTCAAGTCCGGCTGTACAACAGCTTTGGACGTTGTACCCTGGGAAACAGACGGCGAATCTGTTTTAAGGGAATCGTGTTTACACGAGCCTCGTTCCACGACTTTTACTGTTTTCTTTTATTTACGTTATATATAGTGTCTGTCTTCTGCTTCTACTCCATTCTGTCTGTATTTAATTTTCTGTTATTTAATTTCTGTTATTTATTTATTATAATCTGATTTTATAAATAAAAGTGTTCACCGTCTCCCACAGTCTTAAAACAGATTCGGTTTAACCGAATTTAAACACTTTGTTAAAATCGGATTAATTATTTTAACAGATTTATAAACTGTTTTCTATCGAGACCTTGTTGAGTTTCTTTGGAAATCAGTTTTATTTAAACAGATTTTATTTACAGATTTGGTGTACAGATCTATAACGTTTTTTTTAAGCAGTTGTTCTAATCAGTTTATTGAAACCAAGATTGAGTTTCTATTAACTGATTTATCGAAACCAAGTTAGAGTTTCGTACAGTCAGATCTGGTACAAGTAGATACCGATTTGCAACAGTTTGTTTAACTGTTTGTGTTTATCTTTCAGGATGACAAACATTACTCCTCCTGGGACGACTATTGTGCATGGATCTGGTGCGCCAGTTACCAACGCAGTTGTTAATCATGCTGAGAAACCAGAGAAATTCAATGGGCAGAATTTTAAGAGGTGGCAACAGAAGATGCTCTTCTATCTCACTACTTTGAACCTTGCGCGGTTCTTAAAAGAGAACGCACCTCAAGTGGAACCTCTTGCTGAAGGTCAATCCTCTAATCAACAGGCTGTTCAAGCCTTGGAAGCATGGAAACATTCAGACTTTTTGTGTCACAACTATGTTCTGAATGGTTTGGTCGACTCTTTGTACAACGTGTACTGCAAGACCAAGACTGCCAAAGAATTATGGGAGTCATTGGAGCGCAAGTACAAAACTGAGGATGCTGGTACAAAGAAGTTCGTGGTAGCACGCTTTTTGGATTACAAGATGGATGATTCAAAGAAAGTGATGAGTCAGGTTCAAGATCTGCAGATTTTGCTACACGACATTCATGCTGAAGGAATGACTTTGAGTGAAACTTTTCAAGTTGCTGCTATCATTGAAAAGTTACCTCCAAGCTGGGTAGAATTCAAGAACTACCTGAAGCATAAGCGAAAGGAGATGAGTGTTGAAGACTTGGTTGTTCGTCTTCGTATTGAAGAGGACAACAAGCTGGCTCAGAAAAACACTTATACGCCTGATTCTGCCAAGGCAAATTTGGTTGAGCATGCTTCGTCATCTTCAAAGTCTCATGTCAAGGGAAAAGGCAAGGGCAAAGGAAAGAATGACAAGAAGGGCAAAGGGAAGTCTGAGTACCTTGCTCCTAAAGCTGCAATTGTGAAACAACAGTTCCAAGGGGTGTGTTTCAATTGTGACCAGCCAGGTCACCGTGCTGCTAACTGTAAGATGCCGAAGCGGGTGACTCCACGCGAGGCAAATATGGTGAATGATGTGGACATGATTGCTATGGTTTCTGACGTCATTGCCATGATCTCTGAAGTTAACCTGGTAGGTTCAAACAACAGGGAATGGTGGGTTGATACTGGGGCTACCCGTCATGTGTGTGCTGATAAGAGTATGTTTCACTCTTTCAGAGCGGTTGACAATGGAGAGAAGTTGTACATGGGCAACTCTGCAACTGCTGATATCAAGGGCGAAGGAGATGTAATCCTGAAGATGACATCCGAGAAAGAGCTCAAGTTGACTAATGTCTTGTATGTTCCAGAGATACGCAAGAATCTTGTGTCTGGATGGCTGTTGAACAAGTTTGGTTTTCGTCTTGTTTTTGAGTCTGATAAGTTTGTTCTTTCTAAGAATCAAATGTATGTTGGTAGGGGATATGCCCTGAATGGTATGTTTAAACTCAATGTAATGGTTGTTAAGAATGATATCAATAAAATGAATTCTTCTGCTTATTTGATTGAGTCTTCTAATGTGTGGCATGGCCGTCTTGGACATGTAAATTTTAATTCAATACGTCGTTTGATTAAATTTAACTGCATACCTAATTTCCATATTGACTCAAAATATAAATGTGAAACTTGTGTTGAAGCCAAACTTACAAGAGCATCTTTCAAATCGGTTGAACGAAAAACCGAACCACTTGATATGATACACACTGACATATGTGATTTGAAATCACTACCCACAAAAGGTGGCAATAAGTACTTTATCACGTTTATTGATGATTGTACAAAGTATTGCTACGTTTACTTGTTAAAAAGTAAAGATGAAGCTATAGACAAGTTTGTTCTATACAAAAACGAAGTTGAGAATCAACTTAGTAAGAAAATCAAGGTGGTACGAAGTGATAGAGGAGGTGAATATGTGTCTCCATTCGCTGATCTATGTGCGAAACATGGAATCAGACATGAGTTCACTGCTCCTTACTCACCTCAACAGAACGGTATTGCCGAAAGGAAGAACCGTACCTTGAAGGAAATGGTTAATGCCATGTTGATAAGTTCTGGTTTAAACCAGGACATGTGGGGGGAAGCCATTCTAACGGCTACTTATCTTTTAAATAAGATACCTCGTAAGGAAAAAGAAGAGACCCCTTATGAACTATGGATGGGAAGAAAACCATCATATCAGTACTTACGAGTGTGGGGGTGTCTAGCAAAGGTAGCTATACCGACTCCCAAGGCCCAAAAGATTGGACCTAAATCTGTGGATTGTATATTCATCGGATATGCTAGGAATAGCAGTGCTTATCGTTTCATTGTACATGATTCGAAAAATCCGGATATACAAAAGGGTTCTGTAATGGAATCAAGGAATGCTTCCTTCTTTGAAGATATATTTCCTTGTTTAACGAAGGAAACTGGAAGTTCATCTAGAATAGATGACAATGTTGTCCAAGATAAGAGACAACGAGATGATAATGATCTCCAAGATGAGAGACAAGATCAAATCGAGGAAGAAGAGGTAGAACCTAGAAGAAGCAAAAGGGCAAGAACCGAGAAATCGTTTGGACCCGATTTTGTTTCTTTTATGGTAGAACATGAACCTACTTCTTATCGAGAAGCGGTAACTTCCTCAGAAGGGCCTCAATGGAAAGAAGCCATTAAAAGTGAAATAGATTCTATTTTACAAAATCATACTTGGGAGCTCGTGGATTTACCTCCTGGTTGTAAACCACTAGGCTATAAATGGATCTTCAAGAAGAAGATGAAAGCCGATGGCACCATTGACAAGTACAAAGCAAGATTGGTAATCAAAGGATTTAGACAACGTGAAGGTCTAGATTACTTTGATACATATTCTCCTGTTACACGAATAACGTCGATCAGGATGATACTTGCTATTGCCGCTTTAAGAAATTTGGAAATTCACCAAATGGATGTGAAAACGGCTTTTCTAAACGGGGATTTAGAAGAAGAGATCTACATGAACCAACCTGAGGGTTTCATAGCTCCTGGACAAGAGAACAAAGTTTGCAGGCTTGTTAAGTCATTATATGGCTTAAAGCAAGCTCCCAAACAGTGGCATCAAAAATTTGACCACGCCATGCTAGAGAGTGGATTCAAAATTAATGAATGCGACAAGTGTGTTTATGTAAAAGACACAAGTAGTGGATATGTAATCTTGTGTTTATATGTTGATGATATGCTTATCGTTGGCAGTAACGACAAGATGATCAAATCTACTAAAGACATGTTGAAATCTAAGTTTGACATGAAGGATATGGGTTTGGCTGATGTGATCCTTGGAATAAAGATCATACGAACTCAAAATGGACTTGTGTTGAGTCAAGCACATTATGTTGACAAAATTCTGGCTACTCATAATGCGGGGGATTCCGGCCTAGCTAGAACTCCAATTGACACCAGCAAGCATCTATCTAAAAATAGAGGCGCAGGTGTTGCCCAATTAGAGTATTCAAGAATTATTGGCATGTTAATGTACTTGATGACAAGTACCCGACCTGACTTAGCATATGCTGTTAGCAGGCTAAGTAGGTATACTAGTAATCCAAGTTATGCACATTGGGGAGCTATGACTAGGGTACTTCATTATTTGAGATACAGTCGCGATTATGGACTGTATTATGAAAGATATCCAGCTGTTATTGAAGGATACAGTGATGCTAATTGGATATCTGACATAAAGGATTCTAGATCGACTAGTGGATATGTGTTTACACTAGGAGGGGCAGCTATATCTTGGAAGTCTTCCAAGCAAACTGTTATAGCTAAGTCCACGATGGAATCAGAATTTATCGCATTAGATAAATGCGGACAAGAGGCGGAATGGCTACGTCAATTCGTAGAGGACATACCAAGGTGGCCTAAACCGGTAACGGCCATTAGTATACATTGTGATAGTCAATCGGCAATTGGCAGAGCTCATAGCATAATGTATAATGGAAAGTCCAGACATATCCGTCGTCGACATAATTCGATACGACAACTACTCTCAACAGGAGTTATCTCAATTGACTATGTGCAGTCAAAGGATAACATCGCGGATCCGCTTACGAAAGGCTTAAGCAGAGAGTTAGTTAGTAAGTCGTCTAAAGGAATGGGACTAAAGCCCTTGAAGGAATGAGTTTCTATGAAGGAAAACCTAACCCAGTTGACTGGAGGTCCCAAGATCTGGGTTCAATAGGACAACCTAATCATAGAAATGTGGGGGAAGTCATGTCAATGTGGGGGAGTTACTTATATATTGTAACTTCCTAGTCCATTCCTATAACAGATGTGACTTGTTGAGAGGTTAAACATATGGCTTTAATGATTCAGGATGAAATCATAAAGCATAATGATTCAAGATGAAATCACAAAACATATGTTTTTAATGATTCAAGATGAAATCACCTATGTGGGAGAGAAGTGGGGTCGCTTCGAAGGGAATTGTGGGGGCGCAATTCCTAAGAGCTCTTGCAGAACCAGGCTAGTATTCATGACCATAACGAATACGACTATGAGGACTTGACATTGTCAGGGAGAGTCTTGTGTGAGTGTGTATTGTCGTCTACGTAAACAGATGTTGAGTTCAAAGACATCGCGTCTACTCAGATCTAGGAGACTAAGTGCATCTCACAAGGGAAGGTTCAAAGGGTCAAACCTACCTATCCTATGCAAGACTTAACCGCAGAAATTTCGCGGAAACTTTCGTGTGTTTTCGACCGATTTCCATTCATGTGGGGGATTGTTGGAAAATGGTTTTGCAAAATGTGTTTTTTGCAAAGTTTGGACATAATTTAATATATGTATATGTTATATATATATTAGTGTTTATTGGGGGCGTTGTGTTCTCCTCCAAGAGAGTTTCGTAACAAGCTAAAGTATGTCCAAAATAGAGCTAAGATGAATGAGATATCGTGTCTCAAAGTGGGACACTTGAAACACAAAACTTGGAAACAAAAACACATCCCACATCGCTTAGTGAAGGAAGTGGAGACTAGTTTATAAGGTAATCCTTGTACTAGCTTTCAAATTCCTTTAGGTGAGCTATGCTCCCACTCCTACGTGCGCGCGCGCAGGGGGGGGTGCAGATTATGGGATTTCTGGACCAAAATGAGTTCGAAGCTACTGAACTCATGCGAGCCCGCGCGACCTGCGGACACGAATGCAGCTCCGAAGCCTCGCATGCATGCGTATATTTTTGCTGCTGATTCGTAATCCAGTTTCCAAATTTCAGATTCTGTAAATCTATTTAAGGAATAGATTTAGACTTTGTGAATAAGTTACAGAATATTTTGTGTGAATAAAAAGATATTAAAAAAATCGTGTTATTGTATTAACAGATTTGCAAATTGTTTATTATCAGTCAAATATTTTATCTTGGAGCCCAAGATAGGTTTTGGCTATATATAATAAACGTTTTGTTCATTCAGTTTGGTACACTGAAAACGTAGCTCCATACCAGAAAATTCCAGCAGTTTTTTCGATCAGAAGCACACAAGGTTTTCGTGATCTTTCAGGCAAGTATGTCAAGTCCGGCTGTACAACAGCTTTGGACGTTGTACCCTGGGAAACAGACGGCGAATCTGTTTTAAGGGAATCGTGTTTACACGAGCCTCGTTCCACGACTTTTACTGTTTTCTTTTATTTACGTTATATATAGTGTCTGTCTTCTGCTTCTACTCCATTCTGTCTGTATTTAATTTTCTGTTATTTAATTTCTGTTATTTATTTATTATAATCTGATTTTATAAATAAAAGTGTTCACCGTCTCCCACATTCTCTTCATCCTGCTCATCGTGTTTGCATCTTGATGATGATGTTGGAAATTATTGTTGCAATTTTTTTATGTACTCAAATAAGTCACCACAATGACATAGTTCTTGCAACGGCATAGTTTTAGTTTAAGAACAGCAAACATTAGCTCCTTTGTACTTGTAAAGATTGCATCTCACATGTCACTTTAATATATATCATTTCAACATACTTCTATGATTTTTTTATCTGAAAAATGTATTGTGTCTTAAAAAAACTTCCATTACATTCAGGATGAACTTAAAGATGCCGTCCTCCTAGTGTTGGCTAACAAACAAGATTTGCCAAATGCAATGAATGCTGCAGAAATAACAGAGAAGCTTGGTCTCCATTCTCTTCGTAAACGCCCTTGGTAAAGTAACCTCCCTCCATATATCACATATTCACTAACTCTTGGATGAGTCAAAACGTACAGTTTCTGGTGACCAGCCAATATTTCTTTGTTGTTAGAATCCTTGTAGCAACGTTACATCCTCAAAATCTTTTTACTGAAAACCAAACAAGTTTTTAATGTCTCTTACATGAATCATCACATTTTTAATAAAACATCGGAGATTTTAATTTGTAAAACATTTTTTTTTTAATCATGTGATGCGACTCGATATCAATTAATATAATATAAAACCAAATTAGACATATATTATCATATGAATGAGTGGATTTGCTCACCCTACCAGATTGGTATGTTAATCTTTAGGTACATCCAGAGCACTTGTGCAACATCTGGTGCGGGGCTTTATGAAGGTCTAGATTGGCTCTCCAAGAACATTGCTAACAAGGTAATAAGTTCATTCGAAATATAAAGTACTAAAAAACATTTAAAACGTAAATTTCGTCTATAGACATAGTTCATTAAGTATATATGCAATTTAGCTTAGTTTTTTTATGATGGTACATTTTGTGGCAGGCATAATAAACAACTAAAGGGGGTCCTGAGCTATTTTTTTCCAATGTGGTTAATTTCATGCACGAAGAAAATGCTCGGATTTACATAAGATATATCATAGTGAATGAATCGGGATTCCTAGAGAAGGTTGTGAATGCTGGGGATTGGTATGATGTTTAATGCTTGAATCCAAATGCAGGTTGAAATAGCGTGTTTTTACTCTAAATTACCAATAACTTATGTAAGATATTTTGTGCTTTTTTTCTTTTTATTTTCTATGCTATTTTTCCATTTTGTATTTATTCATCAAGGAGTGTTTATTGAAAACGACTATTCATTAATGTGTTGTGTGGGAATTAGAGTGAAATAATTAACTGCAGTAAAAAGATTTAGAGTTAGGATAGTTATGAAATATAGTTTTCAACATAAACTAACAATCTCACGTTACAAACACCACACATACATATTATACATATATACAATTGTGGAAGTCACGACGTCGTTTAAGGTGAAAAGAAAATATTACAAAAAGTGTCATCGTACTTCCAAGTTTGAAAGCAACCAACCTAGTGCTTGTTAGCTACTACCGTGTACCATAATTATTGTCCATGTTTGAATTTTTAAGTCTTTCTTTTATGATAACCTTAATTATTTTTTATTGTGTTATATAATACTTGATGTAAAATATATGAATGAATTGGGTTTAAATGTATTTTTCATTGGTATAATTTTCATCAAGCATTCTACAACATAAACAAAAATATTTGAGGTCAAAGTTGAAATAGAAAGACTTAAAAAGTCAAACATGGACAATGCTCAAGCCCGTCTCTAGAATGATTTATGTAACATTATATCTTGTACCCTGTGATTATTGAATGAATATCGATCATAACCATTCTTACAATGTATATTGTTACATAGATCATTTTAGAAATGTGCTTGAGCCCAATACAAATACATAATGAATAATACAGGCTAACAGTGATAAGCATGACATCCAATAACCAAACCGAATTAGTCCAACATAATCAAATTGATATAACAAAACTGACGAAAGATTAGTTTGGTTATCGGATTTAAATATTTGTGGATATTGGTTTGGTTCAGACCGAAACCGAAAACAGCCACTTAAACCGAACCAAACCAATCTTGACACAAAACCAAAACCGAATGAGTATACCAGCTCTGCATTCCGACATGCTTCAGTTATCAGTTTGGGTCGGTCAAAACTGTTCGGGATGGTTTTGACCAAACAGCCATTTGCATTAATCCTCAAGCTTGAGAATTTGTCCATATGGAAGAAGACAAAAGGATTCTATAATAAGAACATCATTATTTTTAAATTAAGGATCATGACTGGTTGGTACTAAAACAGGATTAATGTTTAATCAATAAGTCATTCACCTTAAATGAAATAGAAATTTATGTTCGATTGTGTACAGATTTATACTATTTTTGACTTCTTGTAATACAGTTTCATTGTTTTTATAAGTGAACTTCTAATTTGGTTACATTTAATTTTATTTGATGATAATTTGAACCTTGTGAGCTTCATCAGTCAATAACTTTTAATTTGATCAAAAACTACAACATCACAATTTTTTTAAATGACAAATTCTATCAGAGTATAGTCACTTCTGTCCTTTTAAAAAAAGCAAAAGTAATAAAAATTTATTTATTTATTGGTAAGATCATGGACTTGTAACTTGTTGCAGCAAATTTGCCTTTTTTGTCATTTATTCTGTTTTAGCGTTTTGTGTTGATAAGAATTTTTTTTTTTTTTTGAACAAGTGTTGATAAGAAATTGCTTAAACCTAACTTAACATGCGATTTTGTCCTCATATAAATTGAAGTGAATATAACTTATCAAACGTATTTATTAATTGGTGTATAATCTCGTATAATCAACAATGTATTATGCATTGATAAATCAAAACAGATAAAAGAAATAATAAGGGTGCGTTTAGTTGAGGGAAAACACCCTTTTTTTTTCACAAAATGTTTTGTGGAAAACAAGGAAAACAGAGATCGCGTTCAAATTAGTGTTTTTCAATAAAATTCTCTACAAAATACAAAATTCCTATTTCTAACTTTAATACACAAAACTACAAAACAATTTTTTTTTTGTTTTCCCCTATTTTCCATTAAAATACCCCAAATCCGTTTTCGTCAGTTGTTTTACGTTTTCGACTGATTTTTTACGTTTTCGTCTATTTTTTTACGTTTTCGTCAGATATTTTACGTTTTCGTCCGATTTTTTACGTTTTCGTCCGTTTTTTACGTCCTCCTCCGTTTTTTACATTTTCGTCAGGTTTTTTATGTTTTCGTCCGATTTTTTTCGTTTTCGTCCATTTTTTTACGTTTTCGTCAGATTTAATAAATTTTCGTCCGATTTTTTACGTTTTCGTCCGTTTTTTTACGTTTTCGCCCGATTTTTTAAGTTTTCGTCCGTTTTTTTTCTGTTTTAGTCAGATTTTTTACATTTACGTCAAATTTTTTACATTTTCGTCCGACTCTTTACGTTTTCGTCTGATTTTTTAAGTTTTCGTCCGTTTTTTTTTTATGTTTTTGTCAGATTTTTTACGTTTTCGTCCATTTTTTTACGTTTTCGTCAGATATTTTACGTTTTCGTCCGTTTTTTTTACGTTTTTGTCAGATTTTTTACTTTTTTGCCAGACTTTTTACGTTATCGTCCGGTTTTTTATGTTTTCGTCAGATTTTTTACGTTTTCGTCAGATTTTTTTAAGTTTTCGTCAGATTTTTTACATTTTCGTCCGTTTTTTTACGTTTACGTCAGATTTTTTACTTTCTGGTCAGACTTTTTACGTTTTTGTCAGATTTTTTACGTTTTCATCCGTTTTCGTCAGACTTTTTACATTTTCGTCTGTTTTTTTACGTTTTTGTCAGATTTTTTATGTTATCTTTATTTTTTTTTACGTTTTCGCATGATTCTTTACGTTTTTATCCTTTTTTAACGTTTTCGTACGTTTCCTTTGTCGTTCATTTTCGTTTTTTTACGTTTTCGTGGGGTGTTTTACATATTCATCCGTCATCTTTTTTTATGTTTTTTTACTTTTTCGTTCATTTTTTGCGTTTACTTACGTTTATTTACATTTACGTCTATTTTTTTACGTTTTCGTTAGACGAAACCTAAAAAAATATAAATCAAAGATGAAAACGTAAATGAAAGATGAAAACATAAAAATCAGACGAAGACGGATGTAAAGGAAAAAAATCAGAAGAAAACATAAAAAATCGAAAGAAAATGTTAAAATCGGGAGAAATCATAAAAAATGAAAATATTAGAAAATGGACAAATGCATAAAAAATCTGACAAAAACGTAAAAAACGTATGGAAACATACAAATTCAAACAAAAAAGTAAAAAAACGGACGAAAACGTAAGAAAATTGACAAAAACGTAAAAAAATCTGACGAAAACGTATAAGAACAGATGTAAACATAAAAAATTAGACAAAAATGTAAAAAATCTGGCGAAAACGTAAAAAACGGACAAAAACGTAAAAAATCTAACAAAAATGTAAAAAAATCTGACGAAAACGTAAAAAATCTGATGAAAATGTAAAAAATCTGACGAAAACGTAAAGAAACGGACGAAAACATAAAAAATCGGATGAAAACGTAAAAAACAGACGAAAACGTAAAAAGACTAAAGAAAATGTAAAATAAGCTGACGAAACTGTAAAAAATATAACGAAAACGTAAAAAAACAGACAGAAAACATAAAAAGACTAAAGAAAATTTACTGACGAAACTGTAAAAAATCTAACGAAAATGTAAAAAAACAGACGAAAACGTAAAAAAATAAACGAAAACCCAAAGAATCGGACGAAAACGTAAAAAAACGGACGAAAACGTAAAAAAGCTGACAAAAATGTAAAAAAACGGATGAAAACGTCAAAAATCTGACGAAAACGTAAAAAATTAGACGAAAACGTAAAAAAACAGACGAAAACGTAAAAAACATACGAAAACGGACAAAAACGTAAAATATCGGACGAAAACGTAAAAAAACAGACGAAAACGTTATTTGATATTATATTTTACTGTTTTAATTTCTTTATTTTGTCGTATTAGATTTTTTTAGTTATTTTATAATTTAGTTGGTTAGTTTATAATATTTGTTTTTGTGTTTTGAAGATGTTTTTATAATATTACTAAGGTGAATAGTGAATTGAGATATAAAACAACAACACTTAAACATATAGTTTCTAGTTTTGGAAAATGGAAAACACAAACACATGTTTCTCAAACTAAACGCGTTTTCTAAATTTTCCATTGTTTTGTAGAAATCAAACTCTTCTCCATTTTCCTACAAAACAAGAAATAGGAAATGAAAGAAAATATTTTCCAACTAAACGCCACCTAAAAGATCCTAAGATTGGAAACGAATGATTGTCTTTAAGTAACATAAATCGATAATTGTTGCCACAAAATTGAAATCTCAAACCCAAAACAATTTCAATTATTTGATTGATTTATCCGGTAAAATTTGATTTTCATAGTTAGAGTGATGAACTTTAAAAAGACGAGTCTTTCGGACCTATGTGTAATCATATTGTTTATTTTTTTTGAAAGATGGCTTTATTAAAACAAGAACAAGGCCATAAGCCGATACACAAAGGAAGCAAACAATATCAATACAACATCAGACACAACCTAACCATGAGTCTTACATGCACCTGTTAATTTTTTTTCAATTGATTTGTGTCTAAATCTTAATTTCTGTTTTTTCAATTAACTAAGGTGATGAATTTTGAAAGTTTAGACTTGTAACTTGCGTAATCATAATTCGGGTAATGAAGTTAGAGTAAATTACATAAATCATCTTGGGGTTGTAGCAAAATTGCATGTTTCGTCTTAGAATGCAAAAAATTACACCAATGGTCCCTGTGGTTGTCCCAATTGGGTTGACCGGTCTTTTGACCTTTGAATTATCCTATTGGACGTTAGTCTATTTGCACTGTTAGTCCCTAACGCATCATGTGTCAATGTTAGTCCATTTAGCCAATGATTGTTTGCAACGTTAGTCCTTTATAGTAGTTCATTTATGAAACTTCCATAATCACATGTGAAAAAATCATAGTTTGTAAACAAATCACATGTGATTAAGATCATGTGTGAAAATAATCACATGTGATTTTATTAGAATATTCAAACTAGTGTTTAATCACATGTAAATTCTCACGCAAATTTCAACAATGAAAGAAAAAGAAAAGAAAAGAAAAGACGAAAAAAAGTGAAAAAAGTGAAGAAAAACCAAGAAAAAAAAGTTTGTCGAAAGTATATCAAAGTATATATATGTAGAAAGATAATTAAATGCTTGTCGCGATAATATATTTTTTCTTCAGATTAACGGTTTAAGAACATTTGAAAGAAAAAGATAAAAGTGGATTTGTTAAAATGAGTAACTGAGATTTGCTTCTTGGTATATGAGTAAATGTTTGGTATGTAAATGCACTTAAATTATAGAACTGGAAACGACAAAAATATTCAATTTTACAAACGTACCTCACAAAATACCCAATTTACATCAAAAAAATCCGAAATACCCACAAAATCCACAAGGTTTGCAAAAATTTTGAAAAAATTCGCAAGGTTTGACTTTGCGAGGTCAAACCTCGCGATATTTTTAAACCTTGCGAATTTTTAAAAATTGCTCCATTTTCCTATGTTTTTCACACTTAGCTCAAAATACGAAAGTTGTAGATCTCTTTTTTCTCGTCAAGTGGATTTTTAAATCATGCAAAAAAAAGTTCGTATGAGAAAGTTATGACCAAAATACCACATCAACTAAATGAGAAAAAGTTGTTGTGGTATTTTGCCATAACTTTCTCATACGAACACCTTTTTTGGTGATTCAAAAAGCTACTAAACGAGAAAAGAGAGATCTACAACTTTCATATTTTGAGCTAACCGTGAAAACAGAAGAAAAATGAACCAGCTTGAAAAAAATCGCAATGTTTTACTTTGCGAGGTAAAACCTTACGATTTTTTTTTTAATATTCGCAAACCTTGCGATTATTTTGGAAATCTCCCTTTCTGTTCGGTTTTTACGCTTAGTTGAAAATATAAAAGTTATAGATCTCTATTTCTCATCAAGTGGCTTTTTGATCACTCAAAAAGAAGTTTATATGAGAAACTTATGGCCAAAATACCATAGCGACTAAACGAGAAAAAGTTATAGTGGTATTTTGGCCATAACTTTCTCATACAAACTCCTTTTTAGGTGATTAAAAAACCCACTAAACAAGAAAAGGGATATCAACAGCTTTATTTTTTGAGCGTGAAAAACAAAGAGAAAGGGAGCAGTTTTCAAAAATTCACAAGGTTTGACTTTGCCAGGTCAAACCTTGCAATTTTTAAAAATCGTAAAGCTTGCGAGTTTCATGGGTATTTCTGCGGTTTTTTTTTTTTTTTTTTTTTTTTTTTTTTTTTTTTTTTTAAATAATAATTAGGTGTTTTATGAAATATGTTCGTAAAAATGGGTATTTTTGGCATTTTTCCTTTAGAAATATGAGTGCTTAATAACTTATTTGTCTTAGTAGATTTAACATTTGTATTATAGGTTTTTAATATACAACTTTTTATTTATAATAATAGTATGTTTGTATTTACTTTCTGGATTTGTTTTTGTATTATTATTCTCCCTTGTATAAAATTATAAAAAGATATATGGTTACATCTTTGCTTAATTTTACCCTTTTATTAAAAAGTAAAAATATAATAAAAATGAAAAAGTTAAATGCCAAATACAACAAACAAAGAAGCAACTATAAGAAAGCGCGAAAAGAAGAAAAACAACCGGTTAAACACCACACCATCCTAAGGCATTAAATACGAAGTAAAAATTATCCACGTCATCAAGAGCTCTAATTCAACAACACTTAGTGCGGGGTTTGCTGTCCACGACATAGAGAATACCCTTAAACCGCTAGGAACACATCCTCGTGTCGAGCCGAAGTAACCTTTCTTCAGATGAAGAATGTGTTGGTTATGTGTCATAGTATAACATAAACTGTTGTTAGCAATGAATTACGAGACCATATTGTCACACAATAACATGAGACTCTTGATTAATATATTGGGCAAGGTTAAAAAACAAATATTCGTGATGCGTGAGGGTTACAGGAATGTAAGTGATTATGAGTAAAAGGAAAGATAATAATTTCTAACGTGTTAATACAAATAATGTCAAAAATGTCATTTGCATTAATCGGTCTCTACTAGTTTTGATAATCACAAAATACAAACACACGTTACGTAAAACTACGACTAATAAGTTTTTAATCGAGAAAACTCGTTTTCGTCTTCAACATCACTTAAGGTATGTACAAACACCTTCCAACTTGTGTATGTGATCAAAGGATTTATATTTTATCAAAACTCTATATTTTCATGTGACAAAACATTTTTACAAAAGTATTTTTGTATAATTTAAAGAAATTTTTTGTTAAGAAAATGTTTTCAATTTTCAAATGCACAACAGCCATTTTTCTCGCTCAAAACCGACAAAATTCTTCACCAGATAAATTTTCACCACGTCAGGACAAAAATGGGAGTGTCTGTCGGGACGGTCCCTTAAAGTGGACGGCGGTCCCTTATTGATAAAGGACCGTCCGGTATTTAAGGGATTGTCCCTCTCATTCCTGGCGTATATAAATACAGAACTGTTCCATTTCAAAAAACTCACCTCTTATGCACTAAAACCTTGTGTATTCCGAAATCCTTTCCAAAACATATTCTTTGATCACATTATCGGGTTCTAGTTGTTTACAAGTGATCACACTTAGCATTCCTCTAAAGTGCAAGAGAAGAACATTCGTTGTAATCAAGAGATGAAGTGTTGAAGAAAAGTCATTCTCATCTCGGATATATCATCATTTATATTCATTGTTTCGTGTATGTAATAGGACTTGAGTGCAAGTGATGCGTGGAATTGCACCCTCGCAAAAGGTTTTACCTCTCAAGAGATCTTGAGAAGCTTGCAATCCCCACCAGGCAGTGTACATGTTCGTTGTAGTATAGTATAGTGACAAGTACTGGGGGATTAATCGTTCAACTCAGGAATAGTGTTCGCTAGGATTAAAAAGTCTACTAAAGTAGGTCTAAAGGTGAGGGATGATTCTTTTTGTATTTTTATATTTTTATAAAAACAAGTAAAATTTCTGGTTTTGAAGGAGTGGGCGGAATTAGTTGCTAGTCAACTAACCCAATTAAGTAAAGATGCAATCAAAATAAAATAAAATAAACTAAAACTAATTTGTGGTGTAAACAATAATAAGAGAAAATGTGTTTACTTAGATTTCATTACTCCCTAGATATCTTTTACCGGTTGATTAGCTTGTTACAATTGCATGGATGACGGGTTATATTCCTTAATATCAGTTGTAGGGCCGTGTACGAAATTCCCTAACTCTATAAGCTCCTACTTCACTCCTATGTCGAGCCGACTAAAAGCTCCTAACATGGGATCACTAGAATTCGCTCATGCATTAAATACAACCATAAATCGTAGTACACCTCCGATCATGTTTCTTAAGACGTTCAAGCAAGTTACCAATTGGAAGTCTGCCAGTTTTCTTAAGCCTAACATCGAATACAATCATCCACAACAACTATAAACAAACCATCAACCAATAATCAACATCTAGGTTTCATTACATCTAAGCAAACACAATAAAAACCTAGCCTAGCATGTTAAAGAGAAGAAAAGCATAAGATAGAATCACACAACACATAGACATATCGTATGATTATTGGAAAACTTATCTTCAATTGAACATGGATGGAACAAGGGTTGAAACCCTTATTATTAAAGAAAATTCGTCTAGGGTTTTCACAAAGAAGCTCTCCAAAAGTTCCACACTTAATGAATGAAAATTAGAAAACTATATATAGATTTTACACCTTGACGGCGTCACGTTTTAGCTTGTGACGCCGTCAACTCGCCGCCAAGATAAAAGTCGTATTGCCTAGATCCACTTCTGACGCCGTCATGTGTAAATATACTCTGGGCCGTCACATGTGATTTGACCCTGACGGCCTTGGTGACACCATCAGGCTAAATAGCCTTAAAAATGCTTTGAGCCGTCATGTGTATTTTCCACATCCACTTCTTTTGCCACTCTTGACGCCGTCACTTGCAATTCCTTGACGCCGTCAGGTACTGTTCCCAGCAAGGATTTTGAGACTTTGTCGTTTTCTTCACTTTTTCGCTGCAAAAATGTCCAAAATGCTTCATTTTGTAAATGTCCTCTCAAAAGTACCTAAAATGACAAAAGGAACGATTTAGGGCAATAATTGATCAAATAATTACGAATTCGGGCTTAAATGACCCCCCAAAAGCGGTACACTTTTCGCCTTATCAAATACCCTTACACTTGAGATTTGCTTGTCCTCAAGCAAATGCGCTTTTATTCTAATCAAAATACAAGTTAGGGGTCATTTAACACTAAGATAAAAGTAATTACAACAAATAATCGTTCTACTTAAAACCAAAAATAAGCACGGAGGTTATACATTAGCACCTCACAAATAGTGTTTAAAAACTCACATCTCTCGTGTGTAATAAAGTATATATCACAATATGGAAATGGAAAACATCTCTCACTACCTGTCATAGCAAATAGATTACCATAGGCTTGGGAAAGGATCAAACCTCCACACTTGGCGTAAGCACCTAGGATAAACTATCAAAGAGGTCTTTTAAAGGGTTATAACGTGAGGTGTAAGGATATGGTAAACACGGTTTTGTTGGATAAAGGCAATATTTACTGGTGGCGAGTTAATCATCTTGGTTAATTACATGTACAATATGGCGTTGCTAAGCCAAGACTCGACTCGACTTAAGCTAATAAATCAAAAATAACAAAAACATAAAACAAACATAGAATGAAACGAGATGGTAGTCCGTATGTTTTTCTCTTTTTCTTTTTCTATTTTTTTTCTCTTTTATATATATATATATATATATATATATATATATATATATATATATATATATATATATATATATATATATATATATATATATATTGCATACACTTTTACCCTACCATCCAAAATAATATATCATAGGGGGTTTGCATTCCCCTTACACTTGAACTTTTACATACTTTACAATTAACTATTCTAATGACTCGAATTAAGATAATCAAAACACTTTGAGTACTTTTTAAGATTAACGCACATATGGGGGTAATATATGATGTTCTTCCCCATTACTGCATAACACTAGTACTTTATCCATGAGTCCCAATCGTCCCAAAACAATATGTACAAGATATGACTCGACTTAGCAACCATGTAATCAATTAGATAATTAACTAAGGGTTTAAACAAATAACAATAATGCACTAAATATGAGTGCATACACGAAAGGCTAAGGTGATTAGGTTGCACATTTGGGGTGGATTGTTAACAAATTCTTCCTTTAAGTAAAATGCTTAAAGTTAGAAACGAAAAGATAGGCTCGGAGGGGTGTACTAGGGGTATCATGTACTAAAAATGAGTACAACGCAAAGTTGTGGGAAAAATTAATTGACTTTTACTAGTCAAGGTAATTGACTTAAATGGTCAAGTAATTATGATACGGGTTTAACACAAGGGTGATCCTAATGCCTCTTATCATGTAGTAAATCATACTACACGAATGTAGTCTCACTAGCGGTCTCAGGATGCATCACTAATGCAAGTTCTAGAATCTAAATACTACCGGTACACTCATAAGCACTAATAATGAATGCTTTTCCTAACAAATCTAAAGGCGAACCTCACATATTTGGGTGGAAAATGTTTCTGAGTGGTACGGTTTTTTGTGTTAGTTATACAACTCCTATCCATGAAACACTCATTAAGGCTAAAGCTTCACTCCTAAATGTTGTAAAAAATTTTAAATTTGGCGCTAAAATTGCCCTAACAAGTATTTCTCTTAGTTTTATTACACACCTACTATTAAACAAACAAACTCAAGCATAATTGTATTCTCTAAAGTATCATCATTTACCTTCCCCTTACACTTAAGCTGAACATTGTCCCCAATGTTCAATAAAAAGATGTAAAAGAAAATAATGGTAAAAGAATGAAAACAAATACTCCCATGATTCGTTCGGTATGAATAGTGTGTCAACAAGGTTAGATCTTCTTCTAAGAAAATGAACTTTGAAAGCTTCCCTACAGAAATATAAATCATCCTCTTGTCCAATGTAACCTGTTAAATTTGAGAAAACAATCAAGGCAAACCTCGCGTAAAATCGGCGGCAATCTATATATACTACAAAATCCTGAAAAACAAATTAAGATATAATGCTTGTGGAATGAATGTTTGCAGATTTCCTGGAGTTTATAAAACTAAAGAATCAACAAAAACTTTAAGACTCCGGTATAAACAAAACTTGCAAAATTTTTCAGAATTTTATTACCTGACGCTGTCAGGTTTTAACTCCTGACATCGTTAGAATGTTCCTGCAAAAATCTTATGTTAAGTTTCCAGAAAATTTCTGGAAAAACTTATGCCTTACTTCCTGGAAAATCCTTCAAAACATCATTATGACTCGTGGTGAGTGCTTATTTACTCACTTTTTCTGAGCCAAAATAGGACCAAATAAACCAAAAACTAACCAAAATTGCCAAAGAATGTATGTTTTTGTGTTTGTGAATGTGCAGGAACGGATATTAAAGAAAAGGACGAAAAATCATGAAAAAATGACAAAACGAGCACGAGAATTGGAAAAGTGTCAAAAGCCGGAGCCGGGGAAGCTAGTGGTCATAATCAAAGCTCATAAAATCCCAAAGAGTCCTTAAAATTTCAAAGAAGTGCAATTTAACCCTTGAAGATAAAGTTTGAAGAAAGTACACATTTGGTCCTTCGACTTCCAAGATTGTCAAATGTGGTCCCTTGAAGAATATTATTGAAGATATGACATTAATGGCCCTTCAAGAATTATGGAAGAATCAATATGGGCCCTTGGATTATATTTTGGCAGCTATGGTCCTTGTGATTATTTACACTACAAAACCTAATCCTACACTTATAACTAAAATCTGCCAAATCCACACTTAACCCAAAATCCGAAATAAACAAACACAAACCCATCACTTTTGCTGGCCCAAACACATCAAGCCCACCTCCCTAATTTAACCCAACCCGGTTCCCACTATCCATATCCGGTCAAATAACCCACCCATAAGTCAAACAAACAATAAAAAAACCAAACGCACTCTTTTACTGTACCTCTTCTTCACCACAATTACCCAGCTCCCATCACTTTCACCCAAGATTCTAGTACGAGGTTTTATGCTTCTAGAAACCATCTGACACGTTGTCAGATGTTGTTATAAATTCTCAAACGTGGCAAATTGGAGCCTCCTTATTGGCTGTATGGACGTGGATACAAGATAAGACTCGAATTAACGGATATATTTTGGTGGGATGTCGACATAAGAGGATAAAGATGAATGATTGGCTGTGATTATGCTTCTGGATCCTTCCTAAACCCTAGCACCCCTCACCTTGGGCTCTCCTATATAAACCCCCCTGTTTCACCATTGTAGTGTGTAGATTTAGAGTAACGTTATGCTGCTTAAATGTTTTCCTAATTAATAAGCTTGTAATCTCAGTTTCTTTTCTGTAATGTTTTAGTGATAATAATAAGAGTTTAGTTTGAATTTCCTTAAAATCTGTTTTTACTTCATATGCATTTTTGTTAAATTACAATAGAAGGTCATTTCTTTCTGCTTTTTCCAGCTTATATTAGACCTTTATAAACCTTTCAAAATTATTTAGCATGTTTTTGTTTCATTTTATTGAAAATTAAAAAAATATATATAGTAGATGGGTACATAAGCTGTAATAAGCTTTTATTTCCATTTTAATAAGCTCATCTAGGCTCTATATAGCTTAGGTGAGTGTTATTTAGTTTAAAGTTAATCAAAAAGCTCAAAAAGCCACTTGGTCAACAAAAAAGTCAACTGTCAGAATCCATTGAAGAAGGTGGTTTGTTCCTGTGATTTTTGGAGGTTCCTGTGGTGTATTTGAAGCCTATCTAAAGATAGGCTTGCTTAGTGAATCCCCTCTATTTGAGCTGAGGGGAATGTTCTTGTGAGTTTTCTCATTTTTTTATATTTCTTCACATTTATTTACAGTAGCTATTTAGTGTAGTTTATGGTTGATTTATGCTTGTTACTACTTTATGTGTTTATTTGGATGCTCTTTGACTTGTTCTTGTATGCTTAGCTTAAAAGTTGCTTGTTCACTGCCTTGAATTAGTGGAAACTGCTTAATGATGTTCTTGGTGTTCTTAGGTATGTTTGATGGTTTAAATAGATTTAATATTGATTAGGTAACTTGTTTTGATCATATAAACAATAGGCTTAAGGTTAAAAATCATAGTTGTAGTGTATTAGGCTTGATAAAGGGGTGTTTGGTACTGTATGGTTTGACTGATCTAGTGGCTCTTTTGCTGAGATTTCTGTCACAGTAGTTTGTTTAGGCCATATTAGAGTTACTTAGTTCATAAAAGTTGCACCTTAAAAGGTAAAAGTCAAAGTTGCTTGATAATCTCATTTCTACTTTCATAAACCAGTTACTGTTCATCTGCCTTAGCATGAATCCATGCTATTTGTGTTTGAGATTGTGATTTCAGTACTTAAACAAGTTATTACAGCATATTAGAGTAGATTTAGGCTGTTAAAATATAGATTAGTCAAAGTTCTTAAGTAATAAAAAAGTCAGACCTGCAGTTTGGGTTGTGTGAACAGTTGCTGATCTTGGCTTCAATTGGAGTTCAATTGGTAGGGTAAAATTAGGGCTTTTAGGTTTTTTGTGTTCTCTGATTGGTGGTCTCACTTTTGCCCCCTTAATCTCATATAAAAAAGCTTATTAGACTGCTTAATAATCAGCTCAAAGTAGACTGCTTTTGCATGTGTTTCTATCTTAAGAGTGCAACTGTTTAGCAGCTTATTTGCTTATACCTTGAGCTTATTTGATCTTTTTGAGTTTCATTGTGCTTATTGATAAGTGTTTTTGCTGTATTTAAAGTTTTGTGCTTATTGGTCAATGATAGCTTACTAATAAACACTTATTTGAAGTGCTTTTTGTGTCCATTTAGCTTATTAGAGTTAGTGACCTGTCCATTTTATTTTTTCTAGGTTCTTAATATTAAAATAGAATTTTCTGAATTTTTTCATATTTTTCTGAGCTTATTTGATATTTTCAATAATTAAAATTAGATTTTAAGCCTTTTTAATTAATTTTTAATTACTTTTAATTCCTAAAAATTACATAAAAAATCCAAAAAAATCAGTTTTCTGTTTCAAAATTAATTTTAAGTAATTTCAAAATTTTCCAAACTTAATTTGTATTTTTCAAATTTATTTATTTTTAAATAATTAAAAAAATACAAAAACATAAATAAATTCATAGAAAATAATTAAAAAGTCAAAAAAATATTTTTCTTTTTCTTGAAATTCATTTTATTAGTTTAAGATTTTTAGAAAATTATTTCACATTTGTAGGATCATTTTTCGTTAGAAGTTACGTTTTAATTTGTACATTTCATTTTAAATTTCGCGTTTGCATTTCCGTTTTTAGATTTTTAACTTTAGTGCTTACCTAGCTTGTACCCCTTGCATAATTCGTGTTTGTTTGTCATAATTTGAATTACTTGATCACTATTTTCACTTTCACCACTTTTCAATTCACGATTTGCACGAATCAATATTCTTTTATTCCATTCACCTTCGTACGGATACGACTCGGGTGATCCGTATTTCTTGCGGATCTCCTCGATATTATACTACTATTATATATAATTGATTTTGAAGACAATCAACTCGATACAAGCATTTGACTCAAACAATTACTAATATACATGTTCATTTAATATTGTTGTGGTTCATGTCCGATTTCGTTCTTATAAACAAATTTGGGTTTCCCTTACACTTAGCTTTTGCAAAATACCTTTATATGTAATTAACAAGAAGTTAAAAACAAAATAAAGCATTTTCACAATTTACTTTGAACCATGATCCACAAACAATAAAAATAAAACACGCATACGGAAACAAATAAAATCAAACAAACAAAACAATTAAAACAAATAAAACATGGGTTGCCTCCCAAGAAGTGCTTTTCTTTATTTACGAGTCTTGTAGCTAGACTCAAAGTCATGGGCTATTACGTGATCTCATCATCGGTTCCTGTTCCTAGGTCATCCTCAATCTTAGTTTTGTATTCCGGACCTAGTTGCAAGCATTCCTTGTAGAAACCAAATATCTTATTCATAACATAGTCTACTCCTCTACGTCTATCCTCGTCATTCCTATAGTAGACTGCTTGCTTGTGTTCTTTTTCAATGTCTGACAAGAGCCGGAATTGTTCAATCTTATATGGCATTTGGTAAGCTATCTCATCGCTCTCATCTTTGAACCTAACTATCCCTAAGGACGGGTCATAATTCATCTTAGAGGCCTCAACAAACGGTTTTCCGAACACTACTTGACTTAGGCAACCATCTATTACCGGATGAATATCCTCTACAATCACAAAATCGGTAACATAAGTGAAGTTTCCTACAAAGACATGTAATCCTTTCACTCTTCCCACAAAGTTACTCATCCAACTCGTGTTAGGCATCATCCTGTACCTAAGTTGCTTCTTCATTACCCAATTATAATAGGTCCTAGTTATAATGTTTATGGGAGATATAAGATCAATGTAGGCTTTCCACACATGCATATGCGCAATATTGCATGGTATATTGATGTTAGAGGGATCACCCACTTTGAAGAGTGGTGAACCAAGGACGTATGGTGTCTCGGGGTCATCGAATAGATCCTCATGGTATTCCCGTTCTTCCTTGGTGGGTAACCTATCGAAGTATTCCTCTACATTTCCTACTTCCTCAACTCTCCCTTCCTTTTTCTCTACAACTTCCTTAACCTCATCCGTGTCACTTTCTTCCTTACTATCTTCGACCGGCTTAATAGTAACTACATTGACAAAGTGGACATGTTTAGATGATGAAGGGTCCTTAATTTGGGTTCCGCTACTAGTGTCCCTAGTGTCCTTCTTTGGTGTAGTTAGCACTTGGTTGTTGAGAGCTTTCAACAAGTTGTCAATTTTATTGGTAATCTCTGCTTGTTGTTGATTGAATTCGTATTCAAACTTAGCTATGCGGGCTTCTTGAGATGCCATAAATTTGGACATCAATCCTTTAAGATTATTGGTACTACCATAGTTGTTGGAAGGATTGTTGTTGAAAGTACGGATAGAGGTTGAACCGTTTGTTTGGCAACGATTAGGTGGGTTGGAAAAATTGCTTTGGGGCATGTTTTGGTTTTGCTTCCACCTAAGGTTCGTGATTAGTGCTCAAAACTCATCATTTTTGGTCAATTTGAAATGCCAAAACATCCAAAAACACTCAAATATGCATCAAAATACTGAAAATATCACAGGATTGTGTTTTATATGTTTCAGATGCAAAATGATTAAAAACAGATGAAAAACGAACAAAGTTTGCATAATTGGCAGTTTCAGTCCCTCAACTTTCAAAATTGTCAAAACTAGTCCCTGAACATTTATTTTGAAAGAAAAGTCAACCCAAGGCAGTTAAAAGTCAAAAGTTATCAAATATGGTCCTTGGGTGAAAACTTTGGAAAAGTTACAAGTTTGGTCCCTGAAGTTTCACAATTGGCAGAAAAGGTCCCTGGAAATCTCAAAAAGTGGAAAAGTCAACAAAGGACCTTGGGAAGTAAAAAATTATCATAATTGGTCCTTGGGTGAAAAGTTTGAAGAAATTGTAGTTTGGTCCCTCAACTTTCAAATAGTGGCAAAAATGGTCCTTGTGAGTTCATTTTGGAAAAATTACATCAAAGGACCTTTGGATAGTTGGAAGTTGGCAAGTTTTACCCTTGTGATAACTTTTGAAAAGTTGCAAGTTGGGTCCTCATTTTCAGGAAAGTTACAAAATTGGTCCTTGTGAAATACTACAAACCAAACTAACCCTTTTATATCTATTACTTCCACAAAATCAAAAAATCCAAGTCCAAAACAAGCACAACCCCTACCAGCCCACCCTTTTCTTGGCCCAAAACCACCCTCAGTCCCCTTCCCATTTTATTAATAAAAACAGGTCAACACCTTTGACCATCTCCCACCTCACACAACCCGTGACCCCCAGCAATCCCTAATACTTCCATAAAAACCACCCCACTTCCCCCTCCTCCATCATCACCCCTACATCAAACCAAACACCCCAGTCCAAGAATTGAACCCTGGCACAAGTTATCAGAAGAAAAACGCCAAGTAATTTTGGCACAAAAACCAAATAACGGCCAAGATTGAATTTGAACCATCCATTGGTTCATATTCTTGCTGGGAAAGAAACAAAGGAGAGAGGAAACCCTAATTGAAGGCTACAAAAGGAAAGAGAAGCACATTGGAGCAGGGTGTAGTATTTTTAGCTTAAATTTATGTCGAATTAATGTAATTTCCGTTTTTAGATATAAAACTTAGTTTAAAGGGCTTGTATTCAGTGTTTTTCATTGTATTTCCATCAATCTTTAATATTAATCCAAGTCATTTTCAGTTCTAAATTCTTGTTGGTATATTTCAATTGAAAATCTCATTAAGGTGTGTTTAGTGTTAAAGTGAATCTAAACTGTTCCCTTTGGTTTACTTAGCCTAGTTAAAACTTTTTATGATCCTAGAAAGTATTTAAACAAGTTTTACATTAGAAAATCAAAAATACAATATATATATATATATATATATATATATATATATATATATATATATATATATATATATATATATATATATATATATATATATATATATATATATATATATATATATATATATATATATTAATCATTGAAAAATAAAAAATCAGTTTCTATGAAAGAAGAAGCATGGAGCAAGGTATATTCTGTATGGCCTTGGTTTTAGTGCTTCATGGGAAGCAATAGGTTAGTTTGGAATTTGATTTGGAGTATTACACAGTTGCTGGCACTTTGTAAGTCTCATGCTTAAATTATGGCATTTAACTACAACATTGCTTAAATCCTGTTCATTTGTGCTATTTTTAGTTCCTTTATGCTCATTAGTGATAAACATGCTTTTCATTATCAATTGGTAGCTTTTGTTGAGTGCTTGCAGTTAATTGTGAAATTTTACTCATAGAATGCTTCATGGTTATTGCTCACTGTTTCCTGTTTATCTTTGAGTTTCAGCTATTAATTTCACCATAATATAGTTAAACCAGAGTTAGTCTTTCATTTTAATAGGATAAATCAGTTGTTCTCTTTAAAAAGTTGCAAAATCACTCTTTAAGGGGGTGTTTGGATCAGCAATTTTACCCTTGATCATATGTGTCTTTGTTGTTACAAATGGTTGAGACATAGTCCATTAGGTTCAAATAGTTCATCAAGGTCATAAAAACCAGCAGTTTTTCTTTAAAAAGTTAAAATTTGTTTCTACCCTCATTTCTGTGCTAACTGTTGTGAATTTTAGAATCAAGATCACTCAAATCTTTTCATCAGTGTTCAATGTAGCTTAATTTAGCCTAATTACATCTTAACATAACATATTAAATCAGTAGGGGTCATCAGAAGTTCAAAATAGTCAACCTAGTTCACATTAGCAAAAAGTTAAATTGCATAAGTTTGTTAGAAAGTCCAAATTTGAGAGATTTTTCATGCATTCATCTTTCAACCTTTTGACCTGATTCTTTTTGGAATATCAAGCTTAATAGCTCAGCCTTCATGCCCTTATTTTTGTACAATTTTAAGATTTTTATTAAAGCTTATTCAGGTCCTTCTTCGGACCTGTTTTGAGAATAACTGCCCTGCACCAGGGAGCTGTTTCACAAGCCTTTTTCATAAGCTCATATTGGACCCCAGAGTGTGATTCTTGGCTCATTAGAAAGTTCCCCTGGCTAGCTTTTAGGATTAACTTTCATTTTAGACCCCTGAGCATTCTTATGGGGCCCCACAGTAGCCTGCAATACAGCCTTTGTGGCCTGTTTGTTTGTAGCAGGATTCAGGATTGCTTATTTTGGCTTATGGAGCTTATTCAGTGAGCTTCTGTGTCTGTTCTAGCTTACTTTGTGCTCATATCTATTGTTTGTCTCTTAATATCACCTTAGGTTTAGTTGTTTAGCTTTGTGTTAACTTCTCACAGTCAAAATCCACTTAAGCCTTAAAAAGCTTAACTATGGAGGCTTTAAGCTCTCACTGAGCTTATTGTTGAGTTCCATAAAAGTTGTTTTTACAAAAGTTGTCTAATATCAGTTGTAAAATAGTTGTGTAAAAGAAAAATTAGAAAAAACCAAAAATAAATAAAGTGATAGCTTCTATTTAAGCCCTTTGGCTTATTTTTCAGCTTATTTATAAGCATTTCCTAATTTTAAATTTTTCTAAGGTTCCTGACATCTTGTAGTAATTTTAGGAATTTCTTCAGATTTTTCTCATTTGATTTAGTATTTTCTATACTTTAATTTAGTTTAAATTAATTAAATAATTAGTTTTAATTAATAATAATTAATTAAAAATTAGAAAAAATAGATTTTCTGTTTTAAAATTAGTTTTATAATATTTTAGATTTTTCTAAATTTAATTTTCATTTTTCTGGTTAAATTTCATAATTAGTTATTATTTTGTGTAATTTAAATAATTAAAAAGTAATTAATAATAGTAATTAATTAAATAGTTGTAAAAATAATTTTAATTTTCCAAAAATTTTCTTATATCATTAGGATTGTAAAAATATAATTTTCATATCCGTAGGGTTTTGTTTGCTCCCGTTTCACTTTTTATTTTGGGCGTTCGCGTTTATTTTAAATTCAAACGCCCGTTTTTAGATCTAAATCAAGTTTTTAGGTTATCTGGTTATCAGTAATTATTAATATAGTGTTTTTAAGCTATTCTCATTCATAATCTATTAGTGTAATCATACAAATCAAAATCCTGATCTTCCTGTTAAATGACCCGATCACTTAAAACGTTCACAAATACAATTGCACACCTCGCTGGGACATAACGGCCCGGGGATACACTGTACTCCTTGGTTAGTTGGTTTGAGACGTTTGACTTGGTTGACCATTCACTTGGTTGATTTAGTTGACCGTTCAGGACGAATCAAAATTTGGCGCCACTGCCGGGGAGGCTGCTGCGTATCTGAAAACATTTTTTAGAGATTAGTGGTTTTTCACTCGTCATTGTATAAACTCCACCACCTTTTGTAAATCTTAATCAAAATACAAAAACATCATTAACACTTTTCTTAAAGTGTTAACAACACCAAAAAAATCAAAAACAAACAAAACAGATCGTAACATTTTCTATATTGGGTTTCTTTTAAGGCGATTCTTAAAGAAATACGATTTTAATTAACGAAACGATACCAAAAATATTTTCCAAAAGTTTTTCACCCATACCCAAAAACCCAAAAACATTCGTCTTTTTCTTGTGAATAATAATTACATAAAAATAAACCGTCGCAAGCCAAGACAGAACACCTACCAACTGGGGGTGTGAACATTAATAGTTCCCAAACAAAAGATTAAAACTTGCCATTGTATCCTTGTGAGTGGTGTACCTTTCTTAAAGAAGCCATTCATTTGTGATTATTGGTTGAAGTTCACTGTCGTTTTGCCTCGATTTTGTTTTGAGTGAGTTTGTTTTTAGTGCATTCGCACTCGTTATTCTAGGTCCACGAGCCCATTACATGAGCTTGTTAAGAAACCTCGAAGAACTCATGGACGTTCAGTACCAACAGTTAGATTTGAGATCTGTACTGTTTCCATCTCTGCTGTCACCATGGCGGAAGACCGCCCCATGTGTGAGCTTCTCCAAGCCCCCATTGAGGGTTATGGAGACGCTATTGTTGTTCCAGCCATCGTGGCTGACAATTTTGAGCTCAAAACCGGGTTACTCAATCTTGTAACCTCAAGTCAGTTCTACGGTTTTGAGAGGGACGACCCTCATGCTCACATTCGATGGTTTAATAAAATAACGTCAACCATCAAGTACAAGAATGTCCCTTCAGAAGCAATCAAGCTTCTTCTCTTCCCATTCTCCCTCGAGGGTCAAGCCCGGATTTGGCTTGAGAAACAACCCCCTCGCTCAATTGAAACATGGGAGGATTTGGTAAAAAAGTTTGTGAATGAATTCTTCCCACCTTCAAAGACCACGAGTCTTAAAAACGAAATCACCAAGTTCACTAAAAAATATGATGAATCATTTGGTGAAGCGTGGGATCGTTTCAAAGAATTACTTCGCAAGTGTCCACATCATGGTTTCTCCGAGTTGATGCAACTCGATACTTTCTACAATGGTGTGAGCCAAGCTGATCAGGATTCTCTCAATGCCTCCGCGGGAGGTAATTTCTTGAGTAGAACCACCAAAGAAGCTTTAGCAATCATCGAAAACAAGTCCAAGGTCCGCTCTACACGAAGTAAGCCGGTTGTTTTCCCAAATTAGTGCGGGTCCTTCTACTTCATCTTCTATGAGCCCGTCTAGCACTGATGCTAAGATTGACAAGCTCACTGAAGCTATTCAAGCTTTGGTTCTCGCCCAACAAAAGAAAGTTTCCTTTCCACAACATCCTCCACCTGCTGAGGTTAAAAAAGTGGAAGTCTGTGTGACTTGTGGTGGGCCGCATGCCTACTACAATTTCACGGCTACTGATGGTTCTCCATATGAAGCTCATGCTATAGCGAGGTCTTCAAATCAAGGAGGCAATCAATTCCGTCCTCCTATGGACCCGAGCTATCGTCCAAATCAAGGATGAGTCAGTCTAGCACTGATGCTAAGATTGACAAGCTCACTAAAGCTATTCAAGCTTTGGTTCTCGCCCAACAAAAGAAAGTTTCCTTTCCACAACATCCTCCACCTGCTGAGGTTAAAAAAGTGGAAGTCTGTGTGACTTGTGGTGGGCCGCATGCCTACTATAATTGCACGGCTACTGATGGTTCTCCATATGAAGCTCATGCTATAGCCGGGTCTTCAAATCAAGGAGGCAATCAATTCCGTCCTCCTATGGACCCAAGCTATCGTCCAAATCACTACCCTGGACCACCTAGTTTTAGTCAAAACCAAAATGTCCAAAACCGTAACTAGAATCAAAATAGAATGAACCAAGGTTATCAAAACCAAGGTAATTTTAATCAGGGTCATGATTTTCAAAATCAAAACCAAAGTTTCCAAAATCAAGGTTTCCAACATCAAGGAAACTTTAATCGAAACCAAAGTCAGGGTAGCTTCAACCAAGGGTATTTCCATGAAAATAACAACCAGAATCAAAGGAATTTCCAACACCAAAATCAAGGAAATTTCCAAAATCAAGGTCCCAACCGTTCGTGCTCCAAATGTTCCTAACAATCAAACTCAAGCCATTGTTCCAACTGGGCAAACAATTCATGAAATCCCAAGAAGAATTGAGCAAGTTGTTGGTCAGCCAGATTTCTGATATCAAGAAGTCTTTAAATGATCGACCCTCGGGCACAGGTATTTTACCTAGCAACACGATCTCTAATCCGAGGGGCGATGCAAAGGCGATCACAACCCGTAGTGGTGCTTCATATAAGGAACCCGCGATCCCTACTACCTCTTCTTCCTCCCCTCCAAAGGTAGTGGAACGTGAACCTGAGGTGACAAAGGACAAGGTGCAATCTCCTAGCTCACGAAGTACCGCACATGTCCATCCTCAGGTTGTCCCAGAAACCATGCCAAAACCTGGAGTTGTCTTTGATCCACCTGAAACTCCAGTTGAGAACCCTAAATCCAAAACTTCTATTCCTTACCCATCACGCTTGAATGAATAAAAGCTCCGCGAAAAGGCTAGTCACCAAATGGATAAATTTTTCCAAATCTTTCAAGATTTGCACTTTGACATAAGCTTCGCGGATGCTATCATCTTGATGCCCAAATTCGCATCAACAATCAAAAATCTGTTAAGTAATAAGTAAAAGCTTTTTGAAATGGCTAGAACTCCTCTGAATGAGAACTACTCGGCAGTTCTTTTGAAAAAGCTTCCCGAGAAGCTTGGAGACCCTGGAAAATTCCTCATTTCATGTGTTTTTCCGGGGATGGTTGAATGCTTCGCCTTGGTCGATCTTGGTGCTAGCATTAACCTTATGCCATATTCTGTGTGGAAGAAACTCTCTCTTCCCGAACTTACTCCCATGTGCATGACTCTAGAGCTTTCCGATCGTTCAATATCTCGTCCTCTTGGCATTGCTGAGGACGTGTTCGTTTAAGTGGGAAAGTTCCATTTTCCGGACGATTTTGTGATTGTTGACTTTGATGCCGATTCAAGGGTCCCTCTAATTCTTGGAAGGGGATTCCTTAGAAATGGGCATGCTCTAATCGATGTATTTGAGCAAGAGATCACATTTCATGTTGGAACTGAAGCAGTCACCTTCAACCTCGATCAAACTTCGAGGTACTCCTCCAATTATGACTCTGAATCGGTTAACCGAATAGATGTCATCGATGTTGCTGCTGAGGAGTACGCTCAAGAGGTTTTAGGTTTCATTGATGATTCTCCGAGTGAAACCTCACTCCATCTTCTCATCCCATCATTGCCAATTCTTTTCCTTCCCTCACTCCATTTGAGGGAAGTGACTTCGTCTTAGAAGAAATTGTGGCCTTTCTCAAGAGTGACTCGGTTCCCGATGGAATCGATAACCAAGAGATTGACCCCGAGAGGGATATTCTCTTACTAGAGAAATTATTAAACGAAGATCCCTCTCCTCTTCCTGTTCTACCACAAACACTTCATAAAGAGGAAGTCAAAAATGTTGAAAAAACTGATGACTTTCCTGAGGTCGAACTTAAGGACTTACCGCCTCATCTTGAATATGCATTTCTGGAGGGTGATGATAAATTGCCCGTCATAATTGCTAAGGATTTAAGTGTTGAGGAAAAGACTGCTCTAATAAAGGTTTCGAAGTCACATAAACAAGAAATTGCTTGGAGACTCTCCGACATCAAGGGCATTGACCCAGAATTTTGTACTCACAAAATTTTAATGGAGGATGACTTCAAACCGGCAGTCCAACAACAAAGAAGGGTGAATCCAAAAATTCATGAGGTCATCAAGCAAGAAGTTTTAAAACTTTTTGATGCCGGTTTGATTTACCCTATCTCGGACAGTCCTTGGGTTAGTCCCATACACTGCGTTCCAAAAAAGGGTGGCATTATTGTTGTCACAAACGAAGAAAACGAGTTGATTCCAACTCGATTGGTTACGGGCTGGCGTGTATGCATTGACTATCGCAAGTTAAATGACGCCACCCGCAAAGACCACTTTCCTCTACCCTTTATGGATCAGATGCTCGAGAGATTAGCGGGGAACGAGTACTATTGTTTCCTCGATGGTTTCTCGGGATACTTTTAGATTCCCATTGATCCGCAGGATTAAGAAAAGACCACTTTCACGTGCCCCTATGGAACTTTTGCCTACAGACATATGCCATTTGGTTTATGTAATGCTCCGAGCACGTTCCAAAGGTGTATGATGGCCATATTTTCCGACATGATCGGGAAAACTATGGAGGTCTTTATGGATGATTTCTCGGTCATTGGGGATTCATTTCAATCATGTCTCTCCCATTTAGACAACATGCTAAAACGTTGTGAAGACACAAAGTTATGTCTAAATTGGGAGAAGAGTCACTTTATGGTCAAAGAGGGCATTGTCCTCGGCCATAAGATTTCAAAGAACGGGATTGAGGTTGACAAAGCCAAAGTTGATGCCATTGCAAAATTACCTCATCCCACTACCGTCAAAGGTATTAGGAGCTTTTTGGGTCATGCCGGTTTTTATCGTAGGTTTATTCAAGATTTCTCCAAAATCGCCCGGCCTATGACCCATCTCCTCGAGAAGGATGCTCCTTTTATCTTCTCACCTGAGTGCATTGAAGCTTTCGAAACTTTGAAGAAAAAGCTTACTGAGGCACCGATTCTTGTTGCCCCCGATTCGGACTTACCCTTTGAATTTATGTATGATGCTAGTGATTATGCAATAGGGGCAGTCTTGGGGCAACGCAAATCAAAACACTTTCAGCCGATACACTATGCGAGCAAGACAATGACCGAGGCTTAAAGTTATTACATCACCACTGAAAAAGAACTATTAGCAGTGGTGTATGCCTTTGAAAAATTCCGGCCATATTTGATATTGACCAAATGCATAGTGTATACGGACCACTCGACTTTGAAGTACCTCTTTACAAAACAAGATGCAAAGCCGAGACTACTCCGTTGGGTTCTCCTCCTACAGGAATTTGATATCATAATTCGTGATAAAAAAGGAGCTGAGAACCTAGCTGCTGATCATCTCTCCCGTTTGGAAAACCCCGACCAAGATGTCTTCGAAAAGAAGGAAATTAATGATACCTTCCCTCTCGAGACACTCAATGCGGTTACCTTTCGTGGAGATTCTATTACCCCATGGTTTGCCGATTTTGCAAATTACCATGCGGGTAACTTTGTTGTGAAAGGGATGTCGTCCCAACAAAAAAATAAATTCTTCAAAGATGTAAAACATTACTTTTGGGATGATCCCTACCTTTTCAAAATCTGTGCGGATCAAGTCATCCGGCGGTGTGTTTATGGTCAAGAAGCCACTGAAATTCTCAAGGCTTGTCATGCTGGTCCCACGGAGGGACACCATAATCCAAAATACACCGCCAAAAAGGTGTTTGATTCCGGATTCTATTGGCCCACGATTTATAAGGATGCCCAGGAATTGGTCAAATCCTGTGACGCTTGTCAACATCACGGGAATATTTCACAAAAGAATGAAATACCATAAAATGCAATTCAAGTTTGTGAAATCTTTGACGTATGGGGCATTGATTTTATGGGGCCATTTCCGTCATCTCATGGAAACAAGTACATACTCGAGGCTGTTGACTATTTGTCAAAATGGGTTGAAGCGAAGGCTCTTGGTGAGTGCTTATTCACTCACTATTTTATGGCCAAATACCGACCCAAAACGACTTATTTGAGCTAACAATTGCCAAGAAAACACGTGTTTTTGTGTTTGTGATATGCAGGTACGGATATTTTACAAAGTGACGAAAAATCACGAGAAAACAACGAAACCGAGCACGAGAGTGGAAGACAGTTAATTAGTCAAAGCTGTGAATCTTAAAAGTCAACATTAGACCCTGAAGAATCTTACTTTGTCAATATCAGCCCTTGGATCAAATTATTGGGAAATGGCAGATTTAGCCCTTATAGTTTCATAAATTACACTATTGGTCCTTGTATGTTATTTTACAACAAGCTTAAAATAAAACAAGGCTTGGTTCAAAAGTTGTACAAGTCCACATGATACCAACAGCCTGATCCAAATCCACAATAATAAACACTAAATCAAGCCCAAACACCTAACCTATATACCCGGCCCATATTCCCATCCACACCCTCACCCATAGTCAAAGTGTCAAAACTAATAAAAATAAATTTACCCCGTCCATTTCCCTCCACCCTTTTCCCCCAATTCACCCAGATAACACTATTCACCATAACCCCTAATTACCTTTACTCCCAATATTACAGCAATTAAGGGTAATTAGGTAATCTCACAGGGTTTCTAGAAGCTGTCAGAACGTGTCAGAGCGTGGCAGAGTGATAGAAAGCACAAACGGGACAGGTGGCTGCATGTTATTGGGTAGAACGCGTCATCAATCATGATCTAAGGGTGGATATCGTATGGGCAATGATGGATTGAGATTCAAGGGCTTAGATTAAGCTATCAACAAACACACCACACGGATTGCCAACATGGCAATCCGTGAGCTCATCCCTCTCTCATGTAGTATAAATAAGTGTGTTAGGCTAGTGTTATAGGTGTGGAGTCTTGGAGTAGCCAAGCTCTGCCGAATTTTTCTCTTGTAATAGTTTAGTGTAATTGCAGTTGTCTTTAATAAAATTCTATTTTCATTCTTAATCAATGCAATTCTTAGTTTACTTGTTATTCTTTACAGCTTATTTCTCTTAAAGTTTTTAGTCAAGTCAGCTTATTTTCATTTCATTAAAGCTAGTTTTCACTTTCAGTTTTTATTATCATTTAGAAATTCAATTTAAATCAGAAAATAAAAAAATAGTTTTGTTATATTTAGCTTATAAATAAGCTAAAGTTCTTCTTATACATTAAAATTAAGCTGTTTAGCTTATTTTAGAGTTGTTTCTGTTTAAATTCCACAAAGGTTCATGATCAGTCATCAAAACTCTATTGGCTTTGTTCCTTTGAATGGTGGTGATTTGGACATGATTGAGTGAGATTGGGATGCATTCAGCCTGTCAAAAGACAGGCTAACATAGTGAATTATCTCTGTTCATGCTGAGATAAATAGCTTTGTAAGTCAACCTTTTCTAGTTCTCGTCTTTGTTATTGCATGATTTGAAATTTCTGTTGTCTTTTGTTGTTATTGATTGATGATTCTGCTTATGTAATTGTTAGAATAGTTCAGTAGATAACTTGGATTTGAGTATTGTTGTTGTTATTTGAGTTTGTGTTATAACAGTTTACTTAGTAGTTGGATTCTAGTGATATTAGCTTGTTTTAGTTGACTGTGGAGTTCTATGCTTGTGTGATTTGTGATTAGAGTTTGATTGTTGTTTAATTGCTGTTGATCTATTGTTTTTATAACTTTAGTAACTGATTTGGATATGTTTAATGGTGATTAGTTGCTAGTTTATCATAGTTATAGTGGAATTTAGTAGTTTAGGGGGTGTTTGGATCAACTTTATTAGCTGAGTTTAGTGTTAGTTTATCTGATAATACTGCTTCATTTGGTTAGCTTAGGTTGTCAATAGGATAAAATTAGCTTAACTTTTGTAGTTTAGTTCACTAATAGTCAAACTTAGATTCAACTCTTCTTAAATGATTGAAATAGATAAATCAGATATTAAGTTTTCTGTTGTAGGTGTAATATAGTGTAAGTTAGCTTAATTTAGTGAAAGTTTAGCTTAATAATACTAGAAGTAGAAGATATAATCAGTAGCAAGTAGCTTTAGTCAAAGTTAAATAGCATATTAAAAGTCAACTGTGCTCAGTTTAGTTGTTCACTGCTGCTGTTTTAGTGAGGATTTATAGTTTCAATTGGTAGGATTAGATGAAGTGTATAAGTAATTTTGCATCTCAGTAGTGTAGAGATAGAATTGCACCCATAATTTTAGTCCTCAGCTTATTAGGATTCAGCTTATTGCATCTGCTTTGTAGTGGTTTGAGCTTGTTAACTGTTTTGGTTATTAGGGCTGCAAGTGCTTGTTTGAGCTTGTATTTGAGTATTATTGGTTTCTCTGAGTTCTATTATAGTTTTTTAAGAGTTATTCTTGGTGTGCTTGTTCTTGGCTTATCAGAATGCTTATTTGCTTATTCATTAGTTCTCTTTGGTAGCTTTATAGCTTGCAGTTTGTGTTTCTGTGTTTCATTTGTTCTTATCTTGGCTTATTTGAGTTAATAGTAGCATAATACAGTTGTGGTATCATTTTGGTAAAGTTTTGTGGCAAGTGCTTATAAATAAGCACTTGCCATAAGCTGATTTTAAGCTAATAAGCACTTCTGCTGCTTGTTTCTTTTCCAAATTTTTATTCTGAGTTTACTTTAATATTTTAGAATTTCTGGAATTTTTCTAGATTTTTCCAACCCTTTTTACTATTTTTCTTATTTTATTTTGGTTTTATTCAATTTTTAAATCATTTTTAATACCAAAAATCCATAAAAAAATACAGAAAAGTCTTGAAAAATACAAAAATATTTTTTATAAATTCTTTTATAATATTTTAGAATTTTTAGAATTAAATTTTTATTTTTCCACTTTAATTTTCTATTTTTCTTTATTTTTAATTCCAAAAATAGGAAATAAATTCTAGAAAATAAATAAAAACTCAAAAAAATAGTTTTCTTTTTCTCAAAATTCTTTTTAATAGTTTAAGATTCTTAGAAACTTTTTTTACATTCGTAGGATCATTTTTTGTATATAAGTCGCGTTTTATTTTCTACGTTACGTTTGTTTGCGCGTTTGAATTCCCGTTTTTACGTTTTTAACATTTGTACATACCTAGCTTGTAAATTCTACATATTTCACTATTTCTTATTATTATTTGAATTCCAAAATCATATTTTTCACTTTACCGCTTTTCACGACACGATTTTGCGATTCGATTATTCACGATTCCATTCTACCTTCGCTGGGAAAACGACCCGGGAAATACTTTCACCAGTATTTCTTCAGAAAATAATTATATACTACGAAAAGACTATATCAAAAATGGCGCCGTTGCCGGGGAAGGTGGACGTGAGTTTTGAATATTCGAGTTGAAAATTCGTGTTGTGTTAAGTTTTCCACTATCTTGTATATATTTTCTATAAAAATTTATTGAAAAATCAAAAACATAAATAACCTTCTTATCCTCTTATCATTTGATTCTTTTTCTCAAACCCTCTCACGTTTAATTCTTATGGATGCGTTTTGTTCTAATTGTGGAGAACCGTTCTTCGGAGGGTTGTGTGTATGGTGTACGTGCGACGAATGTGGAGATAATATTCGTGATGGCGTTTGTTTGAATTGTAATTCTCACACGTGTGATCAAAATTCGTCAAATATTCCCGATTTTTATACACCACCACCACCTTCGTTTAATTGCTATAATTGTGGAAACCCATCCGAAGAAGAAATGTTGTGTGGGCGATGTTTTTGTGATGTATGTGGATACACCGATTGTATGTGCTATGCTTCGAATGCTTATACGTCTTTCGATTACAATCCGAGCTTTGATTGTTATCCTCAAAATAATTTTTATGTGCCAAATTCGTATTACAATGGTGATTCATTTCAAAATACATCGAATTTTGAACATTGTGGGGGATCGTTTGAAAATTCTTATCATGAACCTAATTCTTGTTACGATTCTAATGGTTTTTACCAACCCTCACAATCTTCTGATTATACTAATAAAATTTTTGAAATCAAATCCATGATGGATGAGTTGAAAGAGATGGTGGTTAATCGTATGACATCTACTCCCGAGCCTAATGAGAAATCGATGGAAGAACCTCTTATTGAAGAAAGAAAGTTCCAATTTTGTGAGTGTTGTTTGTATGATGATGATTCCACGATTACGATCAATCTAAATCCTCAAAATGATTCTATCTCTTCTCCCGTAGAACCAGTGGACTCTCTAATAATGGGGGACGAGCCTCTTGACACTATTTCGGCAACGGAATCAGACGAATTCAATGAGTCAAGTGTTGAGACCCTCGTTCCAATCCAAAGTGAGTATGGGGAAAATTCTAACGGCGATTCTGAAACTGCTTCTGATTCTTTCCATCCTTCTTTCACACCGGTTGAAGGGAGTGATGCCGTTTTAGATGAGATCGAGGCATTTCTTGCTAGTGAGGCCATTCCGACAATGGTTGACGATGCTAATTTTGATCCGGAGGAAGATATTCGTGTACTTGAAGAGTTATTGAATGAAGAACCGTTAACTTCTCTTCCTCCGATGAACAATGATGATTATGATGAAGTCGAAAGTTATTCCGATTCTCACAATGAGTATACAACGAGTGATGAAGACTCTTGTGTAGATATAGATGATTATGAAGAAGATGTTGATGTGGAAATTCAAGATGAAGCTCTTCGTGAAACATTGTTAAATGTCAATCTTCTTATCTCACGTATTGAGGCATTGAATAATCCTTTTACTTCTTCTCCTATCCCCGTTATGGATAGTGATTTCTTACCCGAGCTTGAAATCTTTCGATTTGAAGAGACGAGTAGTGGCAGTCCCACTATTCATGCTGATATCTCTCTTCCGGATTATGAATGTTTTCATTTTGAGATTGATTCTATACCTATTTCCGATAATCCGTTACGTGACCCTCTTTTAGAGGATGTCGATATATTTCTTGCTGCGGATGACTCGATACCACCGGGTATTGAGAATGATGAGAATGACATTTCTTCTGATTTGCTTTCTTCTCGTCCACCTGCGAAACCACCCGATGAAGTTTTTTCCGGTACAAATGAGAATATTTTTAGAATGGTGGACGAGGTTTCAGAAATAGACTTTGCTATTATCATCCGGTTGTTTCACCCATTCTTTGTTTATCCCATCACTTCGTCACTTTTCCACTCCACCGGGAGTGAGGATACCATATTTGATCCGGGCATCTCTATTTTCAAGTGGCTGTTCAATCTGCTCTCCCCAAGGACAATTGAATTCGGGGATCGAGTCAAGCTCATGTGACTCGGAAATCAAAAACAAGCGCTTCGTGGGTGGCAACCCATGCTTATCCAATTTCATCTTCTTATATTTCTATTTTCTAACACCTAATGTGAGGAGGGGGTGCCTCTTCTACTCTTGTGTTCCGTGGTTGTTTGTGATGTTTGTTCAGGATTGTCCACGATTTATGATGACTCTCGTGCTCGTTATCTCTTCACTTGGAGTCTCATTCATCAGTGCTCTTGGAAATCCTATATCCGTTAAATCTTATCGACTAACGTTTTCTTTGGCATAATTAATAAACGGCCTAGAATTTTGTTAGGATTGCCTTTACCCGTAAAACATTGAGGACAATGTTTCGTTCTTGTCGGGGGGAGGGTGAATCTTCGATTCGATTTTGACCTTGCATTTTTCACATGTCGTGCACTCTTGCAACTCCGTTTTTCCACCAAAAATAAAAAAAATTGAAGAAATTGAAAATTTCAAAAATTTTGATGAAAAAGTCATGAAAAAGTACAAAAAAAAAATGAGAAAAGTTGAAAAAATTGTGCAAAAATATAATAAAGTTTGAATAAGTGTTTTGACACCTTGTTAACTTTCTTGCTGGCGAGAGTAGGAATAAATATTTGACTTGACCGGGCGTGTTGAGCCCTAGCTTGTTCCCTTAACCAATGATAATCACATAAGCTTGTGCTAGTTTTGTACACCAGGAGCTATAAAATGCGAATTCTTTCTTAAGAATCTGCAAGTTCCCGTACTTGACTTTATACATGCACAGCTTAAAAGCTTTCGCTAGTCTTTTACATCAGGAGCCAGAAAACGCGAATTCTTCTTCTAGAATTTGCAAGTTTCCGTAACTGACTTAATATATGCGTGGCTGATTATCGGCTAAGTATTCGCTGGTTTCATTACTTGGAATCGTAAATTGCGAAGAGCGAGAAATGATAGAGTTTATTTAGAAATTAGATGCTAAACGTGGAGTAGTGGTTCTCTTTAGAGCTCATGAGAGGTACTTGTGGCTTTTTACTCCCATCAGAAACGTCACCAATATATAATAGATGTTCTAGGTTAATTAGTGGTATTTCGGTTTGAATAATATTTAGTTCTTTGTTTTCTTAAGAGAATTTTTACTTTAGAAGTTGGGTACATATCAAGGAACATCAAAAATAAGAGCAAAAAAGTGAAAAAAATCAAAAGTCAAAAGTTGATTATCTATGTGGTTTTGGAGCTACCCGATAAGCTTCCATTGATGTTGAGAAAAAAGTCAAGAAAGAAAGAAAAAAGTGAAAAGTAAAAAAAAAAGTGAAAAAAGTGAAAAATGAAAAAGTGAAAGTTGAAAGTTATGTCGAATAAGAGCTTATGTATGTAAATAAGTTGTTGGCGCGTGAGGTACATGTGATAAGTGATAAGTAATCAGTCACATGAGGTGCACGTGATCGTACTCCGCAACTTATATCCTTGATATTGTATGTACCCCAAATTCCTTGATGTGGACCGAATTTCTATTGCAGTGGTTCTTAAGAGAAAATGAATAACTACTTATCGTTTTAACTTAGGTATCACTATCGGACTTAAAAATTATCGAAACGAGAAAATATGAAGCAATTCATTTCTCAACAAAATAAAATATTGAGATACAAAACCTAGGAAATGGGAGTAAGGAGTTTCCACAAGTAACTATTATGAGTAGTATTAGCATCTAATTTGTAAATAAGCTGTGATCTCGTTTGTAAGCTTAGTTTGGGGACTCGTGAAAAATCAAGGATGACGATTTTTATCCGTACGGTCACTTTTCTATGAAAAGTGTTTCTACTCGTTGACCCTAATAATTATTGCAAAATAATGAAAGTTCAACATACCATCACAAGTTTGAAGTATGAAAAGTCAAAAATAGAATAAAGTGGAATAAAGGAAAAATTTTGGAAAACGGAGCGTTTGCGGGAATAAATGATTTTGTAATCTCTTTTGAACCTCCTTGCTACTTTTCAAAGTTAGTAAAAAGAGTTTTGAAATTATTTATCCCAAAAGCGTGAATTGATCACATTGCGTGAGGACACGGCAATACCTTAGTCGGGGGGATTTTGGTGAGTGCTTATTCACCAACTATTTTATGGCCAAATACCGACCCAAAATGACTTATTTGAGCTAACAATTGCCAAGAAAACACGTGTTTTTGTGTTTGTGATATGCAGGTACGGATATTATACAAAGTGACGAAAAATCACGAGAAAACAACGAAACCGAGCACGAGAGTGGAAGACGGTCAATTAGTCAAAGCTGTGAATCTTAAAAGTCAACATTAAACCCTGAAGAATCTTACTTTGTCAATATCAGCCCTTGGATCAAATTATTGGGAAATGGCAGATTTAGCCCTTATAGTTTCATAAATTACACTATTGGTCCTTGTATGTTATTTTACAACAAGCTTATAATAAAACAAGGCTTGGTCCAAGAGTTGTACAAGTCCACATGATACCAACAGCCTGATCCAAATCCACAATAACAAACACTAAATCAAGCCCAAACACCTAACCTATATACCCAGCCCATATTCCCATCCACACCCTCACCCACAGTCAAAGAGTCAAAACTAATAAAAATAAATTTACCCCGTCCATTTCCCTCCACCCTTTTCCCCCAATTCACCCAGATAACACTATTCACCATAAACCCTAATTACCTTTACTCCTAATATTACAGCAATTAAGGGTAATTAGGTAATCTCACAGGGTTTCTAGAAGCTGTCAGAACGTGTCAGAGCGTGGCAGAGTGATAGAAAGCACAAACGGGACAGGCGGCTGCATGTTATTGGGTAGAACGCGTCATCAATCATGATCTAAGGGTGGATATCGTATGGGCAATGATGGATTGAGGTTCAAGGGCTTAGATTAAGCTATCAACAAACACACCACACGGATTGCCAACATGGCAATCCGTGAGCTCATCCCTCTCTCATGTAGTATAAATAAGTGTGTTAGGCTAGTGTTATAGGTGTGGAGTCTTGGAGTAGCCAAGCTCTGCCGAATTTTTCTCTTGTAATAGTTTAGTGTAATTGCAGTTGTCTTTAATAAAATTCTATTTTCATTCTTAATCAATGCAATTCTTAGTTTACTTGTTATTCTTTACAGCTTATTTCTCTTAAAGTTTTTAGTCAAGTCAGCTTATTTTCATTTCATTAAAGCTAGTTTTCACTTTCAGTTTTTATTATCATTTAGAAATTCAATTTAAATCAGAAAATAAAAAAATAGTTTTGTTATATTTAGCTTATAAATAAGCTAAAGTTCTTCTTATACATTAAAATTAAGCTGTTTAGCTTATTTTAGAGTTGTTTCTGTTTAAATTCCACAAAGGTTCATGATCAGTCATCAAAACTCTATTGGCTTTGTTCCTTTGAATGGTGGTGATTTGGACATGATTGAGTGAGATTGGGATGCATTCAGCCTGTCAAAAGACAGGCTAACATAGTGAATTATCTCTGTTCATGCTGAGATAAATAGCTTTGTAAGTCAACCTTTTCTAGTTCTCGTCTTTGTTATTGCATGATTTGAAATTTCTGTTGTCTTTTGTTGTTATTGATTGATGATTCTGCTTAAGTAATTGTTAGAATAGTTCAGTAGATAATTTGGATTTGAGTATTGTTGTTGTTATTTGAGTTTGTGTTATAACAGTTTACTTAGTAGTTGGATTCTAGTGATATTAGCTTGTTTTAGTTGACTGTGGAGTTCTATGCTTGTGTGATTTGTGATTAGAGTTTGATTGTTGTTTAATTGCTGTTGATCTATTGTTTTTATAACTTTAGTAACTGATTTGGATATGTTTAATGGTGATTAGTTGCTAGTTTATCATAGTTATAGTGGAATTTAGTAGTTTAGGGGGTGTTTGGATCAACTTTATTAGCTGAGATTAGTGTTAGTTTATCTGATAATACTGCTTCATTTGGTTAGCTTAGGTTGTCAGTAGGATAAGATTAGCTTAACTTTTGTAGTTTAGTTCACTAATAGTCAAACTTAGATTCAACTCTTCTTAAATGATTGAAATAGATAAATCAGATATTAAGTTTTCTGTTGTAGGTGTAATATAGTGTAAGTTAGCTTAATTTAGTGAAAGTTTAGCTTAATAATACTAGAAGTAGAAGATATAATCAGTAGCAAGTAGCTTTAGTCAAAAAATAGCATATTAAAAGTCAACTGTGCTCAGTTTAGTTGTTCACTGCTGCTGTTTTAGTGAGGATTTATAGTTTCAATTGGTAGGATTAAATGAAGTGTATAAGTAATTTTGCATCTCAGTAGTGTAGAGATAGAATTGCACCCATAATTTTAGTCCTCAGCTTATTAGGATTCAGCTTATTGCATCTGCTTTGTAGTGGTTTAAGCTTGTTAACTATTTTGGTTATTAGGGCTGTAAGTGCTTGTTTGAGCTTGTATTTGAGTATTATTGGTTTCTCTGAGTTCTATTATAGTTGTTTAAGAGTTATTCTTGGTCTGCTTGTTCTTGGCTTATCAGAATGCTTATTTGCTTATTCATTAGTTCTCTTTGGTAGCTTTATAGCTTGCAGTTTGTGTTTCTGTGTTTCATTTGTTCTTATATTGGCTTATTTGAGTTAATAGTAGCATAATACAGTAGTGGTATCATTTTGGTAAAGTTTTGTGGCAAGTGCTTATAAATAAGCACTTGCCATAAGCTGATTTTAAGCTAATAAGCACTTCTGCTGCTTGTTTCTTTTCCAAATTTTTATTCTGAGTTTACTTTAATATTTTAGAATTTCTGGAATTTTTCTAGATTTTTCCAACCCTTTTTACTATTTTTCTTATTTTATTTTGGTTTTATTCAATTTTTAAATCATTTTTAATACCAAAAATCCATTAAAAAATACAGAAAAGTCTTGAAAAATACAAAAATATTTTTTATAAATTCTTTTATAATATTTTAGAATTTTTAGAATTAAATTTTTATTTTTCCACTTTAATTTTCTATTTTTCTTTATTTTTAATTCATTTTTAATTCCAAAAATAGGAAATAAATTCTAGAAAATAAATAAAAACTCAAAAAAATATTTTTCTTTTTCTCAAAATTCTTTTTAATAGTTTAAGATTCTTAGAAACTTGTTTTACATTCGTAGGATCATTTTTTGTATATAAGTCGCGTTTTATTTTGTACGTTACGTTTGTTTTCGCGTTTGAATTCCCGTTTTTACGTTTTAAACATTTGTACATACCTAGCTTGTAAATTCTACATATTTCACTATTTCTTATTATTATTTGAATTCCAAAATCATATTTTTCACTTTACCGCTTTTCACGACACGATTTTGCGATTCTATTATTCACGATTCCATTCTACCTTCGCTGGGAAAACGACCCGGGAAATACTTTCACCAGTATTTCTTCGGAAAATAATTATATACTACGAAAAGACTATATCAGCTCTACCTACTAATGATGCCCGAGTTGTTGTGAAATTCTTGAAAGCTCTTTTTCCTCAATTTGGAACTCCACGTGCTATAATCAGTGATCGTGGTACGCATTTTTGCAATGACAAATTTGATAAGGTCATGCAAAAGTACGGTGTAACTCACCGTCTTTCTACTGCGTACCACCCACAAACAAGTGGACAAGTAGAAGTTTCCAATCGAGGAATTAAGAGAATCTTGGAAAGAACCGTAGGTGAAAATCGTGCATCGTAGTCGGATAAATTAGATGATGCACTCTGGGCTTTTCGTACAGCTTACAAAACACCCATTGGGTGTACGCCATACAAGCTTGTGTATGAGAAAGTGTGCCATCTACCGATCGAGCTTGAGCACAGAGCCTATTGGGCCCTCAAGTATGCAAACTTTGACCTACAAACTGCGGGTGATCATCGGAAAGTTCAAATGAATGAATTGAATGAACTTCGTGATCAAGCTTACGAGAACTCTTTGATCTACAAGGAAAAGACAAAAAAGATTCATGACTCAAAAATCAAGAACCGCGTTTTCAACGTTGGTGACCGAGTCCTTCTTTTCAACTCTAGACTCAAGATCTTCTAGGGAAAACTCAAAACCCGTTGGACTGGCCCTTTCACTATTGCCAAAGTTTATCCATATGGCACTGTCAAATTATCTCAAAATGACGGTCCAAATTTTAAAGTGAATGGGCATCGTTTAAAGCACTACTTTGGAGGGGACATACCACCCATGGTTGTCCCGGATCTCCTAACTTTCCCCAAGGACCAATGAATTCGGGGATCGAGTCAAGCTAGCGACTCGATAAACAAAAACAGTAGCATAAACATGGGTTTTCACCCATGTCTCTGACTTCTTTCTATTTTCTAACACCCTAGTGTGGGGGAGTGGCCGTCCCCTGCTGCTGTTTGCAATGTGTATATATATATATATATATATATATATATATATATATATATATATATATATATATATATATATATATATATATATATATATATATATAATGTGTTTGTATGTATATATAAATAAAGTGAAAAATAGTATTTCCACATTTAGCTTGTAATGTTGTCTTTTTAAGTTCAAAGAGTCGGCATAATAGCCGAGACTTTGAATATTGAGGACAATATTCAATTCTAAGTGTGTGGGGGGGGGGGGGGAATTCTAGCGAATTTTATCACATTATACCTTCTAGTACCCCCATTTTTGGCCAAAATTTTAAATTTTTTTTTCACTTTATTTCAAAAATTTTATAGTTATCAGTCCACCATGTCTAAACCACAAAATGATTGGCTAATCCAGGAGCAAACAGCTCTTGGTAAAGATATCTCAAATCCGTTTATGGCTAACAATTTGCCAAAAATTGTATGGTATTCAACTCACCATATCCTAAAAAGTAAAGAGTTGGCTAGCTCGCAAGGTTATGGCTTGTGGTAAAGGCAGTGGAAAACCATAATTGGTAATCAACTCACCAAGATGATGACTGTATTCCATCAAGAGTTGGCTAGTCCAGAAGTAAACGGCTTCTGGTAAAGACAAACCAAATCCATTGACAGCTTATGGTTTGCTCAAAATCATATGGTTATCAGTGTACAATAGTTCTTACTTGAACTGAAACATTTGGCTACTCCAGAAGTAATGGCTTTCGCTAAAGAGATTTCAAATCTATTAAATTTTCATAAAAGATTGCTAGGGACTAGCAATAGTTTAGTGTGGGGGATTGATGAGTGCTCAAACACTCATTATTTTTGGTCAATCTGAACTGCCAAAAGATCCAAAAACACTCAAATATGCATCAAAATACTGAAAATATCCCAGGATTGTGTTTTATATGTTTCAGATGCAAAATGATTAAAAACAGATGAAAAACGAACAAAGTTTGCATAATTGGCAGTTTCAGTCCCTCAACTTTCAAAAATTGTCAAAACTAGTTCCTGAACATTTATTTTGAAAGAAAAGTCAACCCAAGGCAGTTAAAAGTCAAAATTTATCAAATATGGTCCTTGGGTGAAAACTTTGGAAAAGTTACAAGTTTGGTCCCTGAAGTTTCACAATTGGCAGAAAAGGTCCCTGGAAATCTCAAAAAATGGAAAAGTCAACAAAGGACCTTGGAAAGTAAAAATTTATCATAATTGGTCCTTGGGTGAAAAGTTTGAAGAAATTGGAGTTTGGTCCCTCAACTTTCAAATAGTGGCAAAAATGGTCCTTGTGAGTTCATTTTGGAAAAATTACATCAAAGGACCTTTGGATAGTTGGAAGTTGGCAAGTTTTACCCTTGTGATAACTTTTGAAAAGTTGCAAGTTGGGTCCTCATTTTCAGGAAAGTTACAAAATTGGTCCTTGTGAAATACTACAAACCAAACTAACCCTTTTATATCTATTACTTCCACAAAATCCAAAAATCCAAGTCCAAAACAAACACAACCCCTACCAGACCACCCTTTACTTGGACCAAAACCACCCTCAGTCCCCTTCCCATTTTATTAATAAAAACAGATCAACACCTTTGACCATCTCCCACCTCACACAACCCGTGACCCCCTGCAATCCCTGATACTTCCATCATAACCACCCCACTTCCCCCTCCTCCATCATCACCCCTACATCAAACCAAACACCCCAGTCCAAGAATTGAACCCTAGCACAAGTTATCAGAAGAAAAACGCCAAAGTAATTTTGGCGCCAAAACCAAATAACGACCAAGATTGAATTTGAACCATCCATTGGTCCATATTCTTGCTGGGAAAGAGACAAAGGAGAGAGGAAACCCTAATTGAAGGCTACAAAAGGAAAGAGAAGCACATTGGATCAGGGTGTAGCATTTTTAGCTTAAATTTATGTCGAATTAATGTAATTTCCATTTTTAGATATAAAACTTAGTTTAAAGGGCTTGTATTCAGTGTTTTTCATTGTATTTCCATCAATCTTTAATATTAATCCAAGTCATCTTCAATTCTAAATTCTTGTTGGTATATTTCAATTGAAAATCTCATTAAGGTGTGTTTAGTGTTAAAGTGAATCTAAACTGTTCCCTTTCGTTTACTTAGCCTAGTTAAAAGTTTTTATGATCCTAAAAAGTATTTAAACAAGTTCTACATTAGAAAATCAAAAATCAGTTTCTATGAAAGAAGAAGCATGGAGCAAAGTATATTCTGGATGGCCTTGGTTTTAGTGCTTCATGGGAAGCAATAGGTTAGTTTGGAATTTGATTTGGAGTATTACACAGTTGCTTGCACTTTGTAAGTCTCATGCTCAAATTATGGCATTTAACTACAACATTGCTTAAATCCTGTTCATTTTTGCTATTTTTAGTTCCTTTATGCTCATTAGTGATAAACATGCTTTTCATTATCAATTGGTAGCTTTTGTTGAGTGCTTGCAGTTAACTGTGAAATTTTACTCATAGAATGCTTCATGGTTATTGCTCACTGTTTCCTGTTTATCTTTGAGTTTCAGCTGTTAATTTCACCTTAATATAGTTAAACTAGAGTTAGTCTTTCATTTTAATAGGATAAATCAGCTGTTCTCTTTAAAAAGTTGCAAAATCACTCTTTAAGGGGGTGTTTGGATCAGCAGTTTTACCCTTGATCATTTGTGTCTTTGTTGTTACAAATGGTTGAGACATAGTCCATTAGGTTCAAATAGTTCGTCAAGGTCATAAAAACCAGTAGTCTTTCTTTAAAAAGTCAAAATTTGTTTCTACCCTCATTTCTGTGCTAACTGTTGTGAATTTTAGAATCAAGATCACTCAAATCTTTTCATCAGTGTTCAATGTAGCTTAATTTAGCCTAATTACATCTTAACATAACATATTAAATCAGTAGGGGTCATCAGAAGTTCAAAATAGTCCACCTAGTTCACATTAGCAAAAAGTCAAATTGCATAAGTTTGTTAGAAAGTCCAAATTTGAGAGATTTTTCATGCATTTATCTTTCAACCTTTTGACCTGATTCTTTTTGGAATATCAAGCTTAATAGCTCAGCCTTCATGCCCTTATTTTTGTGCAATTTTAAGATTTTTATTAAAGCTTATTCGGGTCCTTCTTTGGACATGTTTTGAGAATAACTGCCCTGCACCAGGGGGCTGTTTCACAAGCCTTTTTTATAAGCTCATTAGAAGTTTACTAGTGAGTTTTAGCCTTAGACTTTTGGTGCTTTGGATGCACCAGTGTGCCATCTCTTCATGAATGTGCTTAATTTTCATCCTTGTGCTTATTTATGAGCTTTTTTTCTTGGCTTTCAAGTAGTTACCCCTGACTATGTTTCATTTAGTGATCAATGTAAATAAGCACTCTGATAAGCTCTTGTAGAGCTTATCAGTGGGTCTCACTGAGGTTTCTTGGGCTTTTTGAGAATCTCACACACCCATCTTGCTAGTTCCAGGCCTGAATTTGGTTTCTAAGCTCAGTTGATAAGCCTGCAAGTGGCTTCTTCAAGCTACAAACACTGCTTATTCAGTGAGTTTGAGCTGGATTCATAAGCTTATTTCCAGCTTAATAGTGGACCCCAGAGTGTGATCCTTGGCTCATTAGAAAGCTCCCTTGGCTAGCTTTTAGGATTAACTTTCATTTTAGACCCCTGAGCATTCTTATGGGGCCCCACAGTAGTCTGCAATACAGCCTTTGTGGCCTATTTGTTTGTAGCAGGATTCAGGATTGCTTATTTTGGCTTATGGAGCTTATTCAGTGAGCTTTTGTATCTGTTCTAGCTTACTTTGTGCTCATATCTATTGTTTGTCTCTTAATATCACCTTAGGTTTAGTTGTTTAGCTTTGTGTTAACTTCTCACAGTCAAGATCCACTTAAGCCTTAAAAAGCTTAACTGTGGAGGCTTTAAGCTCTCACTGAGCTTATTGTTGAGTTCCATAAAAGTTGTTTTTACAAAAGTTGTCTAATATCAGTTGTAAAATAGTTGTGTAAAAGAAAAATTAGAAAAAACCAAAAATAAATAAAGTGATAGTTTCTATTTAAGCCCTTTGGCTTATTTTTCAGCTTATTTATAAGCATTTCCTAATTTTAAATTTTTCTTAGGTTCCTGACATCTTGTAGTAATTTTAGGAATTTTTTCAGATTTTTCTCATTTGATTTAGTATTTTCTATAATTTAATTTAGTTTAAATTAATTAAATAATTAGTTTTAATTAATAATAATTAATTAAAAAGTAGGAAAATAGATTTTCTGTTTTAAAATTAGTTTTATAATATTTTAGATTTTTCTAAATTTAATTTTCATTTTTCTGGTTAAATTTCACAATTAGTTATTATTTAGTGTAATTTAAATAATTAAAAAGTAATTAATAATTAGTAATTAATTAATAGTAATTAATTAAATAGTTGTAAAAATAATTTTAATTTTCCAAAAATTTTCTTATATCATTAGGATTGTAAAAATATAATTTTCATATCCGTAGGGTTTTATTTGCTCCCCTTTCACTTTTTATTTTGCGCGTTCGCGTTTATTTTAAATTCAAACGCGTGTTTTTTGATCTAAATCACGTTTTTTGGTTATCTGGTTATCAGTAATTGTTAATACAGTGTTTTTAAGCTATTCTCATTCGCAATCTCTTAGTGTAATCATACAAATCAAAATCCTGATCTTCCTGTTAAATGACCCGATCACTTAAAACGTTCACAAATACAATTGCACACCTCGCTGGGACATAACGACCCGAGGATACACTATACTCCTTGGTTAGTTGGTCTGAGACGTTTGACTTGGTTGACCATTCACTTGGTTTATTTAGTTGACCGTTCAGGACCAATCAGTTCTGGTGATTTTTCCAAGAGGGGTTGTATGAATCACCGTAAGGGTTTTGCTCGTGTTTGAAAGTGTACCACTTGTCTCCCGCTCCGTCTGTACGCGAGGATGCGTAATCCGCAAAAGCTTGTTTGTGGAGTTCCACGCAATCACGAGTGTCATGGGGACCACTACATAGTTCGCATGAAGAAGTGATTTTGTTTACTTAGCTTGAAGGTTTAGGAGCTTCGTAGGATTTCATGAGAAACTTGACTTGGTCTTCAAGTTCCAGGATCCTACGGTCGGGAGTGCTTGAATTGTTTGAAGGTAAAGATATTGCCTTGACCATTTTGTTCAAATCACGGGGATCATTCCATCTTTCGTTGTCATAGAGAGCAAGATCTTCTATGAGTTCCCATGATTCTTCCGTACTTAGATCACGAAGCTTGCCACCAGCCGATTGGTCAATGGTTCGCCTTGTGGAGAGATCGACATAATCATAGAAAATTTGGACTTGGAGCCAAAGATCTATGCCATGATGAGGGACTTTTTAGAGTAAGTCCTTCAAACGAGTCCATGCTTCATAGAGAGTTTCACCTTGACGTTGTTGGAACATCAAGATATCATTTCTAAGCTTAGTAGTTCTCCCCGGTGGGAAAAATTGAGCAAGGAAACGAGTGGTGAGATCATCCCAAGAGGTGATGGATCCCGCAGGTAAACGCTCAAGCCATTGACTAGCTTGGTCACGTAGAGAGAATTGGAAAAGATGCAATCGGGTCATCTCTCGAGTTACAACATCAAGGTATTTGGAGTCAACGATTTTAAGGAAATCCTTGAGATGTTGATTAGGATCTTCGGAACGAAGTCCATGGAATGCACATCCGTTTTGCACCAACCGGATGGTGTCGGATCGCAAGGGAGACACATTGGCTCCTTGAGTGAGCTCAATGGTGTTTCGATAGCCTTGGTGGCAAGGACGGGAGTACTCTCCTAAAGTTCGGGGTCTAGGAGGTTGGTTTGGTAGTGGTGGGTTTTGTGGGTGGTTTTGTTGTGGTGGGTTGATGGGATCAAAGAGACTACCACCTTCCATGATGGCGGATGGTAAAAGTTACGAACAAAGAAACGAAGAAATAAGATAGACTAAAGAAACCAATAAAAATAAAATAAAATAAAAATCTTACTAGAAAGGAATCTAGCAAGTAGACCTAATAAAAAGAAATTCTAACCTAGACAATAACTATTCCCCGGGCTGCGGCGCCAAAAACTTGATGGCGCCGCACTCTTTTGCGAAAGTTGAGGAATAAATATAAAGATAGACAATCCCCGGCAGCGGCGCCAAAAACTTGATGCGTGGAATTACACCCTCGCAAAAGGTTTTACCTCTCAAGGGATCTTGAGAAGCTTGCAATCCCCACCAGGCAGTGTACCTGTTCGTTGTAGTATAGTATAGTGACAAGTACCGGGGGATTAATCGTTCAACTCAGGAATAGTGTTCGCTAGGATTAAAAAGTCTACTAAAGTAGGTCTAAAAGTGAGGGATGATTCTTTTTGTATTTTTATATTTTTATAAAAACAAGTAAAATCTCTGGTTTTGAAGGAGTGGACGAAATTAGTTGCTAGTCAACTAACCCAATTAACTAAAGATGTAATCAAAATAAAATAAAATAAAATAAAACTAATTTGTGGTGTAAACAATAATAAGAGAAAATGTGTTTACTTAGATTTCATTACTCCCTAGATATCTTTTACCGGTTGATTAGCTTGTTACAATTGCATGGATGACGGGTTATATTCCTTAATATCAGTCGTAGGGTCGTGTACTAAATTCCCTAACTCTATAAGCTCCTACTTCACTCCTATGTCGAGCCGACTAAAAGCTCCTAACATGGGATCACTAGAATTCGCTCATGCATTAAATACAACCATAAATCGTAGTACACCTCCGATCATGTTTCTTAAGACGTTCAAGCAAGTTACCAATTGGAAGTCTGCTAGTTTTCTTATGCCTAACATCAAATACAATCATCCACAACAACTATAAACAAACCATCAACCAATAATCAACATCTAGGTTTCATTACATCTAAGCAAACACAATAAAAACCTAGCATAACATGTTAAAGAGAAGAAAAGCATAAGATAGAATCACACAATACATAGACATATCGTATGATTATTGGAAAACTTATCTTCAATTGAACATGGATGGAACAAGGGTTAAAACCCTTATTATTAAATAAAATTCGTCTAGGGTTTTCACAAAGAAGCTCTCCAAAAGTTCCACACTTAATGAATGAAAATTAGAAAACTATATATAGATTTTACACCTTGACTGCGTCACATTTTAGCTTGTGACGCCGTCAACTCGCCGCTAAGATAAAAGTCGTATTGCCTAGATCCACTTCTGACGCCGTCATGTGTAAATATACTCTGGCCGTCACATGTGTTTTGACCCTGACGGCCTTGGTGACGCCGTTTGGCTAAATAGCCTTGAAAATGCTCTGGGCCGTCATGTGTATTTTCCACATCCACCTCTTTTGAGACTCTTGACGCCGTCACTTGCAATTCCTTGACGCCGTCAGGTACTGTTCCCAGCAAAGACTTTGAGACTTTGTCTTTTTCATCACTTTTTTGCTCCAAAAACGTCCAAAATGCTTCTTTTTGTAAATTTCCTCTCAAAAGTACCTAAAATGACAAAATGAACGATTTAGGGCATTAATTGATCAAATAATTACGAATCCTGGATTAAATGACCCCCCAAAAGTGGTACACTTTTCGCCTTATCAGCAAGTCTTATATTGTGTGTTGTGTTGTATCGTGCCATCGTGTTGGTACGAGCTATGAAGCCACGTGGGTTTTGATAGATTGGTTCTAGCTAGGATTAAGACTCGACATTCCACTTAGTGTCGTTAAACTTTGTGTAAGCTTGTGTAAGGTTTGTTCCGCCATAAGGGAGCGTGTTCATATAGTGTTTGTGAAACTCTCGAGTGTGAGATTCGAGGAGTGGAGTAGGGGCGAAGGAGTGAGCTTCGTGGCCGAACCACTATAAATCTCCGTGTACCGGTTTGATCTTTCCTTTCTTTATCTTTACTTATTTACTTGTTATTACTTATATTTATTGTTGTGTTGATTTAACGTAAACATCGAATTGAATCATTTTCATAAATGCAATTTGTAAAGTAAATTTTCTAAAAACGTAAATAGTAACGGTGAAACTATTCAACCCCCCCCTCTAGTTTCTACAATTGGTATCAAAGCCAGGTTGCCCAAGATTTTTTAAAATTTATTGTATTTTAAAACTTGAAACGATCAATGGAATTTGAAAAATATCAAGAAGGGCAGTCTATGCAAAGACTACCACTCTTTGAGACTGATAGTTTTATTTATTGGAAAACTCGATTCGAAACGTATATGAAATCAAAAGATCTTGATCTTTGGCATATTATTACCATGGGTGACTTTGAGCCTATTGAATTTAACCTGGAAACTAAAAAAATGAAACTGTTTCTTATGATAAACAAAGTGAAAGTCTTAGAAAGAAATTAGCTAAAAATGGTAATTTACAAAGATTTACCTAAAAAGGAATTTTAAAGAATTTTCATGTGTGATACGGCTAAAGGCATTTGGAAAACTTTGTTAGTCACTCATCAACGTAATAATCAAGTCAAAGATAACAAGATCGATCTTTTGGTTCAACAATATGAACAATTAGTCATTCCTTAAGACAAATCTATAAATAGTGCATTTGCTAGATTTAACACCATTATCACGAGTTTAAAAGCACTTGATGAAGGTATTTATGTCAAAAGTTGTGTTAGGAAATTTCTCAGGGCTTTACATCCAAGGTGGAGAGCAAAGGTCATGGCAATTGAAGAATCCAAAGACTTTGCATCTCTATCATTAGATGAGCTCATTGGTAACTTAAAGGTCCACGAGTTAATCATCAAAAATGATTCCGATATTGTCAAAAGCAAGGTGGAAAGAAGATCAATTGCTTTAAAAGCTAAAAAGGAGTTAAGTGATGATGAGGATTCAAGCTCGGAAAATAAAGACGAAGATTATGCTTTGACGGTTAGAGATTTCAAGAAATTCTTTAAGCGAAGAGGAAGATTCGTAAGACAACCGCAAGATGAAAAGAAAGCACCTCAGAAAGCTCGTGAAGATAGATATAGAAAGGGCGAGAAAAGTTGTTTTGGATGTGGGGATACAAGACACTTAGTTGGAGATTGTCCACACCAAGAAAATGAGAAAAACCAAAGAGCATATGTAAGAGGTGCTTGGAGTGATAGCGATGAAGATGGTAAGAATGAAACTTGTCTCATGGCTGGATCTTCAAAAGAGGTACGTATCAAAATCGATCTCCATAATTGTGATATTTGCTCACTAGATTCACTTGACTTAGATAATGAATATGATAAAATTTTCGAAGTAAGTCAGAAGATTATCTTGAAAAACAAATCTTTAAAATCCACCAAGTCTAAGTTAGAAAGAGAAATATCAGAGTTAAAAGACAAACTATCTTGGCTTGAAAAAGGAAAGGAAATTGTTTCTGAGTGCAAATCATGTCAACACCTTAAAATCGAAAATGAGGAACTCCAAGAGGAAGCCTCAAAATTAAATAAATTTGAAAAGAGAACTTATTCTCTTAGACAATTAATAGGAGCTCAAAAGGATTCCGATAATAAAACCGGTATAGGTTATAACTTTTTTGAAGCATCACCTAGTATATCAAACAAATAAAATTTGTGAAGTCTCGGTCGGATTTGGCTACTGGTGATGGTCCCTCAAATCAACCAGATGGTCCCTTTATTTTAGAGGACCATCCCATCGATAAAGGATCGTCCCCAGTAAACAAAACCGCGATCTTATCTAAACCTGCCACAGATTCTAGTCCAAAATAGTTAACCATAAGAAACTCAGAAATACCCATTGCTAGTGTAAAAGAAGTAAAGCAATTCTATAAACCAATAGTAAAACCCGGATTAGGATACAACAAACCAACAATAAGATCTAAATCTTCATCTCCTAGAAAAACTAATATAGTAAATGGACAAACTAAATCAAGAATAACTAGAAATAAAAATCATCATGAGAATTATTCCATGAATTGGATGTTCGGTGCTAACAACTTTGGACCCATGAGATATTGGGGACCATATGTTTGAGTTTCTCTGTGTTATCATTAGATATGCTTGGGAATTGACTTGGAGCCCGACGAATGGGTTAAAAATAGTGGATGCACAAATCACATGATGGGTAACCGCAAGCTATTATCATCTTATAATGCAAGTACTGGAGGTAACGTTACGCTTGGTAGCAAACTCAAGCGTAATATCATCGGCAAAGGTACAATCACTCATAACTCTCTTACTATAACTAATGTGGAACATGTAGATAACCTAGGTTTTAATCTACTTAGTATTAGTCAAATCTGTGACAATGATTGCAGGTAATTTTTTTCAAAGACGATAGTGAGATCATAAAGGATGGAAATGTAATTGACAAAGGAATTAGAAAAGGAAACCTATATGTCATGAAGATTAGTAACAAACCTAGTGACAATATATGCTTAGCTACGGTTAGTGATAATTCTACTCTATGGCATAGAAGATTAGGACACGCTAATATGCGTTTATTACAATCACTGGCTTCTAAGGATTTAGTTAGAGATCTTCCTAAACTTAGGTTCGACCAACATTTTTGTGATGCTTGCAAGGTTGGAAAACAAGCTCACTCTAGTCATAAGCCTAAGAATATGATCTCAACATCTAGCTGTCTAGAGCTTCTTCACATGGATCTCTTCGGTCCTTCCGCCATACGGAGTTATGGAGGAAATTTCTACACTCTAGTAATCGTAGACGATTACTCTAGGTACACTTGGAATAGGTTTCTTAAAAACAAGACAGAAACTTTCGAACAATTCAAAATATTTAGCAAGAGAATTCAAAATCAATTAGGATGTAACATAGTCTCTATTATAACTGACCATGGTAGAGAATTTGATAATGAAGTTCAATTTGGAGCTTATTGTGATGCTAATGGTATTACTCACAATTTCTCGGCTCTACGAACTCCACAATCAAATGGGTAGTTGAAAGGAAAAATAGAACCCTATAAGAAATGGGTAGAACAATGCTCAACGAGAAATCTATTCCTCAGAAGTTTTGGTGTAACGCCGTAGATACATCCACCTATATTCTTAATAGAATTCTCATTAGACCTATCATAGGAAAAACCCCTTATGGAATCTTGAAAGGTAGGAAACCTTCTCTAGATTACTTTAGAGTATTTGGTAGCAAATGCTATATTTTAAACACGAAAGATTATCTCACCAAGTTCGACCTAAAGTCCTACGAAGGTGTATTTCTAGGATATTCTCAAACTAGTAAAGCCTCCGTTGTATTAAACAAGGAAACAATGGTAGTCGAAGAATCACTCAACGTGACTTTCGATGAAAGTCCCCCTCCACCTAAAACATCACCTTTGGTAGATGATGATTTAGATGAAGAAAACGCCATAGTTAAAAAGATGAAAAATCTAGAGATATCTTAAGAAATAGAAACCATCAAAATAGATGAAACCACCAACATTAAGGAATCTAAAAGTCATCCCTTAGATAACATCATAGGAGGCCTAAACCAAAGAACCCTTAGATCACAAGCTCAAAACAAAAGCAACATCTTTTTTTTTTGTCTCAATCATAGAACCTGAGAACGTTAATGAAGCATTGAAGGATGAAAGTTGGATCATCGCAATGCAAGAAGAATTAAACCAATTTAAGTCTAATGATGTTTGGATGCTAGTACCAAGACCTAAGAATGTCACCATGATAGGAACTAAGTGGGTATTTAGAAACAAACTAGATGAAAATGGTATTGTATCTAGGAACAAATCTAGGCTAGTCGCACAATGCTATAATCAACAAGAGGGAATTGATTATGAAAAAACTTATGCACCCGTAGCTAGATTAGAGTCCATTAGGATATTACTTGCATATGCGTGTGCATTAGACTTTAAGCTGTTCCAAATGGATGTGAAAAGTGTATTCCTAAACGGTCTCATCAATGAGGAGGTATATGTAGCACAACCTCCAGGATTCATGGACTTCGAGTACCCCGAGCATGTTTATAGACTTAAGAAAGCATTATATGGACTCAAGCAAACCCCTAAGGCTTGGTATGATAGGTTAAAATCTTTTCTTCTTAAGCATGAATACTCGATGGGAATGGTAGATAACACTCTTTTCACTAAGAAAAAAAATTCAAACATCATAATCGTCCAAATATATGTCGATGACATTATATTCGGTTCAACTTGTCAAGACATGTGTGATGAATTCTCAAAAATCATGCATGACGAGTTTGAAATGAGCATGATGGGCGAGCTTAACTTCTTCCTTGGACTTAAAATAAAACAATTAGATGATGGAATACTTTTTAATCAATCAAAGTATATTAAGGAAATGCTTAAGAAATTTGGATTAGAAGATACTAAGCCTATGAAAACCCCAATTGCTACGGACACAAAGCTCACCAAGGATGAAGAGGGTGAATCCGTAGATAGTACTAAGTATAGAGGTATCATAAGAAGTTTATTGTACCTAACGGCAAGCAGGCCTGATATCATGTTTAGTGTCTGCCTTTGTGCTCGCTTCCAAGAAGATCCCAAAACTTCTCATTTAGAAGCAGTTAAGCGTATCTTCCGATACATTAAAGGCACTATACACTTAGGATTATGGTATCCTAAGGGGACCAGCATAGAAACTATAGTATATGCCGACTCTGATCATGCGGGAGATTATGTGGATCAAAAAAGTACTAGTGGCGCACTGGTACAAAAAGTTGTAATGGTCACGCCAGAAATGTGTAACGATATGAGTATAGTCACACAAGTTTTTTTCATTGTGTGTCACCAAAGGTCCCGCCACCGTAGGTAGCATATGGTCACATTGTTGAGTGCGTAGCCTTTTTCATCGAAAAAGAGTGACCAAAACCCCGAATATGTATGACAAATTAGGCACAAGTTTTGTTGGATTAGTCAGTATGAGTGACCGTAAACACTTTATAGTCACACGAATATTTTTTGAGAGTAACTATTGTTTTTCCTTTGGCCACATAAATATATAATATATGTGACATTTGAGATGATTTTTTCAAGTAAATGTGTATTATGTGTGACTATTTCCCGTCCTGTGGCCACATGAATATATAATAAATGTGACGTTTGTGAGGATTTAGTCACACAACAGGTATTGTTTTTTTTGAGTTAGTCACATACAATTTTTTTAAAAAAAGTGACCAAAAGTGTGAATAAGTGTGACCATATGCTTTTTAAAGTGAAGAACTGTGTATTTTGTGTGACTATTGTTCATCCAATGGCCACTTGAATTTTATGTCTGTGTGGCCTTTTGTAATATTTAGTCACACAAAGCATCTTTGTTTTGGGTATTTAGTCATATACAATTAAGCATCAAGTAGCCAAAAATGTTAATAAGTGTGACCATATGTTGTTTAAAGTGAAGAAATGTATATTTTGTGTGACTATTGATCATCCAATGGCCACATTAATTTTATGTTTGTGTGGCCTTTTGTAATATTTAGTCACACAAACCATCTTTGTTTTGGGTATTTAGTCACATACAATTAAACATCAAGTGGCCAAAAGTGTTATTAAGTGTGACCATATGCTATTTAAAATGAAGAAATGTATATTTTGTGTGACTATTGATCATCCAATGGCCAAATTAATTTTATGTTTGTGTGGCCTTTTGTAATATTTAGTCACACAAACCATCTTTGTTTTTGGTATTTAGTCACATACAATTAAGCATCAAGTGGCCAAAATTGTTAATAAGTGTGACCATATGCTGTTTAAAATGAAGAAATGTGTATTTTGTGTGACTATTGATCATCCAATGGCCACATGAATTTTATGTTTGTGTGGCCTTTTGTAATATTTAGTCACACAACGAATTAAGCAAAAAGTGACCAAAAGTATTAATAAGTGTGACTATATGCATCTTTTAGTCACATTTAAAAAATCAATATATATCAAAACAATTCAAATATATATCAAAACAAATTCAAATACAATAAAATTGGAATGTATATAACTGAACAAAATATAAAATCGGACATCCTTTTATACACCAAGGAGTCCTAGTCGGCTTACAATAATTTCCTAAGTATCTATAATCTTTTCCATAAGCAACTAGCATCTTCAAGTGGTCTTAATCTCTGAGCAGTACCAACTTTCACTAGCAGTAGTAACTTTTGTACTAGCAGTAGTAAATACTTGGCAAATTTTCTTTGAAGTTCATGAGCTGCACTACATCCATCTAAGCAATATTAACACAAACATGATCAACAGTAATTCAAACAACACCATGAAGACTTTTAATCCAAAACAATGAACATAATAATAAAATTTGCAGTTAAACTTACAAGTTTTTCTCCCATTGATCTAATCTCATCATCTGAATATAAAAGCCTTGGAAATGCAGGCTGCTGCATATCAACACATCAGGATGAGAGCAGAACTAGAACATGTCAAAGCTCACAACATAACAGAACTAGATGAGCCACTAGTTCAACTATCTGCACAAACATGATAGGAGAGTTACTACTAGTACCACGTTAGTACTGCTGGAGCAGAGTTACTACTGCTAGTATATATATATAAAACAGAATGTATATAAATGCAGCAAATATATATACAATTGTATTTCAAATTTAATAAAAAATGAATTTATATAAATGAAGCAAATATATATAAAATTGTAATGTCGTATATAATCAAATTCTCAACTATCATAAGTTAAAACCTGTTGACTCTTCGCCGTCGTAGCTTGCTTTTGCAAGGTTTCACTAGAGACCAAATGTTTTCGCTTCGTTGGTACTAATTTTAGTCCAGTATTTTGTTCACTAATATTTGGTATCATAGTTGGTGGTGTAACCTGTAGAACCGGTTTGTCGTGGCTTAAGCGTTTTCGTATGTCCGATAGTTTTAACAGGTTCCTATATGTATATATAAAACACGGTACATTAGTCATGTATGTAAAACTAAAAAAATCAAAGGTGGATGTTTTATTACTTACCACTGTTTCCATTACTGGTACGTTTTCCAAAGTTTCAATGGCCATTGAAGTCGTCACCTGCAATATAAATTAAGAAATACAATGGTGTTAGCATTAGAAAATGAAATTGTTAACAACATAAAAAATGGCTTACATCTGAGTCTAATGGCAGTTTCTTTCTGCAAAAAAAATATGAGAAATGTAAGAAACCAAGGCACTAATAACGCTGCATAATATAAGATCTGCCAACCATGAAACAGTAAAAATATACATGGGTTGGCTTTGGTGACTGAGATGGAGCATACCCACGCCTCAAAAATGAAGTGTGCCAGAAAATTCAGCTGAGGGAATTTTTAGCCAGGCATCCCATGTATCATCCTCACACGTGAAAATAGCATGTAGCCCCTGTAAGAAACAAATAACGTGATTAATGCTAACATAAAAGACGACAACATTAGATGTCCCAAATATAAGTTTAGCATCAAAAACAAACATACGGATTGCATATCAACTCGGGCAACAAATAATATACAATTGGTTGAAATGTTCTGCAGTGCCAAACCTGGAACGAATAAATGTCAAACACATTACCAAGCAAGCAAATCACTAACATTTGGTAAAAATGAAACAGTTTCACAAAAAGCAACCATATTTGAGTTAATTTCCTATATAACAGATGTTACGTTAATCTTTTGATAGATAACTTACGCAACTGCGATAAGCAAACTCCAACTATTCAGCAACATCCTCCCGGAGTGGAAACCAAGTAAGACTCCTTTTACGAGCAAAATAGTTGCCTCTTAAAACACGTCGATTGTCTCCATTCTAATAAACAGGAAAACTATGCCATCTTAATAAGTCTACCTGCAATGATTATCACCACACGAATTTATAATCAAAAACATGTTTTAGGCTAATTTTAATCCACGAAAATCAATATAAATCGTTTTGTATTCAATTACACATTCAAGAAAATATAAATTAAATATGTGTTTGAGCATACCCTTGAACAGAGTAGGATAGGTGAGATGAGGGTGATGGTGGCTTGACTGTGATGGTGGTGGATGTGGTGGTTATCTCGAACCAAACAACCGAAGCAAACAAACTCACCCATTGCCTCTCTTGTCTTGATTACGGTGATGGCGTGGATGAGCGATGGTTGATAGAATGACGGCGAGATACGGCGGTGAAGTGTAGTGGTGGTGTGTGAGTCAGTTCTAGAGAGAAGGAGAAGAGATGAATAATAGAGAGAAGATATATCTGCTAACTAGTGTTAATTAGTGTTTTGATTTTGGGTGAAAAGGGGTGGGAGTGAGCGGGAGATTGAAATTTTGGGGAAAATTAAGGGGCGGGATATTGAGCGCTATATTAAGATTTTGGAGATTGAAAGCCTATCAAATGTGCTCGAAATGTTTAATGAGTTGAGCTCAACCTTATATAAGTTGGACTCGAGTTATTTTTGAGTTCTTGAGCTTGTAAGTGATTATATATATATATATATATATATATATATATATATATATATATATATATATATATATATATATATTTAATATGTAAGTGTACTAAGTGCAAATACTTATTTATGAATGTATCAAGCTTTTTGAGCTGAAGTCGAATCGAATTCAATTCTTAGGTTATATTTCAATTTTAATTTGTGTAAGAAAACACATATTTATAGATAAATTGAGCTTTTCGAGTCAAGCTCAAGCCGAGTTCAAACTTTCTCGATCCCGGATAACATGATCGGGAGGTCCCTGGATACGTTGTGGCGGTGGTGCGAGTCGGGTTCGAGAGAGAAGGAGAAGAAATGAATAGAGAGAAGATAGATCTGACTAGTGTCTGGGTTTTGATTTTGGGGAAAAAAAGGGCCGGTATCTTGAGCGGGAGATTGAAATTTTGGGGAAAATTAAGGGGCGGGATCTTGAGCACGATATTAAAATTTTGGAGATTGAAAACCTATCAAATGAACTTGGTGAAATGTTTAATGAGTTGAGCTTAACCTTATATAAGTTCGACTCGAGTTATTGTTGAGTTCTCGAGCTTATAAGTAATACAAAATATGTTTTAATTCCTAAAAATCCTGCAAAACATTCACTGTGACTCGATACACGCATTTGACTTAAACAAGTACTAATATGTATGCTAAGTCCTCCATTACCATAAAATTAACCAAATACACAAAACTTCCTACAAAAACATGTAATGGCTCAACCCTAGCTAGCAACAACACATTATTTCCTTGATACGTACTGTACCATAATTTTATTATAATTAGCACGAGAGATTATGTACATGCACGGGTAAGGATGAACTTCCTCTTCTCTCCTAACCTCATCAATAACATCACCATCACCTAAGTCCTCGTCAGAATCCAAGTAATAAAAAGGGCCATTCTCATGCATCGAGGAACCAAACGATCAATGTTACGGTTATCCATCGAGAGTGCTAACAATCAGAAACAAGAAAAAAGATAGACTAAAGAAAACCTATAAAAAGAAAATAAAAAATCTAATTAGATATGAATCTAATGAGTAGACCTAAACTAAAATAAAATTCAACCTAAACAATAACATTTCATAACCATAATTTAGGACAACATTTCAATGAAACATTCATATAATTTAATGTCTATGATATATAATAATTTGTTAATTTGTATAATATATTACAAAAACTATTAAGAAAATGACATAAAAGCTAGTAGGATCTTAAGATCCCGATCCGATCATACGATCACGATCTTGCAAAGACGAAAATGATCTTGGGTAGGATCCCGATCTTGAAAACCTTGCATCTTACCATATGTACTATTTGGGTGATTTTTTAAATACAAAATACACTAAAATACAAATATACGTACCTTTAATACTTTTAGTTTTTATACTTTTAATCATTTTTAAACTTATCTATACATCTTATAATGCATCTTTGACTCTCTCTCTTCCAACTTTTTAAGATTTCCATTTATACATTTTAAGTAAATACAACAAATTAAGTTATATGTACAATCAATTTAAGCATTAGCACCTACACATATTGACTGGTCAACACTTATAATTAATATAACATTTAAAACACTCTTTCAATTAAAAGTATCATTTATAAACCACAATGTACAAACAAATCAAGCTGCTAAACACTCTCTTCCTAAAATTTGTAAGACATTTTATGAATAATTTTTTTTATTTAATAATATATCTTTTTGTTACATTTAGTATAAACTTATAAAACACAAAAAGTAACATATATATATATATATATATATATATATATATATATATATATATATATATATATATCAAGTGGCTTTGGGTGAAAAAAAAAACCCTACCTCTAAATTACATGGTTTTTATGTTCGAATTTTCCAAAAAAAAAAAAAGTTCTAAGTGGACTCGGTCACTCAGATAATATATCATTTTCTCATAACTTCAACAGCTTATCATACATCTAAAAATATTTTTGCTATCTGTAAAGTAATTTTCATCGTAAATAAATACTAATAGTGCAACATTGTTCGCCAAAACTTTAATTACAAGGTACCTGCCGCCGCAACACGCGGGTGCCCTGCTAGTAATATATAATATATGCAAAGCTTATCAAACACACTTTACTTATAATATATAATATATGCAAAGCTTATCAAACACACTTCACACACTTCAACATATACTTAATACTCTTTCTATCTTACACTCACAATTAAGTCACAGCTGCATGCCTTGTTCTTTCTTTCTATCTCTCACTACTCCACCCTAACATACTTAGATCGGAAGCATATGGTAACATACTTAGATGGCTTCTATATTGACCCTAAGTTTGACAAATGATTTGGTTTATCTGATTATTTAGTTGTTTTTTTGGTTTATCTGATTATTTCATTGTTTGTGTTTATTTAATTAGGGTTATTTAGTGTTAGGGTTTATGTATTTGTATATCGTATTTTTTATTGTTCGGGTTTATGGTTGTTTTTTAGTTTTAGTGTGAATATTTAGGCTAAAACATCCAAGTATCAAAGATGGAAGAAGTTTTAATGATGGATGAACCGACACCACTTTCAAGTATGAATATAAACTTGTTCTGGTGTTGTTCATCCATTATTGATTCATCTTTGCTCTTTGTCAAAATACAGAAAAAATTATCAAGTATAAGTTGTAAATAATAATTCGGGTTCGATGCTTTAGAAAGAATTTTCAAGTTTTTATGCCTTGGAAACCTTAATATGTATCTGTATATCGTGTTTTTTTATTGTTAGGGTTTATGGCTGTTTTTGGGAGTTGGCATTCCCTTAGGGCTATTTTATCTTAGGCTTTGGTTGACTATCTGTTATAAAAATTATGCTGCATTTGTATTGAGAGAATAAGGAAAAAAAGTGGCGGATGTGTGTGCGAATATTTAGGCTAAAACATCCAAGTATCAAAGATGGAAGAAGTATTAGTGATGGATGAAAAGACACCACTTTCAAGTATGAACATAAACTTGTTCTGGTGTTTCATCCATTACTAATTCGTCTTTGCTCTTTGCCAAAATACAGAAACAATTATCAAGTATATGTTCAACTTGTCATTCATGCACGATTAGCTCTCTAATGTCGTAGAATCTACATAATTAATATGTATGTTCGTCACATCTAAGGGAGCAATATAAATGATAGTAAGAATCTGTTTTCTAATAACTTAAAGCTCAATTATCATGCAAGATCTATCTAACGTTGTAGATTGGTTCCCTTGCTTAATTTGGAAAACGTCTACTACCGTTTTTGTGGTTGATCTTGATCACCAGTTTTGGCTCTTTCAATAAGATACATTCTTGAAAGTGCCAAAGCGTGATCAAGATCAAGCACACTACCGTTATTAGACGGTGTCCAAAAAACAAAGCAATGGAACCTTTCTTCAACGTTAGATGGATCTGGCCTGATAATTGAGATGTCATCAATGCGATAATGATAAAGTGTGTATTGTTCATGACAGGCCACACTAGTTCATTATCGCATTCAAGATGAGTGATGTTACTTAGACTCTATTCTTTACTCAACATTTGTATCTATTCTTTACTCAACCTGTGTGCCGATTTCAACATACCTTTCCATTCTCAATTCCCATACAGTTCCTTTTGTTTTTTCAACAATCTAGCAATGCGGCTGGTGCAGTCCTTTGCTCAAAGGGAGGTGAAACCACAAAAGAAGATGTAGCGGGAACTGAGAAGGGTTACGTATATTGGTTTATTGCATTCCATTCTTTTTTATGATCTAAAACCAACCATCCACCAAGTAATGTGGCCATTGGAGTTCCAAGAACAAAGGTTGTGTCAAACATACCCTGAATTGTAACATTATCTTTTATTTCATTTACACTATATTTTTTAAAATTTTAATATATTTTTTTATTTTTTTGTAGAAATCTTACATTGACAGCAGTGACTCAAGTTCATTTCATATATCAAGCAGTTTTGAAGGTCCTCCAAATCCATGGTCAGACTACTTTCCAAAGGGATATTTGGATCAGGCACCATGGGAACCAAAAATGCCTAAAGATTATGAAATTTTGTAGATTTCTTCAAGTCAATCAGGTTCCATTGTGGCCAGTCTTTGTTGGCGACTAATATGTATATAATTCTGTCAAGAATTATAAGCATTGATCCCTGGCAAACGCTCGTCCCAATGGATTATGATTGGCCTGAAGATGTTGAAAAGGTTCAAGCCACCTGTGGGAAACATCAATCCTTTCCTGCATTAAACATAGGTCTTTTGGTTTTCCCATATCCCCTTTTTATACTCGTTTCCATGTGTATCTCAAATCACAAATCCTAGTTTCTCAAATCTTTAAACAAAAACCTGCAGGAAGTATTCATAAACAATGTCTGCAAACAACAAGAGATCAGCACAATGGGTTGAAGGAGAAGGTTCAAGCAGGTCTGCTTCAAAAAAGAAAGCCACAAAAAGTGTAAAAAATTTAAATGGGATGGAAATGCGTGATACAATTGGTTGGCTGCTGAAAGAAAGAAAGCAGCAAAAACACAATCTATCAAACAACATGCTGAGGATGAAAAGGAGTACAAAGCAACAAAAAAACTATCTTTCAAACAACATCCCAAGGCGTACAAGACATTGGATGATGATGATTTGTCTGATGTGGAGTTTGATGGGTTGGATTACGAAGATGCACATGTGGCATTTGACCCGAAGAAGTCTCCAAAATTAGATTAGTAGATTTTTAGAATGTGTAACTTTTATTTCCAGTATTTTGTAATTTTTCATTTCAAGTTTTAATGGAAAATGTTTAATCTTAATTCCAGTACTTTTGTCATTGCTCAATTTTCTCATTACTTGTTGAAATTAATATAATGATTCACCCTTTGCACTATAAAAAGATTCTGCTGCTAAGAAAATGTTACTGCAACTAGTTTTGTACATTATTTTGTAATTTTTCATTTCAAGTTTTAATGGAAAATGTTTAATCTTAATTCCCGTACTTTTGTCATTGCTCAATTTTCTCATTACTTGTTGATATTAATATAATGATTCACCCTTTGCACTAAAAAAAAATGTGCTGCTAAGAAAACGTTACTGTAGCTGGGTTTGTACTGCTAGAACTGAGAGTGTAGGGGTGGATTGGTAACATTTATACTTACGGTTTAAATCCCCAATCAAATCGATAATTCAGTTTCACGCACACATAATTTCTCTATAATCACAAACACTAACATCTTTTATCAATCATTTTCAAAATCCCCAAATCACAAAACCCTAATTCAAGATGGTGTTGCCAATTGAATCAAAACGCACATTTGTTGACAGACACAACATGGTCGCTTTTTTGAAGAAACCATGTGGTTTTGAAGGATTCACACAGATAATCGATTTCTTGAATGCTACCCCTATTAGGTATGCATTAACTGTGAATCCTCCTATATGCATTTCTTTTATTAAGCAGTTTTGGGCTACAGCTAAGGTCAAAACTTTTAATGAAGAAAAACATATTAAGGCTAAGATATACTCATAACTGAGTCATCTATTAGGGAATCTCTTAACCTACCAGATAATGAAGTGATTGTGTGTCTTGAAAATGCCGCCATTTTCAAAGGTTTGAAAAAATGGGGTATGGGAAGAAGAATAATAAATTAAAATTTTACAAAGGTCTCTTCTCATATCAGTGGAAATTCTTGATTCATACTCTCTTACATTATTTGAGTCCTAAAACAACAAGTTATAATAAGTTTGGTAATACCATGGCATCAGCTGTGACATGCCTTAGTAAAGGAAAACCTTTTAATTTTCAAAAATGATTTTAGAGGGTATGATCAAGACCTTGGATGATGATGGTAACTCTTTATTATTTCCAAGGTTTTTGTAGCTTATTATTCCAAATCAATTGACTACTATTAAGACACATAGAGGAACTTTTTATGCCACCTCACTACAAAAGAAAGTATTTTCAAATCTGAAAAATAATGGCAAGGATTTTTCAGGAAGTGTTATACCACTTTTTCCATATATGGTGAGCCTTCCACAAAAAAAGGGTGAGGATGTCATGGAAGGGGCTGCCACTTCTGCTGCTAGCTTAGAAGCAGAGCAGGCCAGTGGTAACATACATGAGACTGGGTATACAGCCGTTGATTCACCTCTTAGGGAAGGTAACACATCCCGAAGTGATGAGGGTAGATCTGAAACACATGAATTGATGGATACTGATGTACAAAATGTCAATTCCAATAATCCATCTCTCGGGCTAGGTAACACAAGCCGAAGTCGTGAGGCTAGAATCAAACTTATACAGGATTTGAAGGACTATTGTACCTAGTTAGAAAAGGATGTTCTTGGCCTCCAAAAGCGCACAACAAAACAAGGTGAAAATATCAAAAAGTTGAAAAAGAGACTTCGATATTTGGAAGGTCAACAGAGCTCAAGAAAAACTCAGTTCAGACGTTTGAAGAAGGTGGGCACAGCGCACAGGATGAGTTCTTCTAAGGCTGCTAGTTTGGAGGATGCTCCCAAACAGGGGAGGAATGAAAGCAGAGTCTCAGGGGAAGAAACAACAAATTATGAAGGTGCTTGTGCTGATAAGCATGTGGATATGGATATTGGGATTGATAGTGGTGATAATATGGATGATGACTATGTAGTTGCTGATAATGAGGGTAATGAGGCGGTTTTGGAAGATGTAAATAAAAAGCAGGTAGTAGAATTTCCAGGTGAAAATATTGTACAAGCTTCAAAAATCATGGTGGAGACTAATACTAGTTTGGGAGAAACTGCTGCTACTAGTAATGTTGAACAACTGGCTAAGGTGGTACAAGATGTTTATGCTGCTACAACAAATCAAGTTTCTACTGCTAAAGAGGTTGCAAAGAGAGTTGATGAAGCTGAAATAGCTAACTTTATGGATGAGAAAAGGAGATCTAAAGTGTCTGAATTGGAAACAGAAGAGCAAGTAGCATTCATTCTTCAAGAAAAGGAGAAAAAAAAGAGCTCATGCAGAAAAAATGCGAGCTTTTATTGATGAGGATGAAGTTCTACAGGCTAGAGTTGCAGAACTTTACAAAGATAAGACTTTAACTGATGATAACAGAGTACAAAGACTTGCTGATTTGATAAATGAAAGAGGTATAGAATTAGCTTTGAGTCAGCTAAGTAAGTCAATAAAGCAAGGTCAAAGTCATAAGAGGAAAAGAAATCCCACAAAGTCTTCGCTCATGAGTGTAATGAAGACATACTTAAAGAATCAAGGTTTTTATAAACCTCTTCAACTCAGGAGAAAGACATATGACGAAATTGCACATCTATACTACCACTGCAAGAGATATGTTGAAGAAAATTTTATCCCCATGGGTACAAAAGAAACACCATCAAAGAAACAAAAGATCATTGAAGACAAGCATGCTGAGAAGAAGAATGATTCACAAAGAAATGAAGACAGCTCTTCTCTTGATCAGATGATGGTGATTGTTCCTGAAACATTATATGTTGATCCTATTCAATCTAAACATCCAATCATAGACTCGGAGATTTACAAAGATAAATTTGGAAAGGCTTGGAAGATAATCAGGCTTGGTGGAGGATCAACAGTGTGCAAAAGTTTTCAGGAATTGATAAGAAGAAGTGACAGAAAATACTTAGACAGATTATGGGAGTTGGTTAAAAAAACTCAAAACAATCAAGAAGCCAGATGTGAAAGAGCAAGAGCTGTGGGTTGAGTTACACAGGTTTTATGAGCCTGATCCAGCTGATATCTATTGGAACTTCCCAATTCATGATCTCTCAACTTCATGGAAGTTTTATGATAGCTGCAATGTACATCAGTTATCAACACAAGGTGGAGTTGATGTTTTTATGCTTGCAGAAAAAGAGTATCCTTTGAGTGCTAGTTCACTTGCTGTGATGATATCTATAAAGATCATATGTGAAGAAAGTACAGAGGTAGTTAAAGATCTCATTGAAAGAATTCGTGCTCAATATGAGAGACAAATGCAAGAACGGAATAAAAGAAGATAAGGTGTTTGGAGGTAGCAGGGGTGTAGCTTCTCTGTTTTCATTAAACAGAGAATTGTATGTTCTTCTTTGTATCTGATCTTCGGAATGCCCATATCAGCAATTGTTTATGTTACAAAAAACCTTTTGGTAAGTAATATAATTTACCTTTTGTGAGATTACAACTCTGTTGTTTGTACAAAAGTTACTAATGCTATTATTAAGTTACTACTGCTATTACAATAGTTTTTTGTGTAATTTAGCCTATTGTAATGGATTTTGACTCCAAAAAGTCAAGCTTTTCTATGGGAATGAAAAAATTTGCAGTTTTCACTAGTATATCTACTTGCAAGCAAGCTTTATTCTGTTTGCATTTTCCATTTATCATGTATATGCACTTGCAGGCAATTTAGTAACATGTTACTTCATTAAAGTTGAAAATTGACTTTAGAAAGTCAAGTAACACTGTTCCTATAGGAGTTACAAAGTACATAAGTTATCAGAAATGTGTGACCATATGTATCAATTTGTGACTACACTTAAATAATGTGTGACAAAATATGACTCTATGATTTAGACACCTAAATAAATACTTCATGTGACCATATATATAACATCTTTAATTTAGTCACACAAAAACTCAATGTGACTAATATCAAGATTAATGATAACTGACTTCACATTTTGCTATAAATAATAGTCACATGAATATTTCACAATGTGACTATTTTGAATGTATTGGCACATATATAATACCCTTATGATGTGGCCATAAACATCATTTAGATACACATGTGTGATATGATGTGACTATTGTAAAGCCTATAGTCACATGATCATGCTTCAATTAAGTGTGGCTATACACATTAGGATTTGGCAAACAAACACACACTAAACTTTAGACACACATATTAACTTACGTGACCATATGTATCGAATTTTAGTTACACTTAATCATGTTTCTATGGTTTAGTGTGACATATATGACATTTGGTCACACTCTTCAAGTGTGTGACATATATTTGTCACTCTTAAATGCATTTCGTGACTAACGCTTCAAACTGAATTTTTAGTTGTCACACATTTCAAATTCATATGTGGCTAACTATTCAGCAAAGAATAGCAGTCACGTTTATATAATGTGTGACAAACTTGACTATATAATTTAGCCACATACGCAAGTACTTCATGTGACCATATATCTTTTTGGTCACACTGTTCAATTGTGTGACATATATTTGTCACATATGTATATCTATAGTGTGACTAATGTTTCGAGCTAATTTGTATCTGTCACATGTCCTGAATTAAAAGTGACTAAAATGTCGAAAAATATTTACCAGTTACCCTCTGGTCACATATATACACAAATGTGTGACATATATTTTACAAAATGGTCACACAAGTCGGATCAAGTGTGGCTGTTTATTTAAGGCTGGTACATTTAGTCACGTAAATATGTTGCTGTGTGACCATTCGAAATACGCTATGTGTGACGAAAGGCCAAATCTATACTAGTGGCATTTGTACCTTCATGGGTCGTTGCTTAACTTCTTGATTCTCCAAGAAACAAACGGCACTAGCTATCTCCACAACCGAAGCTAAATACGTAAGCGTCAAAAAGGCATGTCAACAAGCACTATGGATGAAACAAGCTCTTGTAGACTATGGCATCACACTTGATGATATTCCAATCATGTGTTATAATAAAGGAGTAATAGATTTAAGTAAAAACCCTGTGCAACACTCTCGTACCAAACACATAGAAATTCGTCACCATTTTCTTAGAGATAACGTACAAAAGGTAACCTATCTATTGAAAAAGTTCCAACGGAAGAAAACATAGCCGACATTCTTTCCAAACCCCTTAAGCGTGAACCATTCTTTTATCTTCGTTTAGGATTAGGAATGATGGAACACGTATCCTCTTAGATGCCATAATAAGTTCATTACTTCTAATCTGAGTCTAGGATTCTTTTGCGCACAAAGATTAAAATTGGGGAAGTAACTATTTCTTTTTATTAACAATCATTATTGCATGATAATAAGAAAACTTGATTTTGTGCATAAAAACCCCAATTCATATGTTCAAAATCTTCTCACGAATAGGAAAAACACATTTTCTTGCATTGTTAATACAATTCAAAAACTCTTTTTCCATGCATGCACGATGCGTTCTAATCCTTTATCGGATCATGTATCCGACATGGAAAGATGAGCAAGATCAAACTTAGGAGACTTTGGACTATCTCTTAGGTTTTTCCTTCATTAGAGTTGAGATAATCGCATCTCCACATATGTTTCATGTAGGCACACACTAAAAACTGACAAACCTACTGGTGGCGGTCCTTTACCGATCGACGGTCCCCCAAAAGATAAAGGACCGTCCACCCATATACGGGATCGTCCCTTTATTATTGTGTCATGAATTATTTGCTTACTTTTTCTGTTCCTGCATGTTTGACCAAGCCTACCCCTAGGTCTTATACACATTCTTTCTTTGCTTAAACATTATTTGAACTAATTAAACTAAGCATGCATGCTTTGCTATTCTTGCAACCATCCTCCTCTATTTAAACCTTCACTTCATCCATCCATTGTCATGGCATAACCATCCTCATTCTTAATGTCATCCATCAAAGTGTCATCTTCTAGTAAACCTAGAATATCGGCCAAACCCATATGGAGGAAGAAACAAAGCTATCGCAACTTCATGAATAACTCAAACAACTCACACAATAACCATGCCAACTCCAATCCTAGATCACACCATGAGGCATCATCTTCATCATTCTCCTTCTTTGCCTCTCAACTACAAAATGAGCCTCCATCCACTCGTAATGAGCATCCAAACCTAATTCCTCAAGATCATTCATTACCACCTTTGTTCCCACCTCCAATGACAAATGTCAACTCCCTACACTCCATCAAGGCTCAAGAATTCTCTAATCTTGTTGACTTGAGCCTCTTCAACATCATCATATCCCAAAAACTTCATCCTCCAACAATGTCTCATCCCACTCTTGACCAAGTGGATGCCCATGGGGTGTATTGTGCTTGTTGCATTTACAATCACAACCACTTTCAAAAGATGAAGAATGGTCTTGACTACATCATTTCCATTCTCTTGTCACCCGGGTTTCTACCACCTTTACCTAGAAACTCATCTCCACCACGTCCTCGCAAGTTCTAGAGAAGCATGCATGGTCACAAATAAAACTGGACTCAACATGGGATTTCCTAGAAACTTAGCCTAGGATTATGAATGTAGACTCATGTTGTAATTGTCATATGAATGACATTGTTATTTCTTAATGAATGACCTAGTTTCTGCATGAATTTTGATTACTTGTTCTAGGTTTTCTTTCTTACGGCGGTCCCATACCATAGTGGCGGTCCCTATTTATATAAAGGACCGTCCACCACAATAATGGATTGTCCACAGTATCTATTTTTTTTTCCTGCCTTCTCTTATTTTGTATGCACTATTTCTATGTTTGCTTGCATGTTTCTTCTAACTTATTGCAGCTAAATTCCATCGATCGATTCTCGGATGTCCTCATCAAGGGGGAGCATTAAGCTAGGGGAGTCATCATGATGCCGTGGACTTCTTTGTTTCTACGAAGCTTTTTTGATTCTACAAAACGGGGAGAAGAAAACGAAAACTCGTTTTAAAACTCATTAATGCCTAGTTTTATCTAAAATGAGTTTATATTTTGTAATCATAAAAAAGGAGAGATTGTTAATACAAATAATGTCAAAAACATCATTTGCATTAATCGGTCTCTACTAGTTTTGATAATCACAAAATACAAACACACGTTACGTAAAACTACGACTAATAAGTTTTTAATCGAGAAAACTCGTTTTCGTCTTCAACATCACTTAAGGTATGTACAAACACCTACCAACTTGTGTATGTGATCAAAGGATTTATATTTCAACAAAACTCTACATTTTTATGTCACAAAACATTTTTACAAATGTATTTTTGTATAATTTAAAGAAATGTTTTATTTAGAAAATGTTTTCAAATTTCAAATGCACAACAACCATTTTTCCCACTCAAAACCGACAAAATTCTTCACCAGATAAATTTTCACCACGTCAGGACAAAAATGGGAGCGTATGTCGGGACGGTCCCTTAAAGTGGACGGCGGTCCCTTATTGATAAAGGACCGTCCGATATTTAAGGGATCGTCCCTCTCATTCCTGGCGTCTATAAATACAGAACAGTTCCATTTCAAAAAACTCACCTCTTATGCACTAAAACCTTGTGTATTCCAAAATCCTTTCCAAAACATATTCTTTGATCACATTATTGGGTTCTAGTTGTTTACAAGTGATCACACTTATCATTCATCTAAAGTGCAAGAGAAGAACATGCGTTGTAATCAAGAGACGAAGTGTTGAAGAAGAGTCATTCTCATCTCGGATGTATCATCATTTATATTCATTGTTTCGTGTATGTAATAGGACTTGAGTGCAAGTCTTATATGGTACGAGGTGTGAAGCCACGTGGGTTTTGATAGATTGGTTCTAGCTAGGATTAGGACTCGACATTCCGCTTAGTGTCGTTAAACTTGGTGTAAGCTTGTGTAAGGTTTGTTCCGCCATAAGGGAACATGTTGATATAGTGTTTGTAAAACTCTCGAGTGTGAGACTCGAGGAGTGGAGTAGGGGCGAAGGAGTGAGCTTCGTGGCCGAACCACTATAAATCTCCGTGTGCCTGTTTGATCTTTCCTTTCTTTATCTTTACTTATTTACTTGTTATTGCTTATATTTATTGTTGTGTTGATTTCACGTAAACATCGAATCGAATCATTTTCATAAACGCAATTTGTAAAGTAAATTTTCTAAAAACGTAAATAATAACGGCGAAGCTATTTAACCCCCTTCTAGTTTATACATAATGTGTTGAGACTACATTAAAAAGTATAAAACATTTTTGGTAAAGGAAAAAATATGAATGAAAGATCCTAGTGATTGAATTGGGTCAAGAATATAAGAAATAGTGAGAATTCTTGATTTCTCTCAATTCTGAAATCTATGACTTGAATTCATGTCTTATTATTAAATTCCTCTTGATTTATTAGAAATAAAAGCATTTATCAAGTTTCTATTAAGAAAGAAAAGAAGAGATATGAAGACGAAATTAAAAATAATTATGTTTCAGATATTTTTTGAGAAAAGAGAAGAGAAGATAGAAAGAAATTATGTCAAATTTTCTTTATAATCTTCTTTTCAAATTGAGATGATTCGGAGAGAAGTGGAATTTTAGGTTTAATTTGTTTTCATCTCTTTTATTTATTTCTAACTTGGGAACACAAAACTAAAAATCAATTTTTTCCCCGCTCTTCTTTATCCCCTCTCTTTCTGTTCTTTCCATTTTATACTCAGAAACTGAGCGAGTGAAAGGTTACGATAAGCGAGTGTTACAGTCAACTAAATTGAAAATTGAAGTTAACCAACATAGGTGATGTTCACTTATATCATGGGAAGAGTTGTTATCTGACTGTCGGGAGCAGTACTCGTCTCAAGAAAAAGAAGATAGTTTATGCAGAAAGAAATTTTTGTGGATCGAAGATAATTTATTTGGTAACTTCATTAGGTTTGATTAAAAAGAAAGTTTGGTTGGATTGGTATTAGGATTCGATCATGGTACCCAAATTTTATGGGTTTTGTAAATCCCCCCAAGGGTGTCAGGTTTTCTGAATTTGTTGGGGCTTATTAATTGTATGTGTCTCTCTTTATTATTTACATAAAAATAATATAATTTTTTTTATTATATTTCTTCTCTAACTAATAAAATACTATTCTTTTAATTTTTAATATTATGTTCTCTTACATTATTTTTATTTTTCTCTCCTACATCAAATTCAAATTCAAATCATAAACCCATATAGAAACCAAACGGGCCCTTAGTTGAGTGTTAACTATGGTCTTAAAAAGTTGGGGGTCACTCACCCAAATAACCTGGACTAAAGCCCAAGGTGCCCAAGTTACACCTACTTAACAAATTGATATATATATCTCTGCCAGTAAAGTATAAACTATGTTTTGCCTTTGTAAATTAAGAGGCAATTTGCACAAATTTCCAATACTATTGTTCCTGAAGTTTTTATATATGTAAACAAAAAAGCTTACATAGGATGATAATCATGACTACATTTTCTGCCAACTATCTGCATTTTTCTTTGCAAGGTCCGTCGTTTAGACTTAAATGATCCCATAATTACTATGCTAAACACATTAGTACTCGTTTGTGAAAATATATACTCCGTATTTTTCGGCATGTAATAAAGTACGTCCATCCTTGATTATAAAGTTACATCCTTTTTCTAAATTTTCAACTAAAAATAGTATTCTCGTTTTTACATTTCATAACTTTTTATAGATCATGGTACCCTAATTTCTGGTTTTACCGAGATAATAGATTGATATGTATCGATTTGGAGTTATTAGTCTAACTAATATCTCATATATATGTATAGTTTTAATTAATATCCCCTCTAGGATAAACAAAGCACATGCAGTAGCTTTATCATTTTTTCTTATACTTAAGTTTATAATATAATCATGCATATACATAACATATACATGCATGTGCATGGACATTTGTTATTTATGTCATTATGTGGAAGCTATGAGATCGTACATTAAATGACTACGTGTCGATGAGTTGATCATGTATGTATACATATTATATTTATTAATCTTGATTTAGAAACATAATAACAACAAAGTTAGGCCAAAAAAGTTTTGAGTTCAAATGACATAAATTAAAACCATAATTACCCGTTAAGTAGCCATCTTAACCTTCTATAAAATCCATTTCAGACTTCATAATCTTTCATCAACAAATATCTTCCTCCCTCCATATAAAAAAGATGGAAAAAAGATCGATAATTACTTCCGTACAAGATGTTGAGATAAGAAAAGGACCGTGGACGATGGAAGAAGACTTGATCCTAATCAATTACATCGCCGATCATGGTGAAGGTGTTTGGAACACTCTTGCTAAATCCGCAGGTGCTAATTAACATATACATAATTTTTAATACAAAAACTAATCATTTGATAGATTGTACGCATCCTTTGATTAAACTCGAACTTTAATCTTTAATATTGGATTAATCATGTTGTTTATTAGGTCTTAAGAGAACCGGAAAGAGTTGTAGGCTTCGATGGCTAAATTACTTACGACCAGATGTGAGAAGGGGTAATATTACACCCGAAGAACAACTCTTGATTATGGAGTTGCATGCTAAGTGGGGCAACCGGTTAGTACTTAATTGTATTTTGGTTGAATTCATGATATTATGTTCTCAAACTAGCTACTATTTGTATGGCATTTGATAAGCTTTTATATTTTGGCTACTTTTTGTATAACAATAGCTTGAAAAGATTAACATAATTAGTGTTCCAGTAATCCATTATTCAGACCTAAAAATTCTTTGAATCAATAGCAATAATCTAATCAAATTCAAGCAATCCTTCTTCATATCAAGAATGATAGAACAATCTTTCATTGTAAACCATTTTGTTTATAAGGGTACTTTTTAAATATTTATTGAGTTTCTTTTATGTATTTACAAACTAGTTTTGATCATCGACATTCAAGTTGAAGATGACTGTATTTTGGTTGTAATTTTGTAACATGTATCAAATAGTTAACTCATAATGTTATCTAGATTCGACAATCTTTGTTCTATAACTATAATTTAATGTAAGCTTTGACAATATAACTACAATGAAATATAAGCTGAAAACCAAAAATCCTAAATACTTAAAGAGCTAGCTAGATTTAAAAAAAAAAAAAAAAAAAAAAAAAAAAAAAAAAAAAAAAAAAAAAAAAAAAACTCAAGCCTTATATTATCAAACGAAAATAAAATTATTTTGTTCAATTTAGATCTATACGATTTATGAAAATGCTAATTTGAGAACTCTTTAGAGAAACAAATTACTGTGTTTTAGGTGACAAACCTTTATGAAAAACCCAATGATATATACAAAGTGTTGGTAATCGCTTAATTTTAGTAGTTCAAGTGGAGTTTAAATATCAAACATTCAAGAGCAGAAAGATCAAGAAAAACAACTCAAGTGAAAATATTTGATAAGCGACCTGACTTGTAAAAACATACAATATTCAATTCCTTCATTATTTTTTTCTCAAAAAAGTTTATTTTCATTAATATAACGTATATATATAGCTTACCAAAACGTGTACTCACGAATATGTATCTCTCTTTCTTCAAACTGATGTAACAACGTAGTCTAAAGATCCAAAAATCTATCCGAAAATTGTTTACTGGAGTTGCATCCTCATGAAGTGAACAAAATAGAAACTGAGCCACCTCTAAATATAGCTGATCCAATATCAAGTGCTTTGATCTTGAACCATAGAACATGCATGATGATCTTTATATTTTGAAACATGCAACATGTGATAGAAATTTCACATAGTACAGTGTGGGTTGTCTAGGCATATTTGATATTTATAAAAGTTATTGCATATATTTAGGGGTTAATATACAAATATGTTGCTAAACTTTCAAAAAAAGTTCGCATAAGTTACTGAACTTTCAAATAATACATTTCACAAAAAATGCTACATTTCAAATATGTACATTAACCCCTATATTTCAAATGCTACATTTTGTTCACTTGGGTTATTGGAGTTGCATATATGTACATTAACCCTATATTTAGCTAGCAAACATCGAATGTGGCATAAAAATGCTACATTTCACAAATTACTGATTTACATCGAATTACTTTGAAGGTGGTCGAAAATTGCAAAGCATTTGCCAGGAAGAACTGACAACGAGATAAAAAATTACTGGAGGACGAGAATTCAAAAACACGTGAAGCAAATGGAGAATTTCAGTGGACAAACTTCTTCAGGGACTAACAATCAAGTGAATATGATCTCATCACAGACATGCAATAATGTTGTAAATCCAATGGAGGTATCATACTATCACCCGTGCGACAATACTATAACTTTTTCAAGTTCGTATGCCACCGAGACGAATAACACATGGAATATGGAGGATCTGTGGTCAATGCAGTTACTACATAATGAGTAATAAATAAACTATAAATATGGATGTAATAAGTCTTATATGTTAGTTTGAAACTAAACCCATTTTTCATTTTGTGTTTCTTTGTTTGTGTGTAGACAAGTGTGAGTCGTGATACTTATCTAGCTAAATGCATGTTTTAGATCGTTTCTATGCATTGATAGTAGTATGATGGTAACAAAATGACCAAATTCGCTACATTCTTGGATATAGTTGACGAACTCCACATATATTAATCCTCTTCTTGGTTCTTCCAATCTTAATTTTCTTAAAAATAGATTCCATTGTTCTAAATCTTTACATTTACTTTATTTTAGTTGCTTCGTAGATTTTTGAGCATTTTAATTATTGAATAATGTCAACTCAAAAACAAGAAGCAGTCTAAGAGAATCAAGGCACCTACTTGAGAATCAAGTCTTGAGACGACCCTTTACATGACAATTGATCTACGACTCTTGATTAATAACAAAACAAGTGACATTTTATACGGAGAGTATAACATATATATGAATTTAATGTTGTTTGTTGTTGGTTGTTGATTGTTGATAATTGATAAACAGAAACTATATGAGATGAAAATCTTGACAGCATAGTGGTTATGTCACAGTGTAGATTGAATGTAAAAAATTCTGAAGTGATGTTTAAAGTAAAGCATATACCTTATATTATCACATTTGAAGCTTCCTCTAGACGAAGAAACATCGACCTAACTCGACCAATGAACGAGTGACACATGAGAGGATCAATGATGTTTGCTATTTTGGGAAAGTTCATTATTTAGCTTTCCATTTTCGTTCAAATTAATACATGACTTTTGGAGGGTTGAAGTCCGACGTTAACCTAACATTTTTAACTCGGTACGAAAACTCGTCATGATCACAGATGTTGACCTTTGTTACATGTACATGTACGCACACGCGGATGCAAGCTTTTCACACGAACTAAGTGTTAGTACTTGGTATAGTAGCCGACACGTATGATATCGGCCTTTGCTTTCAGACGACTAGATAGCTAGGAATATTGTGATGGAAATATAGGTGCTATTGAGTAGCTCTTAAGTCCTCTATATATGTTAGGACAAGCTCAACTTTTAGTGGTTGGTAAATTTTGGTTGTGAATAGACTTAAGAAAAGATGGAAAGTTGTGTTACTGTCGAATAGTCTCCAAGTCTCCGGCCTCTTGTTACAGTACAAAAATAACCCATTGAATGGATACTGATAGATTAAAACTTACTCTTTGAAATAACGTGTGATTAAGGAAAAATCTTGGATTCATGCGAGTCATATAGAAGTTAAGTAAAATAACGAGCTTGAGCAGGCGCGACAATTAAGAGATCTAATTCATGTGACTAAATTTATGTTTAATCTATTCTTCATTTAACATATGCCATGTGCATTTGAATTATATCTTCAAGCATTCGTCCTCGCCAAATCCTTGAAAAAAGTCCCCCCAAATTGTGGTTGATGTTGTAGTGTATATGAGAATGATTTTCCGGTTACTAATATAACATTAGTCCATCACTCCATTGTCTTACGTACAACAACGTTGTAGAATTCACGTTTGGTGATTCATTGGTGTTACTTTTAAATCGTTAGACTAGGTGTCATCGATTTGTTTATTGATATAGATATTATACTTAATTATATGTTGATTCCTAAAACAAAAGTGGGCATTTGGTCTAGTGGTATGATTCTCGCTTTGGGTGCGAGAGGTCCCGAGTTCGATTCTCGGAATGCCCCAATTTTTGCTCTCCTTGGCCTTGTGTTCAAAATGTTCTTGACTTTTATCGGTTTTTTTTTTTTTTTTTTTTTTTTTTTTTTTTTTTTTTTTTTTTTTTAAGACTAGTAACAAAGTACTTTATAGGTATGTATTTTTAGATGTGTTAAGAGTTGTTCTTTTAAGCAAACACAATCACATCAATAACATTGTCATTTTCTAAAAGTATTTTCAACGAGTGTTTGTAAAAAACTTTATGATGACATGATTTGAGTTAGCATGGACTTCTTCATTTTTTTTGAACTTAGCCGAAGTTAAAAACATCAAGCAATATCACTCCTTGCGATAGCGATAATTTCGATTGGAAAGTTTGTATCATTCCCACATGAAGTTAACGGGTGAAGTAAACACGATCTTTGTAACAATGATGTGCAACATTGACTTCTTCATTAGAAAAGCAAGTTTACACAAATTTATAGGAGTTAACTAACTTCATCCCTATAAACTGATAATCACAATTGCACTTGAGAAGGTTGATATATGAGTAAATTTGTAAGCTCACATGGATTTTTGTGACACAACATAAATTTTTGTAAAAAATCTTATTCTACGGAAATGAATTTGATCTCAAACTTTTGTGTGTTACATGTCTTGTTTATTTACTCCATTATTTTTAACAAACAAAATTTGTCCCTTTCATCATTTTTAGTACTGGGTTCGCGGCAGTGGCGGAGATAAAGAGGGTCAAAGGGGTCATGTGCCCCATAGCGAAAAAAATTGTAGTGTAAATTTTCTAAAATATTTGGTTTTTTTTTTATAGTTTGCCCACAACCCCCTTAAGAACCAATTTGTAGAGTGTAGTTTCTAAAATTTATCAAAGTGTGCCTTTCGAAGAAAATTTTCTGAGTTCGCCACCGGTGGTATGACGGGTCATTGCTATAAACTTTGTAATGAACTGCCAAGTGTGTAAATTGTATATAAGTTGAGGGTAATGTATGCAAATAAACCCAAAGACAAATATACAAAACCAACTTCACTGTATACATTTATCTCAAAAACAACCAAATCCCTTTATCAGTTTATCCTATCTTTTTCTTCATCTTCATTTCACTATCCTTTGCAACAATGGCAGCCTCATCACCACTCTCAACATTCACACTTCGTTCGCCTTCGCTTTCACTCACCACAACATCTCTCACCACACCAAACTCCCTAGCATTTCCCATGCAAACCACAAACTTGACTCGCAAGGCACAAGTTCTAAAACCAATATCAGTTGCTACACAAGAAAATGTCGTAACTCTAGGAGACGAGATATCAAACTTAACGTTATCCGACGCTCAAAAGCTAGTGGAATACTTGCAAGAGAAGCTAGGTGTGACTGCAGCTTCTTTTGCTCCTGCAGCTGTTGTGGCTGCACCTGGAGGAGCAGGAGCTGATGTTGCTGAGGTTGCTGAGGAGAAAACGGAGTTTGACGTTGTTATAGATGATGTTCCTAGTAATGCTAGGATTGCGACTATTAAGGTTGTTAGAGCTATAACTAGCTTGGCGCTTAAAGATGCGAAAGAGTTGATAGAAGGTTTGCCTAAGAAGTTTAAAGAAGGGATATCGAAGGAGGAAGCTGAAGATGCTAAGAAGCAACTTGAAGAAGCTGGTGCTAAAGTTTCTATTGTTTAGTTTTTTTGATGTTTGTGGTATGCTTTTTTCGGGTACGTGGGATGTAATTTGTTGTTAAAGTTGTAGTTTTTGGTTATTGGAATTGATTTTGTTATACTTTTTTACTTCAATGAGATCAAAATTTTGAAGTGAATCTTTGTGCATTTGTGTTTGTTGGGTTTTGGGATTGTGCGTGCTGTTTGGGACGCAAATTTTAACTTAGGGTGTTGGGAAATGCTTATTTAGGTGCTTCATTGGCGTAAATTTGATTGCAGATAAGTAGTTTTGACTTTTGAGTGTAGGCAGGTCACTACTTGCTTATTTTAGTATGCTGGTTTTACTTGAAATATGCAGCTAAGATTCAAACACTAAACAATATTATAGGCTAAACACAATAAACAGAAAATAGGTAGTTAAATAAGCAATCCCAAACACCCTTTAAATTAACTCAGCTTATATTTTGGAAATAAACAATAATATAATCATTTGTAACAATTCGGCATCAGTGACATTTGGGTTTGCTTCATTTTGACACAATAATCGGTTCTGCTGTTGTTTCAGTGTTTTCTGATTCTGCATAGTTTAGACTTAAGAGGTAAAGTTATCAGACCCGGATTAGCATTTTGCTTAAGCTATCTCCGAACTGTTTATTCAATATAATGCTCCAAAACTGTATATTCTTCTATCATGAGCTTACACGCTGCGTAACTGTAAGAATCTTTTTTTTCCCCCCTCTATAATGTGGAATGTAATTGTCTGTTGAAGTTGCTAGTTTTTGAACTTTTTGTTATTGAAATGATTTTGTTATACTATTTACTTTATCGAGATGAAAATTTGAAGTGACAGTTTGTGCATTTGTGTTTAGGTGGAAACTCCTAATTTGCTAGAGAGTATAACAATAAGCAGGTGCCTATATGCTTAATTTACTGAAAGTACTATCTGAATGCTAAAAGATGCTAAAGGCTAAACACAATAAGCAGATACAGATAAATGAACAATTGCAAACACCCTTCAATTTTTAGAGCAGCTTGTGTTTTTTGAAATAAGCAAAGTTATCTGATATGTTGTAACAAAATGATGTCACTATGTCAGTGCCGAAGATTCTGTTTGGGTTTGGTTATATTCTAACAAAACACCATAATCAGATTTGAAGTTGTTTGTGTTTCTGCTTATATAAGAGGTAAAATAATGATAGTCAGATGAGCATTCTACAATGACCTTACACCTCGCTTAACCGTGAATGTGTCTTATGAATGCTAATCTGTTATTTTTTCTAATCTGTGATGTTTCTGAATGTATCATTCCTTATGGAAGATATGAGCAAATTTTTGTAGCTGGAGTTTGGTAATCTGTTATTAATTTGTTAGTTTTATTGATTGTAATTGAATATTTGTAGCTTTATTTCATTGAGATAAGATTTTAAATTAGAACTTATAGTGTATCCGTGTTTCAGGGACGTTGGGGTTGGGATCGCTTACTTAAGTGATTACGTGCTATTTTTTAAGCAGAGAGGTAGTTTTATCTTATAAATGTTTGGATGAACTGCTTATCTACTTATTATAAGGTAAATAAAAGTTGGAAATAAGCTAGTTGATACCTCTTTAAAATTAAGTGTGGTTATTGTGTTTAGATCTGTTTCTACTCTTACGAGATGCAATAAGCAGTTGTCAGCGGCGGCGATTAGCATGTGCAAGTGGCCCCTGCTTGTAAGGGGCCTCCAATTTAGTATATATCCATTAATATTTATAGTTTTATACATATTTAAGTATATAATGTTTTGAACTTTTAGTGTCTTTGTTAATGTAAGATATTTGGAACAATTTGCGTAATATCAAAGAACTTTTTATTTTTCATAATAGTTAAACTTTTCGTGATTTATGGGGGCTCTAAGTCGTGATTTCGCACCGGGCTACCCAAATCAATGGGACGGCCCTGAGTTGTCTAAGTGTTGGGCAATCCTATTTGTGTAAGGAGCCGTGTAAAATAATCAAATAACAAGGTTGGATAAGCATCTCTCTAACTGCTTATTCGAGATTGTTTAATTAATCTTTAAATAAGCACGTAATCATAAGCATATTGCTTCTATCCAAACACCATCACTACTTTTCTGTTATCTGTTGTATCAATTCTTCATCAGTAGATAAGCCGTTTCAGTAAGCAATTCTGTCAAATTTACTGATATTACTAATTCTGTAGACTTGTTCATTTCATGCTTTTATAATGTGCTTTACAACTAGAACCGTTAAATTACTAACTGAAAATACAAGTGCTTCTTATGAATGCTCATCATCTCATTGTCATATCATACTGGGATGAGCCTAACTCCGATCTGTTATATTTATTTGCAACATCTCTAGAACTTTTGTCAGATATAGAATATATAGGAGCAAAATATTTGTTAGCGAGTAACATTTTTGGGAGTCTGCATACCGAATGTTTTCTTAATACATGTACTTCAACTTTCAATTTCAAGGTTGTTTTCAAACGCATGTCGAATAGGATCACTGCTTGTATACGTTTGTCTATATTGTTCAGTAAACACCATTCAGTGCTATGTTGAAGGTAGATGGATTCTGTTTTACAGCCCAATCAATAGTAGTAGGTTTTATAGATATGAAACAGCTTAATTATGTGATTTCCATGTTTTTCGTATTGCATCTTTTTTAATCAACCCACACTGATGTTGAATAAAACTAAAACTTTATAGTAAATAAAAACTTGGAGTTTAAAATTATGTCCAACTTTTGATATTATTTTATACAATCTAAAATCAATAGTCCAAGATAAAATCATTTGATATTAGCAATATGAAAGAAAACGAGATTATGGTGCGTTTGGTATGATCACGGGTTTAAAATAAGATTTGAATTTGGTATATAATGAAATAAAAAGATGAGAGAAAAATGGTGGGGACAATAAAAAAATAATAATTATATATGAAATATTAATTTTTTATTATTTTAAATTAATATTTATAATATAAAAGAATGTGAAATAATATAAATTTGTGGTGGGAATTTATGCATAGACATGGCCCACAAGTTTTAAACAAAAATCTACCACTTCATAGTGGAATCAATCTATGGGTGTCCTATAATTATATTTTTTAATTGTTGTAAACCAAACAACATTAATGATTCCAACAATCATTCTATTCCCTCAAAATGTACTAAACAAACGGCCCCTTAATGGAATATCAAAAGATAATATCCGAGTCCTAAGATTACAACACGAGACCACCATCTACGGTACACATTTCTATCTGGCTTGTATCCATTGTGAAGACCGGAGAGCACCAAAGGCTTTCAAAATTATGAAGACTGGAGAGCACACAAAATTGTTCAGTTACAGAAAACCCTTTTTGTTTTACTGGTAGTTGGTTTCGGGTCGGGACATGCCGAAAACCGAGAAAAGGCAGCCAAAATCAAGAAAACCGACCGAACCCAAACTGTGTCCCGATACCAAACCAAATGTATTCGTGTCGGAAGTCGGTTTGGGTTTTACGGGTAATCAGTTTCGGGCTGTGTCGGTTTCGGGTCAGGACCAGGCCCGTTGCTCACCCCTAATAAAAAATACCAATTATATTAAAAAAAAAAAAAAAAAAAAAAAAAAAAAAAAAAAAAAAACGTTTCTATTAAACACATTATATAACTTACGTAATAAACTAGCAGGGTACCCGCGCGATGCGGCGACGGGTACCCTGTAACTAAATTTTCTAGTGAACAAATATTATTTTGTTTTGGGCTGCTGGATTTTAGATTATGTTTTGGAAGCTTAATGAGATTGTAAATTGTGGCTAAATAGTTGTATATTTTGGTGAATGATGAATTAAATTGTGTATTGTATGCGTTGAATAATGTGTATTTTGTTTTATTTGTATTTGTACATTGTGCTTAGGTAGTTGTATATATTGCTGATGAGTGTTTTACATTATGTATTAATTGTATGTAAGAAATAGTATTTGCTTAAAATTAATTGTGTTTTACATATTTGTGCATTATGTTTTATAAGTAGTTTTTATTTAAAATTTAATTTAGGAAATCTTAAAATCATAAATATAGAGAGAGAGTCTTATATGCTTTATAAGTAGTATAGATAAAGAATGAAATTTAAACCAAATTTTATATTAACCAGGGTCATTGATATATATATATATATATATATATATATATAATCTAGATCAAATAAGATTAATCTTAAAGTTGTAAAAATAAGATCCAACTAAAATCTGACAAGTGATACTCTCGTTAAAATAAAATTAATTTTTTTATTGAGCGCAACAAAAATTGTTAAAGTTACGACGGTTTTCTTTTTTAAATTGACGAAACCAAGTGTCACACTCCCAAAATCGGGTCCAGCGGAAGCATACATGTAGCTGGGGTGTAACTCAATTGGTATTACAACACAAGTTCAAAAATGGTTTTCACTTCAATCATTTAGAATAAAATCATTTAACCAAAAGTGTTGAATTTACATTGTTAAAAGTAGTGCGGAAGTAGGCCTTTAAAATAGTTAAAAACGGTCCCCAAATGAATAATCAGAGTCTTCTATGACCATGCCATGCCCAGCCAAAACCTCCTGTAACGTGCCATTGCTTAAAACCTGAAAATACATGCTAAAGTGTCAACACGAGGTTGGTGAGTTCATAGAGTTTAGTGAACAAGAATATAATGCATATGAATGAAGATTTCCCAGCAAAGGCATCGTAAATACACTCAGTTATAAGTCCCGTCATAAGAAACTTGTAACCTGTGTGTTCACAACCCACTACCAAATATGATTTGGTTTGTGTAAACAAAAGTAATATGTGGTCCAAGATTCAAAGATAAGTGTAGCAATATTGCTATATGAAGGTAAAAGTGATAATGTAGCCATGGCGATGTCGCCATAAGAATGAATCTGACCATAAGCAAAACGCATAAATAGTTTATCGAACAAAGTTTCATAGCACCAGTTTAGGAAAGAATATTGATTGCACTAAGTTCAAGGCACCGAAAAGGTTTTCTAGCTATATGTAGGAGGTTACGCTCCCAAGTAATGTAGGTAATCACATACCTATGAAATGTAGGTAATCAAACATACCTATGACATGTCGGTAATCAAACATACCTAAGAAATGTAGGTAATCAAATATACCTAAGAAATGTAGGTAATCAAATATACCTAAGAAATGTAGCTACCGGTTCTTAACTTTGGCAATCTTAGGCAATCTGTAAATAGCTTAAATTTATGCACTCATGTCCATGAGTAAAATAGCAAGTAGGTAACAAGTGAATAGTATTGTACTCGGATAATCAAACAAGTATTTAGATAAAGCTGAAAATATCTAAGTAATCAAACATGTAAGCGAGTAATGCGTTTAAGTAAATCGAGCATGTATTCTCCCCCAAAGAGTTTACAAAACAATTAAAAGAGTAGGGGCTATGACTCACCTGGTGCGATAGCTACGATGACAAAAGTGGATACACGAAATGAGGTTCGATCTCTAACCGCAACCTAATATGTATGATATGATCTAATGTATGTATGTTATCGATACCACTCGTTAGTTATGAAAATAACGTTTATCGTCGAAAAATATTTTTTTGACGTCTCGTTAAGTTAATAACCACTTTCCATGTAAATATGTTGAAACGGTACTCCACGATCCTCGTTTGGTGTTCTATCGGTAAATATAGTATTTTCATCATAAAATGACACTTCATAACTTGAAAATATGACCAAAGTGGTCTCGCAAAACTAGTCGCGAAATAGTGAATATTAAGAGTTAGGAAAGAAGCTCAGTAGTTTTGAGAAGATTTTCACCATATCTAAAAAGTCACAGAACTGAAGTTTGTCCATACGAGTCTCGATCATAAAGATAAATAGCCGCAAAGTGAGGTGTTTGGGCTATTTTGGCAGATTCTGGGCAGTTTTTGGGAAAGTTTGGAAGACCATAAGTTATTCGTTATAAATCCTTTTGACAAACGGTTGGATGTTTTGGAAACTAGGATAGGTGAACTAACTTTTTGTCAATGATGTAAAGTTTCCAGAAATGGGTTTATCAATAAGATAAACGGCTCTCAACATGTTGTATTACAAAAGTAGTTTTTCTATACTTGTAGGATTATTTTGCTAAAAAGCTGATGGAAATAAATAGAGTTTCGTCGATTTTGAAACGTGTATATCTTGATCGTTATAAGCTTGTTTTCTACGTTATTTATATCCCCGGGATCGTGGGACAACATACTAATATATTTTTGATAAGTCAAGATGGCTAGATCAAGTTTTACACCTCAGATTGGCCCTTGAAAATCGTGGGACAGCAAGTACAATTTTCAGAAAATAGTTTTCGTCGTTAAACTTGCAAAAATCATATCTCCTTCGTTATAAACTCGTTTAATCCGTTCTTTCGCCCACGACTTCGTTTTTGAAAGTATTTTCTAAATCTCTAGCCCAAAGTTACCAGGAAACCCCTGAGTTTTCTATATTTGGCGTTTTGGGACAGTAGCTTAAATATTGTTTCAAAAATTGATTTTCCTAGTTTGTAACTTGTTCAAATCTTTACCAAACTACTCCAAATCAACTCCACAAGTACCCAATCCTACCATACACCTTCTTAGGGTGTCATGGGTTCCTAGTCTTCACTAAAAATGGTGGATCTCATGAGATTGCTAATAAAAATTATAGATTTATGTTTATAAAGAAAAATGAGTAATAAGTGGTATGATAACCTATGTATACTTGCATAAATCTATATGACAACTGTAATGGATCAAAAATACATGTATGAAAGTGATGAAAAATAATATGTAAGCTTACTTGAAGTGTTATGTGAAAAAGATGATGAAATCCTTGTAATAACTTCAAGATTATTAATCAAAACCCCTTTGTAACACACTAGGATCGAGCTAGGATCATAAGGTTTACTTCTAATGGATGAAATGGCCAAGAATCAAGATCCAAATGGTGTATTTTTTCTGTTTTGGGTCGTGGCTAGGGAGGAGAGGAAGAGAAGAAAACCTTGTTTTATGATTTGTAAAAATAATAATAAGTGTTAAAGTTTTGGAGTAGAAATAAATATCTAGTTACTTGGATGGCATTTTGGTAATTAAGTGATCAATTAGAAGTAAAACTCTTGCACATGGAATGATAAAATGAGTGTGTGGGAAGCTTGGCTAATTATCTAGTTCACGGAGTCGGTTTTGGTTCCGTTAATCGCTAAACGTAAATGGTTAAGCCGCGAAACGTAAATCCGGGTATCGTAAAAATATGAAACTTGAAAGAATGAATAAACTTGTCAAAATACTCCATAATAAAATCTAAAATGAATGGTAAGTTCCATCGGGTTGCTTAAACGCTATTAAAACTGTAAACGCGGGTCTAAAAACGCGTAATTCGCGTAAAACGCTGAACTGGAAAACGTAAAATTCCAAAACTTTTAGAATTGTCGTAAAATGAGAGAAAATCATATTTCTATTGTTTATAGTGTTTTATGGACATATCGGGATGCTGGAACGACGTTTAAACCCAAAAGTAAATCTCGGACACGGCTTCGTGATTTTTGCAGAAATGATCCGACGAGCGTCAAACTCTCGGATTATTGTTAAAATAGTTTATCTTACGAGAATATGAAATAAAAATTTCAGAAATGAATTGTGAAAATGAATAGTAATAGTGAATAGTAGAAATGAATAGTAACTTTCTGAAATAAATATAAAATTTCGACGTTTGAAAAAGGACATGAAATTACGAGTTGTGATATTCTTCCCCTCTAAAGGAACTTCGTCCCGAAGTTCAGTTTGTGTTGGTCTCTGAAGTTTACTTGGTGAAAAGATGATAATATTCAAGAATTCCAGCGAACTTTCACGATAGGAATTCGACTTCGCTTCAACTGTTTGACCTTACAGTCCATGATTTCTATTGGTTCTCCTACAAGGTTCAAGTCTGACGGCCACTAGGCCTACTTTGTCTGAAATATTTACTAGTCCAGTGTATATCGGGTTTAACTTTCTGAATTTTTCTGAATGGTAACATGCCTTTCCTAGGCAGAATCTTTCAACATAACCCTGCCACCAACTTGAAATTCTAAGGGTTTACAATTTATCGAACTTGTAACTGATTCTTGATTTGTAGGAAATTCCAGGTTATTTCATGAATGCTTACGGGACTAGTGAGTTGGGCTTTTCCAAATTTCACTCCGCCAATGGATGTTGGCACTTCGACCATAGAATGCCTCAGTTGGTGTAGTCTCTATGCTCGTGCGGTAACTATGGTTGTAAAGGAATCTGATTTATGGCAAATGGTTAGTCCAACCATTTCTAGAGTCAATCACTCATGCTCTGGGCGTATCTCCCTATGTGTGAATCGTTCTCTAATTTCTGACCATTGGTCTGCAGATGATAGGTGGTGTAGTTTCAAAGGAATCTTAATGTAATCGCTAGGAGTTTGAGGTGAATCAAATTCCTCTATTAGGAATAATTGAAATGGATATCATGAATCTTGTGGAAAAACTTACAAGGTTAAGTCCGTCAAAGGGTGTTGTTGAAAATAATAGATTAGGATAAGGTTGTGATCCTCCGCAGGATGTCATGAATTGAGTCTTTCTCCACCTACGATGCTTAGTCTCCATTACTAAGATTTTCCCCAAGCTCTATGTCATCAAATCACAAAATCCTAAACGTATAAGTGATGTAATATAGTGATTGATTTTTCAAAGTTTGTTTTGAGATTGTGTTTTGTTCATAAACCTTCCCCGAATAAATGAATCTACAAGTTTAAGCAAACGGCTTTCCAAGTAATATTTTTCTTGATGTTTCAAAATTTAATAGTTATGCAAGATAGGACAGTTTTCAATATAAGGTGGATAATATGGTTTACCAAAGATCGATGTTTAAAATTTCCTAACAATTCAATAGTTTTGTAAAGGATTAACCAAAAGGAATTTGCTTATTAAAATAAGTGTCTCAGAAAAGTATTTCTTACAAGATATATGTTTTGTATAACTGTAGTTTGGAGAAAAAATCCATTTAAAAGTGAAAGTATTAAGAGGATAAAATAGTCAGGTATGTATGTTTGCACAAAGGCATATGTGTCTAACATGTTTGGATAAAGTCTATTAGTGAGGACATGTTCAATCTATAGTCTCGGTTAAGAGGTTGGATTTATCTCTATGGTGTTGCTTAGTGAGCACTCGTATCAAAAATAATCCTGTAATTCAGTCAAGCCAATACTTTCTAGATGATAGAATTTTTGGTGATCGGGCCAGTGATAGTGGTTCGAATTGTTTTGTGATATCCTGAGATTTTTGTTGAGTTTTGAATGGTCTTAGTGTACCGAGGGATCCTCCTTATAGATGGTATGGAAAGTCTTTCCTAGGGAGGTCATTAATAATATCCACTTATCAATATTGGGAGTAGTGAGGGATGAGTGACATAGGATTCTATAGAGTGTCACTTAACTCCTTATATATATGGGGATGTGGAAAGGAAATGATAGTGATGGTGAGAAGGGAAAAGACTGTGACAACTGCGACAAAATGAGATTGTGATAAAAGAAAGTACTGTGATGTAAGTGTATCATGCATAGACGTGAAGATTCATGAGATGAAATGACCAGTTGACATGCTTCCAGGTGGCGATTCACAAAGTGACGAAAGGTATGAATATTCTGACAACGAAGGTATACACACACATAAATGAAACATTTGAAAATCGAGTAAATGATTCAATCCAGACCAAATTTTATTATAACCATTCTCAGTGTTGCAAAATTCATTTCTGAGTCAGACATAGGTGGTCAGCCTATATCTCACTATCCCGGGTCGAATATAGATGACCAGTCTATATTCTACCGAGGTTCCATGAATTTTGAAATACTCAGCTCAGTCATACTAATATTATGTCCTTCACGAATACAAAGACGTTCTGAATGATTAAGACAGGTGACCAAACTCGAGGTCAAATGATGAAACTATGCAAGGAAAACATAATGCGGTGACATATATGATACATGAGCATGCTTATATGAAAGACAATTATAGTAATCAACTAGAATAAATGAATATAATATACCAGATAATGAGATACAAATCTCATCACCTATGTCAGCAACTAACCACAAATGAGGCTTTAGCTTGGCAGGCAGACACGTGACGTTCATAGGGTTAAGTTTTCTTGAAAGTAGCTATAGTCTAGGTTTTAAAAACACTTAGTTCGCTATAGCCAAAGCTCTGATGCCAATCTGTTATACCCCCAAAATCGGGTCCAGCATCATGTAGCTGGGGTGTAACTCAATTGGTATTACAACACAAGTTCAAAAATGGTTTTCACTTCAATCATTTAGAATAAAATCATTTAACCAAAAGTGTTGAATTTACATTCTTAAAAGTAGTGCGGAAGTAGGCCTTTAAAATAGTTAAAAACGGTCCCCAAATGAATAATTAGAGTCGTCTATGACCATGCCATGCCCAGCCAAAACCTCCTGTAGCGTGCCATTGCTTAAAACCTGAAAATACATGCTAAAGTGTCAACACGAGGTTGGTGAGTTCATAGAGTCTAGTGAACAAGAATGTAATGCATATGAATGAAGATTTCCCAGCAAAGGCATCGTAAATCCACTCAGTTATAAGTCCCGCCATAAGAGACTTGTAACCTGTGTGTTCACAACCCACCGCCAAATATGATTTGGTTTGTGTAAACAAAAGTAATATGTGGTCCAAGATTCAAAGATAAGTGTAGCAATATCGCTATATGAAGGTAAAAGTGATAATGTAGCCATGGCGATGTCGCCATAAAAATGAATCTGACCATAAGCAAAACGCATAAATAGTTTATCGAACAAAGTTTCATAGCACCAGTTTAGGAAAGAATATTGATTGCACTAAGTTCAAGGCACCGAAAAGGTTTTCTAGCTATATGTAGGAGGTTACGCTCCCAAGTAATGTAGGTAATCACATACCTATGAAATGTAGGTAATCAAACATACCTATGACATGTAGGTAATCAAACATACCTAAGAAATGTATGTAATCAAACATACCTAAGAAATGTAGGTAATCAAACATACCTATGACATGTAGGTAATCAAACATACCTAAGAAATGTATAATATACCTAAGAAATGTAGGTAATCAAATATACCTAAGAAATGTAGCTACCGGTTCTTAACTTAGGCAATCTGTAAATAGCTTAAATTTATGCACTCATGTCCATGAGTAAAATAGCAAGTAGGTAACAAGTGAATAGTATTGTACTCGGATAATCAAACAAGTATTTAGATAAAGCTAAAAATATCTAAGTAATCAAACATGTAAAGCGAGTAATGCGTTTAAGTAAATCGAGCATGTATTCTCCCCCAAAGAGTTTACAAAACAATTAAAAGAGTAGGGGCTATGACTCACCTGGTGCGATAGCTACGATGACAAAAGTGGATACACGAAATGAGGTTCGATCTCTAACCGCAACCTAATATGAATGATATGATCTAATGTAAGAAATGAAATGATGCTACACATGCAAATACGTATATTATCGATACCACTCGTTAGTTTTGAAAATAACGTTTATCGTCGAAAAATATTTTTTTGATGTCTCGTTAAGTTAATAACCACTTTCCATGTAAATACGTTGAAACGGTACTCCACGATCCTCGTTTGGTGTTCTATCGGTAAATATAGTATTTTCGTCGTAAAATGACACTTTTCATGACTTGAAAATATGACCAAAGTGGTCTCGCAAAACTAGTCGCGAAATAGTGAATATTAAGAGTTAGGAAAGAAGCTCAGTAGTTTTGAGAAGATTTTCACCATATCTAAAAAGTCACAGAACTGAAGTTTGTCGATACGAGTTTCGATCATAAAGATAAATAGCCGCAAAGTGAGGTGTTTGGGCTGTTTTGGCAGATTCTGGGCAGTTTTCGGGAAAGTTTGGAAGACCATAAATTATTCATTATAAATCCTTTTGAAAAACGGTTGGATGTTTTGGAAACTAGGATAGGTGAAATAACTTTTTGTCAATGATGTAAAGTTTCCAGAAATGGGTTTATCAATAAGATAAACGGCTCTCAACATGTTGTATTACAAAAGTAGTTTTTCTATACTTGTAGGATTATTTTGCTAAAAAGCTGATGGAAATAAATAGAGTTTTGTCGATTTTGAAACGTGTATATCTTGGTCGTTATAAGCTTGTTTTCTACGTTGTTTATATCCTTGGGATCGTGGGACAACATACTAATATATTTTTGATAAGTCGGGATGGCTAGATCAAGTTTTACACCTCAGATTGGCCCTTGAAAATCGTGGGACAGCAAGTACAATTTTCAGAAAATAGTTTTCGTTGTTAAACTTGCAAAAATCATATCTCCTTCGTTATAAACTCGTTTTAATCCGTTCTTTCGCCCACGACTTCATTTTTGAAAGTATTTTCTAAATCTCTAGCCCAATGTTACTCGGAAACCCTTGAGTTTTCTATATTTGGCATTTTGGGACAGTAGCTTAAATATTGTTTCAAAATTGATTTTCCTAGTTTGTAACTTGTTCAAATCTTTACCAAACTACTCCAAATCAACTCCAAAAGTACCCAATCCTACCATACTCCTTCTTAGGGTGTCATGGGTTCCTACTCTTCACAAAAAATGGTGGATCTCATGAGATTGCTAATAAAAATTATAGATCTATGTTTATAAAGGAAAATGAGTAATAAGTTGTATGACAACCTATGTATACTTGCATAAATCTATATGACAATTGTAATGGATCAAAAATACATGTATGAAAGTGATGAAAAATAATATGTAAGCTTACTTGAAGTGTTATGTGAAAAAGATGATGAGATCCTTGTAATAACTTCAAGATTATTAACCAAAACCCCTTTGTAACACACTAGGATCGAGCTAGGATCATAAGGTTTACTTCTAATGGATGAAATGGCCAAGAATCAAGATCCAAATGGTGTATTTTTTCTGTTTTGGGTCGTGGCTAGGGAGGAGAAGAAGAGAAGAAAACCTTGTTTTATGATTTGTAAAAATAATAATAAGTGTTAAAGTTTTGGAGTAGAAATAAATATCTAGTTACTTGGATGGCATTTTGGTAATTAAGTGATCAATTAGAAGTAAAACTCTTGCACATGGAAGGATAAGATGAGTGTGTGGGAAGCTTGGCTAATTATCTAGTTCACGGAGTCGGTTTTGGTTCCGTTAATCGCTAAACGTAAATGGTTAAGCCGTGAAACGTAAATCCGGGTATCGTAAAAATATGAAACTTGAAAGAATGAATAAACTTGTCAAAATACTCCATAATAAAATATAAAATGAATGGTAAGTTCCATCGGGTTGCTTAAACGCTATTAAAACTGTAAACGCGAGTCTAAAAACGCGTAATTCGCGTAAAACGCTGAACTGGAAAACGTAAAATTCCAAAACGTAAAATGAGAGAAAATCATATTTCTATTGTTTATAGTATTTTATGGACATATCGGGATGCTGGAACGACGTTTAAACCCAAAAGCAAATCTCGGACACGGCTTCGTGATTTTTGCAGAAATGATCCGACGAGCGTCAAACTCTCGGATTATCGTTAAAATAGTTTATCTTACGAGAATATGAAATAAAAATTTTGGAAATGAATAGTGAAAATGAATAGTAATAGTGAATAGTAGAAATGAATAGTAACTTCTGAAATAAATATAAAATTTCGACGTTTGAAAAAGGACATGAAATTACTAGTTGTGACACCAAGGTGATACACTTTGATTCGACATGTAATGTATCAGGTTAAGGTGATACACTTTGATTCGACATGTAAATTTATAGTTGTGTATCACTAATCTAAACTCATGTATCAAATTGGTTATTAGTTGCTAAAATGTTAATTCGTATTAATACTTTATTTTTTATGTATTATTGCCAATATAGTTATTTATAAAATAGTTTATGTGATTGTTTAGACTAGATCTTATTTTTACAACTTTAAGTTTGATCTCACATTAACCCTCCCCTATATATATATATATATATATATATATATATATATATATATATATATATATATATATATATATATATATATATATATATATATATATATATATATATGACCGGACATGTAAAAATATTTTATAGCAAACCAAAGTAAAGTGTATCTTCTTTTCCCTTTGTCCTTTTCGTTGGGCACCTGTAAAAATAAATAATACACTACAAAATCTCATATTCAACCTTCAAAAAACCTATTTTAAACAAATAAAAAAAAACTTTCGTTCAAAAAAAAAGGAAAAAAAAACAAATGAAAAAAACACTAAAGTTAAAAAGAAATGAGGAAAACAACTACTGGCGCAAGCCAAGGCCTTCACTTGCGCCTTGGCACATGGGGCTAACGGTGTGGTGGCTCTGATGCATGGTTTTTGCAATCTTACAAAAGGTTTTACTTCTCAAGGGATCTTGAGAAGCTTGCAATTCCCATCAAGCAGTGTATCTGACCGATGTAGTATAGTGAGTGGCAAGCACCGAGAGATTGATCGTTCGCTAGGGGAATAGTGTTGTTAGGATTGAAAGCTATGTAAACTAGGTCTAAAGATGAGCGATGATTCTTTTTGTATTTTTTTTATATTTTATGAAAGCAAAGTAAAAATCTCGAGTATTGAAAGAGTGACGGAATTAATTACTTGTCAACTAACCCAAAATTACTACAAATACAAATAAAATTAAATAACAAGAAAATAAAATGTGATGAACTTCTTATGATGAGAAAAGCGTGTTTACTTAGATTTCACTACTCCCTAGTTATCTCTTACTGATTAATTGATTTGTTACAGTTGTTTGGATGAATGGTTGCATTCCTTAATACCAGTCGTGGGGCTGTGTACGTCCTTCCCCAACTTTATAAGCTTTTATCTCTTCCTATGACAACACGTTTAGTATCCTATTATGTCCTCGTAAACAGTTACTTATGCATTAAATACAACCAATTATATCATAGTACACATCTGATTACATTTCTTAAGACGTTTAAGCTTGTTACCTTATAGGAGATTAGCCAATTTTCTTAAGCATAACGCGAAATCAATCACCCAAATCAACTAATAACAAATCAAATACCAATAATTAACAACTAGGTTTCATTAGATCTAAGCAAACACAAAGAGAATTAAGCTAACATGTTAAAAGAAAGACAAGCATAAAAGATAATCGAACGACACATAGACATATTCAATGATTAAAATATTAATTTATCTTCAATTGAACATGGATGAAAGAAAGGTACGGAAACCCTAAGTTTACTGGAAAATTCGTCTAGGGTTTTTCTCCCAAAAGTTACAGCCTAAAAAGTTACACACAATGAAAGAAAAATAGAAAAATATATATAGATATACACTTCTGACGGCGTCAGGTTTTAGCCTCTGACGTCGTCAGGTCGCCGTGTCTTAGGGTTTCATATCACCCAAGAGATCTCTGACGCCGTCTATTTATACATGTTTTGGGCCGTCTCGTGTAGTGTTAAAGGGGGACGATCTTGCTCCAGAAACACTTGACGCCTTCAGGTGTTAACCTGACAAATTCTTCCAGGGCGTCTCAGCATAAAAATCCATGGTATCTTGTCATAAGGTGACGACGTCAGCTCCAAAGCGTGACGCCGTCAGGTGTTAAATCCTGACTTTTCTTGTTCTCTTCATTTTTGAGCATAAAAACGTCCAAAAAGCTTCAAAATGCTCAATTTTCCAGAATTAATGTCCCAAGTGCCTAAAATGATAAAAGAAACGATTTGAGGTAATATTTGATCACAAAAACACGATTTAGGGCTTAAATGAGCCCCTAAAAGCGTAACAAGTATTTCCTTATCAGGCTCCGTGCCACCTGTGTTTTGCGCAAGTTCTGCGTGACCATACCCAAGACTCTAAGATCAAAGAACCATATTAAATAGGAAATAAATGGTTCTGGTTGCATATCTATGATCTATCTATCGCGAAACTATAGTATAAAAGGTTCTAAATGAAGACATAAGAAAGACTCAAAGATAAAGCTTTCAATAGGAAAAAACTATTTTCAAAATATTTAACTAGCCCTAAACTAAGCTTAAGACCTGGCTGGGAGTGCGACTTACCTAGTTTGACTTCTTGATCAGAGCCTATTGGTGACGTAATCTGGATACTTTTAAAGCTTGAGTGGCCTGAAATAAGACAAAGAAAAACGCTTGGGTTAGTCGGAGCGTAAAGGTTGACCTTGCGAACCTGCAAATCATTAATAAGAACATTTTCACATTCATCCTACCAAGATCGTTCAGAACAAAAAGGATTAACTAAACATCCCACATAAACAAACCAAAATACATAAAATCTAAAGTACCATTCACAACCATCCTAGAACCACTTATGAACGACATAGATCATTAAACAAGCAAAGACCAGGTAAATCCTCAGTTGCAACACCAGCTCTTGTTGCTCCCTGAACATCTAAACATGCTCATTGATGTCCTCTTCTAGCACATTCCTAGCCTTAAGAAGGCCAGGAATTATCTCAATAGCTCATTGGCACATGGGGGGATCGATCCACTAGAATGTCCCACAATCGGAACCCTAAATCATCCAGACAACAACACAGTGAGTCATATTTAATGTAAATAACTCCCTCTAATTTAGTGTAACGATTCTTACCACGCTGGGGCAGCAGAAGAACCTTCTTATTGGATTTTTGTCCATCTAGGATGTCTTGGTGATAGCAACATCACCGCATCCGCAAAGCACAGTATGTGAGTGCGTGGATGGTAGTGGGTGTGCAATAATGGCCGATTAATCGTGTTCTATAAGAATGAAATGTTGAAAACTTGGTTGAAAAAAATGTCTCTCAACACAAATGTAGGTATGATATGTTAGGTGGATATTAAGGTGGGAAAAGTGAAATGGCATAAATACCCTCATGCCGAACAAATGTGAGGACTAACTAGGGTTTTAGTAACAAGTGTTAGCAAAAATCGGTAATTTGCAACTACAGTATCGGCTCAAGGGCATTTCTCCCAAAAAAAACCTAAACTTTTGGTACATAACTTGCAATTTTTCAGAAATATGGACATTTCTCGCAAAAATGACAAACTTATGGAATTTTTTGCAGTTTACTCATTTTAAAATCATTTCCAAGTGTTTGTATATGAATTTAAACAACAATTTTGTTAAAGAATCTTGATTGATCAATCTAGAATTTGTGTAAAAAAGATAATGGTTTTGGACAGATTTATAACAAAACAAAAAATTGATCAATCAACTCGAAATTATAGAAAAATGGTATGTCTATTTAAGTGTACTAGACGTATACCAGTGCAAAGCTATGATCTATAGCGACAAATAATTATACTTGCAAAATCGTGATTCTGGTTCGACCCTTGATACAAAGCGTGTGTTTTTTGAAATACAAAGAGTATATTTTTTAAAATTAAAATAGTGTTTATTTTTGAAAAGTTGTTATGTTTAGAATTGATCAAGAACAACATAATTTAATTGCCAAGTTTTTGAAAAGTTGTCAAGTTTAATGGATACTTAAGAGTAATTTAGGCAAATTACATTAATTTAAGTTTCAAGATTGCAAGAAAAAAAATACACTCTTTATAAGTGGTATAGATTAAAGATTAAGGTCTAAAAAATAATAAAAAGATAAGATTTATAGGCAACTTTGTATATTGTTTAATTAATTAAATGTTTTTAAAACAAAAGGACATTTTGGTATTTTATCATAACCCTATATCTCCGTTAGCATCTCATACATACCAAAAGCGCCCACACCAAACACACATAAATTCTCTCATCCGATTGAAATACAAACCCTAAATTTCCAAATCTTGCAAATCGGTGGTAAATAAAACTCAAATATTCGTTATAATGGCTCAATCTAGTGCAAATGAGCAGTTACCTACTCTAAATTCGAATGAAAATGAACAGATTCAACCTCCGGTGCAAACTCAGATTCAAGGTAGTGTTTATGCCTTTAACTTTTGAGATTTTTTCTTTTGTTTTTAATTTCTACAGTGATTATATGTGTCCTTCAAATTGATTGATTATGTTATGCTTTTAATGTAAATTTGATTTTTTATTATTAATTGTTTGATTATCCTAGCATGATGAGGGAATAGATCTAGTGAGAAGAAAATATGTAAATTGTTTGATGTAAATTTGATTTTTTTATAATTAATTGGGTTATAATTAGTTGTTTGATTATTTCTTATTTGATCATAACTCAACATGATGATCTGTAATGATAGTTAAATTACATAATTATTACGTAGATAAATATAAAATGAAAGAATATTTGTTGCTTCTTGTTTATCTTTCACTAGCTGACCTTTCATTTAAGGTTCTCTTCTCTTTGTGTTGCTTTTGCTTATGACCCCTTGGCCCTTTATCTGAGTTAAAATAGTCTCGGTTCTATTTGATTCCTTTTTAGTCTAAAAAACTATCCATCCGACTTATATCAAAGCAGATTCAAAGATATCTCTATTAACTTTTACTTGACTCTGCTTGACCTATTTTGCTTAGCGGTTAGAGTATCGCTTTCATATGGCGAGAGTCATTGATTCAATCCAATAGTCGGTAAAACCGACCGTGCTGAGATGGCTTGTTCATTTTCTGTTAATTTCGAGCCGACTTGTGTAACCTTTGCTTTTATGGTTTGTGGTCATAGCAAGGAAAAAAAAAAGATTCTGCAAAAGTTATAATAAAAAAAAGATTCTACAAAAGTTATAAGGAATATTTTAAAAGTTATTTAAGAATTTGAGATTAAGGGGATTAAAAATCACATAAAAGATATTTTTATTTCTTTTTTACTTTATGCTTTTCTCGATGCATTAGAATCACCGTATCGGAAAGTGATGATTTGGGAGTGTTGAACAAAAAACATGTTTAAAAAAACCGAATTAGACTAATAGAAGAGCTTATTGAGTTCTCTCATAGTCTGATAGAAAGTCAAAACTAAATAAATTTAATCAAAACATTGCAAGGGAAAATAACATCATAAAAATACGTGTGTTAAAATTATGAAAAAAAATAGTTGGAAAAAGAGGGGGCTATTTTTAAAAATTAAGTGGTTAAAATTAAAAGAAAAAATTGTAAGACAAATTTGGGTAATTTATAAACCTTAAGAGTTGAATGTAAAATAGCGTTATGTTTCGGCTAATAAAACTTATATTTAAGCTGAAATTTTTATAAAATAATTTAATTTTAAATTAAATTTAGTTGACTTAGCTCCGAAAACTGGACCGGATCGAACCGTACCAAAAACCGATTTGGTTCGAAAGTCCGAACCGAGGACCGGACCGAAATGTTCAGTCCGTGTCCGGGTCGGTCCGATCTAGTCCGGTTCGTAGGTCGGTCCGGTACAACAAAGCACAATAGCCGGTTATGTGTAAAAGACTGAACCGAACTGATGACCGAAAATGAGGTAAAGGGTGGACCAAGGAAGACCGTAATACATTTCCTGGTCCGGTTTCTCAGTTTGGGCCGGTCCGCAATCTATAATGCTCAGCCCTACTTAAGTGTGAAAGTCTTATTTTCTATAGTTTTTTTAGAAAATTAAAAATTTAATTAACACCCCTATACTTCATGTTTAAAAACTTACGGGTCACAGTGATACACAAATCAATAACAAGAATACATATATAAAAACGACTCATGTAATTTTTATTTGCCCTAAAAACTCTGTACACACATAGAAGTCTAAAACTAGTAATTGTAAAATGAAGATATACAACTTTAACGCAAGTTTTTGTAAAATTTCATAAACAACTTTCGTAATTATTTTTTAGCTTTAAGTCTAAGGGCTTGTTTATTTTTTTTCTTAGCTAAGGGTTATGTGGGTCCCTCTTCCCTTAATACCTCTTAATGGGGATGAGTGGGTATTTTCACTCTCTATGCACAAAGACCATCAAAGAGAATTGGTGGACCCAAATAAAAAAAATAGTGATATTATATATCCAAGTGGTCATTAAGAGGCATTAAGGAAAAAAGTAAACACACCCTAAGGATAGCCCATGAACTTGCCAAAATTTTTAATTATAGGTTACGAACTTTATAAAGTACCCATTATTACCATCAAAACTTTTACAAACTTTCACATATGGATAATATACTTTTTATCTCGCTTCTCATATAAGTAATGTACTTTTATCTCGGTCCCTCATATTGGTAATATACTTTTCCAAAATTTTCGCATATATGTAATATTTTTCAATACAAAAATGTTTGGATGATGATAATGGTATTTTATAAAGCCTGTAATCTAGGATTGAAAATTTTGATAAGTTCATGTGCTATTTGTGAACTTAACCATTTTTTTTATTCTTCATTCTCTCACTGTTTGTAACTCCTTATTTTCTATTTATATTTTTGGGTTAATTCCACAGATAACTCATGAACTTATCAAAATTTTCAATTATAGGTTACAGACTTTATAAAATATCATTATCACTATTCAAACTTTACAAATTTTCACGTATGGATAATATACTTTTATAATGGGAGGTGATTTGCACATTTCACAATTTGATTTACACACTCCAATTTAGTGTGTATTGTCATTTATAACTTTATAGGGGTGAAGAGGAGTACAAGTGTGATGTAAGGGTATATATAGCAATATACACTAAATTGGAGTGTATCAATCAAATTATAAAGTGTGTAAATTACCTCCCTTTTACAAATTTCCACACAAAAACCCCTTTTATTTTTACTTAAGCTGGTTATATTAATTGGCTCCGTAGGATTGCCATAAAATTAGATCTTGTGCGGGAAGATTTTAGCCAATAAATAACTTTGCACTCTAATACTCTATAATCCTACGCCTAGGCATGTAACGAATCAAATACATGTATTAATAGCTTGTATATAAATGGATCCTGGCGGGGTGTACATGTAATTAGTGTGTGTCAGTCATCACAACTTTCGACATGAATTAATACCGGCAGGTGGCCGTTTCATTCAGATGCTATCAATTGATTTGAGAACTGATTACTTTGATTTGAAATCCAAACAATCATTTCTGATTTCTGATTTATCCATAGAAAATTTATAAAAGTTAAACAGAAGCTTTACATGGAAATAGCTGGAGTAATTTATTGTATGATTCCACGCTTAAATGTGAGAGTAAAAGTTTGGAAAATTTCTAGTTACTGTATTTTGTTTCGTTTATTTTTGATATATATATAAAAAATAATAATAAAATAAAATTGTTTGGCTACTTAGACTATGTTTATTGGCAAGCTTGTCAATAAAACACATTGAAAATATATACAAAATAATAATTTTTTAATCTTCTCATACCATATTTCCTTTCAACCTAAATCATATGGCAATCTAAGTTGACAACCCACAACCTGTCACATGTCAATGTTTTAATGAATATCAGTTTTTTTTTTTTTTTTTTTTTTTTTTTTTTTTTTTTTAATACTTATTATTGGTTGTATGAATTGGTTAGGTTGAGTTGTTGATAAATGATAAAAAGATATATATTAGTTGTATGTATTAGTTATGTAGGTGGAGGAAATGGAAAATAATATTTTAATTAAAGATTAGGTTGCGATAGATCGTTAATAAAGATAGTCTTATTTACTTATTTTGAGTAGAAATAGTGTTGTTTTTTTTTTTTTTTTTTTTTTTTTTTTTTTTTTTTTTTTTTAATTCACAAAATATTTAAATTAGCATTAAAACTTGATCACATGTGCTGATTTTTAAGTGCCAACTCGCTTTTCATAAAAATTTAGCAACAAAAATAAAAAAGAAAAAAAAAATCTAGTGACTTTTAGCAAAGAGTTAGGAATGAACAAATACATATGTAACCGTTTAAGAAAAATGTGTTCGAACTTGTGCTACTGCGCTACCTTAAGAATATGACACATGTAATTATTTAAAAAAAAAAGGTGTGATTTGTGATGTTGTTCGGCTGATTAATGTTACACGACTACAACTAATATTGCACATGGCAAATTATTCCTTTAAAGCATAAAAATTGAAACACATTGCTCGATTGATTTGAAGTTGTTCAACCGATGACTTATTTTAATTTCATTTTTGTTTGACTAACGACTCTAGTACAGCGGCGAAGCTTGGATTTTGTAAGTGGGGGGTCGGGATCTAAATTTTTTTTTCCTAAGGCTATATTTCAGGTAAACCGAAATTTTTGGGGGGTCGAAACCGAATATACCGAAATTTTTCTACACGAAAACTATATACCCCCTACATCGCAAAAAAAATTTCGAGGGGTCGGGCGCCCCCCCCCCCTCCCCCCCCCCCCCGGCCCCTATGAAGCTTCGCCCCTGCTCTAGTAGACTTGTTAATTTTATGTGACTATAACGGGTTTGCTCGACCAAAATTAAAGATATCATCAACCATAACAATTTAACATCCATATCTGTTAAAATATTAACAGGTCACGGTAGGGTTGCGCATGGTCCGAAAACCGAATCGAACTGACCAATATCAGACTAGACCTAAAACAGATTTGCCCCAAAACACTGTACTAAGGACTAGATGTCTGTGTCAGTCGGTCTGATCCGGTTCGTCTGTTCGGTCCTGTCCAAAAAAGCTTAATGGCTGGTTTGGCATAAGACCGAACTGAATCAAAAACCCAATATGAGAAAAAAGATAAACCGAGAACCGAACTAAAATACGTTTGATGCGGTCTAATCTATCCGGTTTCTTGATTCCGTCTGATCCGCAATTTATTATGCTCGGCCCTAGCTCCCTCATTTACATAATTATATACGCGGTATTAATAAGTCTCCTACACATGTTACTAAAAAGATTACCTCTTTTTTTAACAAGGAAAATGACTTGGAGACCTAATTTGTGTGCCTAAACTCATGCCTAAACATATGTGGCATGATGTTGATAGTTTGTAAAAAAGTAGGTCCCTGACTGTAGCCATCAGGATGATGCCATATAAGCTTAGACATGAATTTAAGCCTCCTAATCATTACTCTTTTAACAATAATCCTTTTCCACATAACTTTTTTTTGTGTGGTGACTTTATAGTTTCATTATGCTCTTGAAAAGCCTACCCTATGCCATTTTGCCACAACATACATACCATATGTTTATAAAATAAGAAGAATATCTATCACCGCTTAGTGACTTTAATATTCCCTAGTCAGTTTCAAGGACAACGCCCCTTTCACTTTGCTATAACACACGAGATAACCTTGTTTCCATTTCGCCCCTATTTTTTTAAATCCAACAAACAGAAATTAATAAAAACCTACCTACTTTGATAGCGAATAATTATTATCCACTCTCACTCTACAACAAAATAAAAATAAAAAGCTTCGTTCTTTCATGGTCTAAGCTTCACTAACAGGTATCATCGTATTCTTTCACTTTTAATTAGTTTTATCATATGGGTTTTTATAGAATTAGGGTTTCGTATATTTTTTATAAAATTTATGCGAAAAGATTTGAAACCCATGATTTATTTTTGTTGATTGTTAGTGGGTTTGTTTTAGTTTTTAGCTAATTGTATGGTTTTATATGTTTGTGTAAACCCTAAAAGTTTTGTTTTTTATTGATTGGTTTAATGAATCTTTGTGTTTTTTAATGTTGTTTTGTTATGTTTTTGTTGTTTAATTATGTTTATTTTGTTGGATTTGTTGCTAGATATGGATGTAATTGATGCGAATAAGATTGTTGATGAGACTAGAATAAGTGGTGATCATTTGAAAATAAGTGATCCTGGTTTGGGTGGTGGTGATGCGGGGTCGGGAAATGAGGGTGGTGTTGAGGTGGTTACGACGACTAAGACGACTACGATAGTCGAAAGGACTAAGATTTCTGTTGTTGAGACGGTGCAAGAGGATAAAGGTGATGTTTTGATGAAGGAAAATGAAGGGCAAGGTAACGAGGGTGAAAAGAATGAGATAGAAGGGTTGTTTGGTGATTTGGTTGATGGTGAGTTTTTGGCTTGTGATAATGGGAGTGATGTGGAGCCGGTGGTCGAGGGTGGTACTAATGGAGGTAATTTAGGTGATGAAAATGAAGGGCGGGATATGATGGATGTTTGTTTACCTGGGGAGAAAGAGAAGAATGGTGAGGAGGGAGCGGCAGTTGTTGATGTTGAAGCGAATGTAGATGTGAATAAGAATGGTGAGGGGAATGCTAAAAGTATTGCGGATATATTTGATTGGAATGAGGATGTGGAGATTGAGGAGGGAAAGGTCGAGAAAAAGAAAGATGATGGGAGAAAGTTGGCGGAAAAGGAAGAAGCGAAAGATGCGGAAGAAGATGAAATGGAAGAAGATCATGATTTTGTTGCAGGTGATTTTGTGTGGGGCAAAATCAAGCATCACCCTTGGTGGCCTGGCCAGATATATAACCCTTCTGATGCTTCAGATCATGCAGCTACTTTGAAACGCAAAGGGCGTCTACTGGTGGCTTATTTTGGAGACGGGTCGTTTTCTTGGTGTTCACCATCACAGCTTAAACCTTTTGTGGATAACTTTCAAGAAATGTCAGTTCAGAGTGACTCAAAGAAATTTGTGAACGCTGTTCAGAAGGCTCTGGAACAAGTTAGTAAGCTTGTGCAAGCGGAATTGATGTGTAAATGTCAAAACGTTGATCAGGTTGAGAATGTGTGTCTTGGGAACAGTGGGATTAAGGATGGAGTATCAGTGCCAAAAGGGAACACAATCAAGGTTTTGATGGATCGAATGGTGCCAGTTGAACTTCTTTCAACTTTGCAAGCTTCGGTTACAATGGATCCTGGTATGAAACTGCCTGAGCTTGAACTAACCGTGCTGAAAACTTGCTTGAGAGCTTTTTATAGGCGAAAAGGTGGTTATGTGCTGCCAGAATATCAGAATCCAATGTATATTGAAGGTCTTGAAGACGAGAATATAAGTGGGAATGTTGCTGATTCTGATGTGAATGGACCTTCAGAAGCTAAGTTGAATCAGAAAAGGAAGCAGAAGAGTGTGGCGGAATTGTTGGGCGACGATGAGCCTAAAGTTAAGAAAGCAAAGTCATCACTGGGGATTAAGAGGGAGAGAAGGAAGCCTTTGGTGGTGTCGGTAACACCTGAAAGTGATCATGAAAGTGATGATGGTGTTGATCTTGAAAATGGTGGTGGTGTTGACGAAGACATGGTATCTCCACGCCAAAGGAAGAAGAGCAAGTACCTTTCACCACCTTACTACAGTCCTGTCGTGAATGGAAAACTTTCAGGTTCAGGTTCATTCAAAGAACCGAAAAGTGAAGGTGAGAAATTACTTGAAATTGATGCTAAACAGCCTGAGGATTCATTGATGAAGAGCAGTGGGAAAAGATCTCGTCAAAAGAAATCTCAGCAAGAACATAAGAAGACGATTGATGCTGATGTGAATGTGGAGAATGTGTTGAATGGGCTGTTATGTGCAGCGCTTGATCCTGCGGGTTTTGTGGGAAAAAACCTCCCATCGATTACTGACTTCATCTCATCCTTTCGGGGATCCATCTTTGAAGAAGGGTCCAAGTCCAACGACCAGACTGATGGAGTGAAGGATGCTACTGTGAAAGATGCTATTGTGACTACTCTTGTCATAGAGTTCCCACCTGAAGTCGCTTTACCAACCAAGCCTGAACTCTCGAGAATGTATAAGGAGTTTGGGGACTTGATCAAGAAGGAATCACATATTGATGGGTCTAGTGCTTTTGTTGTGTTTGGTAACCTTGCAGATGCAGAAGCAGCTCTTGCTATGTCGCTGGAGAAGAAGCCGTTTGGGGATGTGAAGTATCATCTTTCTGAAGGAGCTGTTCCGCGTGTTAAAAAGGGTTCACGAAAGTCGGTTGCTGGAGACACATCGGAATCACGAAAGTCAGTTGCTGGAGACACATCGGACCTTGCGTTCATCGAGCTGAAGCTAGAGGCAATGAGCGAAACAGTGAAGAAATGTGAAGCAAATGAAATGAGTGCAGAGGTGAAGGCGAGTTTGGAAGGAGGGATCAAAGAGGTTCTCGAGAAGGTTGGTAAAATGAAGGCGAACTCAGTTTAGTTTCTTTTTGGTAGTAGTAAAACTAGTATTTAGATTTTGTGTTTATAAGAGATCTGATGGATGAAAATAGATGCATCTGTGTTGTTATCTTCTTTTCGTTGGATTCTAGTACATCTTATATGTGCTTGTGATTTTTCTTTCTGTGAAAACCTGCTTTTAACTTATTGGTACATCTGAGGTTTCAACTTCTTTTTTTTGGTGGCATAGCTGTGTGTTTGTGCTAGTTGCTAGTTTATTACTTCCGGACTCTTCATACAAACACTTTGCTTGATAAATTTAATGAATCAATCACATTATCATCCACAAACAACCATGAAGGCATCACAATAGTTCGATACACCCGAAATCACAAAAGGACATAAAAGCGTAAAAGTAAAAAGAAACTTGTACATCAACAGTGACAACCAATTTTCATGAAAAGTACTACGTGCACACAAACCATTCGAATGTATTACATATTCACATGATTACTAGGTGATATGAAAAATTAGTCATCTACAGGATCTTGGGGAGTCTCATCTGCACTGCGCTTGATGGTAACAACGGGGCATTCACAATGCTTCACACAAAACTCACTGACAGTTCCTACAAACACCCTGTTTCAGAGAGGAAACAAATATAATAAGCATAACGCTACAATTCATGATGGTATTTAAATAATAATTATTGATATAGGCGTTAGCTAGCTAACAAGTAACAACCGACATATGGAATCCTAGATAAGCTAAGAATCTATATCGTAAACAAACATTATGTTTTATCTCTGCCACATACCAACCAAAAGAAACCATTACCATACCATGAGGAAATAATTGCGGTCATCATTTAGTAATAACAACTCATTGGGGGAATCACCTGAGCCGTAAATGATTGTGAATTTGTGATCGTCACTGTCTAGTGTTTGTAAAAGTGTTAGGATCTACTACCAAACTTGACATAAAAGAGAGGGTGCAGCAATGACGAATCCATAAATGTGGCACGATGCGATGGCGGTGCGGATGATGATAGGGTGAAGTGGAGGGTGGCCCCAAAACTAAAACAAGATATAGTAGGTGCAATATTGTATATACTTATTTGTATAGGTGTCGTCTTAGGTAGGCAGTTCCTTTGCAGTCTCGGTCAATGTCATGTATCATCAAAAAACATTGCTGAAGTTTCTATCTAAAGTGTTCTTTATGCCAAGAAAATAGACAAGGGCTCTCTAGTCATTTCGCAATTTTTCCTCTTACCTTTTCCATGTGTTAACAGGAAGTCACAGCTGTGACTTGCATTTGCCTTGCATGTATATTTCGTTTCAAATGAGTAGCTTTCTTACATAAAAAGTAAAAGTAAAGTAACTCCCAATACCGTCTTCCACGGGTTATGGGTCCCAATACCGTCTTCCACGTTGTATGGGGGAGGTTGAGATGTAGACAACCATACCCCTACCTAAGGTAGAGAGGCTGTTTCCGGTTCTACCTAAGGTAGAAAGGACCTCCGGCCTTTTGTAGGGAGTGAGGATGTTTTTACTAAAAAGATACTGAGTAGTCTTTATGAAAGAGTTAGTTAAGCCTCGTAGATTAGGATGAACATTAACAGAGTTGCAGATTTTTTTTCCCAAGATGAAGGATAAATGAGGAAACGTACTCAGAATCTAAATAAGTAAATAATATGCATACCTCTGGAATGGACCAAGACCCCTGTTTCCAACAACAAGGAGGTCAGGTTGGATTCTTTTAACCTCATGGCAGATTACTTCTTTGGGATCACCCTTCTTAACCCATGCTTCACAAGCAACCTACAAGAGACTTAATTAGCACAACGACTGGCAGAAATGATACATGGGTTAATAATAAATTGATCACAATGGGAGTATTAGACTAATCTAAGTTTCCTTTTCTTGCACATGTGAGAGATAGTGGTGTGTCTCTGTGTGCGAACGCGCACGTGCGTGTGTGAAAGGGAGAGGAAGAAATACCCCTATTTCGTGACTTCTCTTAAAGAAGTACTCCAGCAAACGAGCTCCTTTAATCTTGTCCCTACGATTGGCATCTCTGAAATCTTCAGGTGAGGCGTATATACTATCGACATCATCAAAACCTAGCAGAATACAAATGAAGGAATGAAATGTCATCAGCTTCGATACATTTTACTATCAAACTTATAGCAGGTTTGTCTCAGAAGTCAAGCGACATGCAAAGGAAGAGGGACAAGTAATATTCATTTTTTTCCAGTATTTCTAAAAGCATGGCCGCCAGAGGAGTTTAAGCTGGCGGGAATCCAACCTGAGACCCCCTTTGGAGAATCCCAAGCTTCCACCGCTCGGCGACCCCGACCGCGGCCCCCATGGGGTAAGAGGGACAAGTTATTTAAGTGCATGTTGATAGGCAAGTCTGCAAAAAACAAAAAGGAATGGAGATGCATGTTAGATAATGAGGGGACAAAACTGGATCTTGAGATTAAAGGGAATGCAGAAAGTAGAAGGGGGGCCCAAATGCGATTTCATCCCCATCTTGATGATATGCAATCACATCCATTTCCATTTTGCATTCTTGAACTAATAATTATGCAGAAACATCAGAGTAACATTTAACATTCTGGTGATATACATATGTCAGTGGAAGCAGGGAAGCTTATTATAGAAGCTTATTATAGAAGCAAATGACAGTAGTTTTCAACCTCGGCAAGTTGAGAAAGCATGTTTGAAAAAGGTGATTTCAAAGGCTATGTAAATGCTGTGTATGTAGTGCATACTTGAAATGCAGGAAAGAAAAATGTTGTGTTTCACTATCATTAGTTGTCAGATAGCAATATGAACTTCAGCGTTTTTGGTAACCATGGTTTCTGACCTTTTGGCAGACTAATCCACGGGGTTTGAACCCACGGCCACACAGATTCAAACCGGGTAAAGCCCTCCCTTTTCAGGAGGTTGGCGTGACCACTTCATGATTGTTTGCACCTAGACCTCGCACAGATTAGTGGTATTAGTCACAAGGCTTTTACCAATAGGCCACCCCTGATTGGTTTACCGTTTACCATTTCATACTATTAAATTAAAATACGGAAGTTCTGGTCAACAGTATGTATGGATGATATTCTGTATATATAATTTAGTCAAATAAAGCAACATTTTCCTAGATCACTGGTATTTCTTGTGAATAAAATGGAACCAAAATTAAGAGGAGATTACCAAAAACTGGCCATTTCTGGAAGCAATGAAATGGCATTAGCAGATCAAAGACAGACTTGATCACTATTGGAAATTGGCATTAACAACATTCAAGGGTGTGATGGTTTTTAACATGTTTGTTTTTAGGGGTATGGGTTTGATTCCTTAAAACTAAGCATACTCCAGAACCAGGGTTGGTTTAGATATTCAAACCCATTCCTACTCCCCTCTATATATATATATAAGTTAAAACCATAACCTACGTGGTCAATAAGCCGAATTGGAAAAGGAACTATGAAAATAAGTTGGTACATTTTAGCCATAGCTCCACCCAATAATACCTAAAAACAAAAGGGTGCCATCTAGAATCTAGACTAACCAGAAGAAATGACAGGTCATTTGCTATTAACACCCATATGAATTTTGTTAGAATTCATACACGTAACGATTATAAAAACAGGAGATCTGAAAGGAACATGCCATAAAGTTTAATAAGCGTCAAAAGATGCTAGCATAATCATATAATGTAAAAGATCGGATCAAAATTGTTATCAACAATCACATAACGTAAAATAATAGATTATAGAAACTCAGAATCTAAATCAGTCTATATCTGATTTCAGAAACATTAAAACCACTTTAAAGTTCGGCACAGACAAGAAACTACAAAGTAGATGGTAATAAAACAGAAATGATGCATGAACCTAGACAGGAAATTCAATAAACACCTGAAATACTATTTCAGCATACAAGCTCATAAACTCAAAATCTACAACAGGGATCTCAAATAAAAACTATCATCAATCAATCACATTGCGTAGAATAACAAATCACGCAATCAACTAAAATTTAATTTCACCAACTCTAAACTCGCTACAAGGTCCACAACAGAAAACATAGTAGACAATGAAAATTTGGTACAAGCTGCAGACACGAGACATCATGCAGAGATAGCATTTGATAAACATCTAATAAAGCTAAATGCAGCATACGAAGTCATAAAACCCAAAATCAACAGCTGCAATAATGAAATAAAACTGTCATCAGCAATCACACTCAAGTTCCATATCCACAACAAAACACAAAATGGATAGCCTAAACCTAAAATGAGAAGAATGATAAATAACCATAACCACACATTTGAGATGCGGCGACTTGAATTAGATGCATCTCTATTCATTTAGATGCATCTTAATTAGTTTCGAAAGTGATTTTGAAGCGAAAACGACGCAAAGTAGTACTAGCAACAAATTTGACCGGTAGGGGACGAAAAATACATAGGATTCGCCTAACTTGATGAAATGCATCTAATTTTTTGCTAGAACATATATTAGGGTGCATCTAAAAGATTAGGGATGCATCTAATTCAAGTCACTGCATCTCTAATTTGTGATTATAGTTATTTCTCATCCTTCTGATTTTAAGATTTCTTCTCATTTGATCCTAAGTCTAGCCTATGAACCTAAAATCTGCATATATCACATAGAGCTGCTACAGTTCCATTAACATCTAAAAACACTAATTCACATACAAAATCATAAAACTAAAATTAAAACAGATATAAACAATCACATCACGTAAAATAACAAACTAATCTAATAGAACACCTCACTCGCGTAAAATTCACTTCACAAACTCCTAACTTCACACCAAAACACAAAACCGCTATAAAAACAAATCTAAAATCATCATTAACACACCTATAACCTAACTTCTATAACATCTAAAAAAATGTTGATTTTCATTAAAAAAAAAAACACATCACACGTCATAAAACCGATATCGCCTAAATATTAATCAGTGATAATCACACAAATCTTAAAATCAGTTAAACACACAGTAGAATGTGAAAAACAATATAAACACAAACTCAACTATAAAATAAACCATAAAATATGCATCAATCACATAGACCTCAAATCTACAGGAATGCTAATATCAACAATATCACATCAGACGTCATCAAAACCTAATATTCGCCAAAAAGTGAATCACATAAACGGTTTTAACCACAGCAAAACATGTAATATGATATCATTTTAATCTCAACAATGACACATCACAAGTCACCAAAACCTAATTCGTCTTACTTTTAACCACATAAACCCTAAAAATCACTTCAACTCACAGCAGAACGCGTAAACCTACATAAACACAAATTCGACAGACTAATAAACCGTAGAATCTGCATCAATCACATAAAACCTCAGTTCTACAACATCTAATAACGCCGAATTCATCTGTAAACCTAAATCACCTAAAATGAATCATATAGGCCCTCACTACACAAAACACACAGTAGAGGTGTAATAACGATCCAAACAAGAAGTAAATAGATATTCAAATGAATAGAAACTGAAAAATAATATCAAAAGCCCTAAAATCAGTTTAAAAAGTGTTATAAAAAGTAATATTATTATTATACCGTCTTCATCAGGAGTTTGAACATGAAGAAAGAGAAGCTTAAAACCAGAAGTATTGGACTGAATGATTTTATTTATAGTCCATTCGAATGCAGATTTGCTGCTGATTGAAGCGTGTGGATATCCTTTCATACTTGACTCGTTTACTCCCATCATTATCCGTGTTTGTGGTGCACTCGGTGTTGCCATGATTGAGTGAGTGATTGATTCTTGTTTGACACGAAATAAAGTGGAGAAGAGTGAGAGAGGGAGAGAGGGGAGAGGTGTTTGTTTATATAGTTGTTGTTGACTGTGTTAATTAATGCGTCGACATGTGGCGTCGGTAGGGAAATTTGGGATATTGGATGCGTGGAATTATGTGATTGGTGGCTGGGTGTTGAGGTGGTGTGTGGGCCTAGTAAGAAATAATTTCAAAGAGTATATGTTACGTGGTAAAGGACACGAATGCAACTAAACACCATATGGCGGACTTAGGTGCTGCGAAATTAAGGTGGTTCCTTTCACCTACTCAAGGTGATGAGATATGTAGGTCAACATGTCAATTGGGTCTGGTCGGGTCTGTGTGGCACAATTAATATACAACTAAAAATGGTAAATTCGAGCTATGATACGAACCATAAACAACCTTATTCGTACGCTTCTTTTTCAAGCACATTTACCTTTTGAATATTTGAATATTTACCTTTTTCAAGCACATTTATCTTTTGAATATTTGACCATCTACTGCTATTAATAATGAGGTACTTTTCACTCGCTTTTTTTCACAACAAATAAGATTACACACTTCTACGTGTGTTTGGCTGCCTATGTTACTCTCACTTGTATACTAATCAGAAGCTTGAACCACGTGTCACCCCCGTTTTTTTTCTTGATTATCCATCCAATCATCATGGGTATCGTTGCCTTGACTTAAACACAAATAAAATCATACTTTCGCACCTTGTGACATTTGATGAATCAGTATTTCTATATGGTTCGAATACTTCGACATCAACACCTTTTAGACATTCAACCAAATATTATACCACAAACCATTCGGCAAAGTATATTGCAAAATTCCTAACACAATATTGATAGTCCATATCAATGATCCACCTGATTCACCAATTCAGTCGCAACACTCAGCCCAATGTCAACCTTGCATGCAACAACCCATTAACATACATGAAACCCAACAACCTGCTGCACTACTTGGGCACTAAAATGATTAGGTTCAAACAAAAAATACCCCAACCGAACATGTCCCACAAACAACCACTACTGAGCAGCCTTCACCCCCCACCACGACACAAAATACTCCAAACCTGAACCTGTTGTCTACTCATCCCATGGTCACACGTTTTCGAGTCTGGAGTAATAAAGCTACTCAATGTTTAAACCTTAATGTTTCTACCGTTTCTCCTCTTCCAAACTCGTATCGTGATGCGTTTAATGATCCATATTGGCAAAATGCTATGTTTGATAAATACAAGGCACTAATTAAAAATAATACTTGGACAATTGTACCTCGCCCTAAAGACGCGTACATAGTTCGTTCCATGTGGTTGTTTAGGCATAAGTATTTAGCGGATGACACTCTTAGTCACTACAAGGCATTGTTGTCCCAATATGTTCGGATCTTTGTGTGTGAGTAGAAGTGTGATTTGCAAACAATATAAACAAGATAACTTATAATTTCTTCTAACCAATGTAAAGTTACAATGTATCAAGTATTTATAGGTTTCAATCGGTATGAATCGAACCGACATGACTCTTCACATATTTCTACAGGTTCTAACTAAAATAACTAACATAACCGAATTACGGTTATAAACTTTCTAATGTACACATTCGGTCCTTCAAGTTTAACTAAAGCAATATCGAGATTATAACTTGGTTCACATTCTTCTCCTTAATCTTGATCGTTGCTTTGTCCAAGGTCTTGTACTCCGAGCATTTGTCTCATAGTTGTAAACTTGAGTCTTTGTAAAGCTTTCGTTAAGATGTCTGCTCTTTGTAGTTCTTCGTTAATGTGTTCTACTTTAATATGACCATTTTCTACGCATTCACGAATGAAATGATAGCGAATGTCTATATGCTTGCTCCTTCCATGAAATACTGGGTTCTTCACAAGTGCTATTGCTGATATGTTGTCAACTTTAAGCGTTATCCTTTTTTCTTCTTCTCCAGTTAATTCACTGAGTAAACGTTTTAACCATAAGGCTTGACATGCTGCTGCAGTAGCTGCCATAAATTCTGATTCACATGATGATAGCGCCACTGTTGGTTGCTTCTGAGTACTCCAAGTAATGGGTGACTCTCCAAAGTAAAATACGATTCCATTAGTTCCTTTTCCTTGATCTGTGTTGATTCCATAACTACTGTCACTGTAACCTATTATCTTGCAGCCGCCTTCTTCCTTATATATTATTCCATGTTCCTTTGTTCCTTTCACGTATCGAATTACGTGTTTGATTGCCGTCAGGTGATGTTCCTTTGGGTCTTGCATAAATCTGCTGAGTAGTCCGACTGAGTAACTAAGATCTGGTCTTGTATGCAATAAGTATCTTAGGCTTCCAATTAAGCTTTGGTAGTAAGTTGCGTCAACTGAGTTTCCATCTTTCGCCTTGACCAACTTAGTGCCGGGATCCATTGGTATCTTTGTATCATTGCAATCCGTCATATTTGTTTCCTTTAAGATCTTGTTAATATAACCTGTCTGCTTGATTGTAATCGCTCCTCCTGTCTGTGTAACTCCTATCCCAAGGTAATATGCTAGCAATCCTAGATCGCTCATTTCAAACTTTTCTTCCATCTGGGATTTGAACAAGTCTATTTCCTTCTTTGGAGTGCCTGTGATTATTAAGTCATCTACATATACTCCAACTATAAGTGTGGAATTCTTGCTCCTCTTCGTATAAACTGCTTGTTCGAGATTACACCTTTTGAAATCTAATGATTTCAAGGTTTGATCAAGCTTCACGTTCCAAGCTCTTGGTGCTTGTCTTAAGCCATACAATGCTTTGGTTAGCTTGTATACTTTTCCTAGGTTTCCTTGTTGAATGAAACCTTCAGGTTGTGCGACATAGACTTCCTCCTTTAAATCTCCATGTAAAAATGCTGATTTTACATCCAAGTGATGTACTTGCCATCCATGATATGCTGCTAGTGCTAATATTAATCGAACTGTTTCTATTCTAGCAACTGGTGCAAACACTTCATCAAAGTCTATTTCTTGTTCTTGTACATAACCTTTTGCTACTAATCTTGCTTTATATTTGATGATCTTTTCTTGTGCATCTCTCTTGGTTTTATAAACCCATTTGAGTCCTATTGCCTTCTGATTTTCTGGCAATGTTGTGAGTGTCCATGTGTGATTCTTGTTAATCGAATCTAGTTCAGCTTTCATGGCCTCAATCCATCTTTCATCTGTTGATGCTTCCTTATAGTTACGGGGTTCTTCTTCTATGAATAGTAGACTTTCAGTCTCAACTATACGTGCTATCCTATATACATCCTTTATCTCTTTGAAACCTCGTACTGGTGTATCATCAAATCTTTGTTCTGAGCTTCCTAATGAGCTAAAAGTAGCTTCCTCTTCATCTTCTGAGTGGGGTTCGTAAGTATATGCTGGTGGTGTAATTGGTGAGTCTAGATCTAGTATTGGATCCGTTATTGGTTCTTGTGCTGGATACATGTCATCATTGTGTTCTATGTTGACTGGTGTAGGATTTCCATTGTCAACTTCTTCTACCACAAAACTAGCCCAAAATGTGTCTTGTGTACTTGTATCCTCTCCACTCTTATCCCAATTCCACGGTTTTGTTTCCATAAACTTTACGTCCCTACTAACATGTCTTTTCTTTCCTACTGGATCATATAGCCTACAAGCTTTTGATCCTTCCTTTACTCCTAAGTAAACCATCGGTATGCTTCTATCATCTAACTTCTTCAAGTGAGGTATCGTTATCTTAGCATAAGCTGTGCATCCGAATATTCTTAGGTTTTCCAAGTTTGGTTTCCTTTTGTAGAGTGCTTCATATGGTGTATTATCTTCCAAAGCTCGTGTAGGTACCCTATTCAATATATAGATGGCGTGCTTGACTGCTTCTGCCCAAAAAGTTAAGGGTAATTTCATTGCTTTCATCATACTCCTAGTAGTTGATAACACCGTTCTATTCTTTCTTTCAACCACTCCATTCTGTTGCGGTGAGTATGGTGCCGTTAACTGTCTTGCTATTCCAATCTCCTTACAGTATTTAGTGAATTCATTTGATGTAAATTCACCACCTCTATCCGTTCTTAGCATTCTCAACTTCAATCTTAACTCCATTTCAATCTTCTGTCTAAATTCCTTAAATGTGTTGAATGCCTGATCTTTCGATGTTAGAAAATAGGCCCACATAAAACGTGTGCAGTCATCTACTAATAAGAAGATGAGCTTCTTTCCAGAGTGTGTGGTTGGACTTATGGGACCACAGAGATCTCCATAAACTAAGTCCAATGGGTTCTTGGATCTGAATTTAGCTTGATTGGGAAATGGGGTTCTGCTGTGTTTTCCTAATAAACATGCATCACATACTTGTCCTGCATGATTTATCCTTGGTATTCCTTCTACTAGACCCTTTCTTGTCATCTTGTTGATATCGTCAAAGTTCAGATGACCTAATCTAGCATGCCATAACCATGCTTGGTTATCCACATTTGCTAAGAGACATACAGGTGCTTCTATCTGCAGTCTAATACTGTATAGTCTATTTTTGGATCTTTCTACTTTCATCAACAATTTCTTATTCTTATCATACAAAGTCAACTTGTTTCCATCCATGATGATCTTACAACCTATTTCAGTGAGTTGTCCTAGACTAAGTATGTTGCTCTTGAGGTTTGGTATGTAGTAAACATCTGAGACTATCTTTTGTTCTTTGTTTCTACATCCTAGTAATATTGAACCTCTACCCTTTATCTCTACGTACGATCCATCTCCAAAACGAACGCGTCCAGTGATACTTTCATCAATATCCTTAAAATGACTTTTGACTCCCGTCATATGGTTGCTTGCACCATTATCTAAATACCATATGCTAGTGTCTTTTGTAGCATATTTTCCGGGTTGTATTTGTCCTTCATTTAACAATACTTCTTCGTGTGTAGTCATTAACAGTGATGGTTCACCGTCTTCTATGATAAGGTTTGATTGTTCCTGAGTTGTTGATGGGCTTCTACATTCTTTCTTAAAGTGTCCATGTCTCCCGCAATTGAAACATTTCACTTTCTTCTTCCACTCACTTCTATTCTTATTGTTCTTGTCATTTTGAGTTGAATTTTCTCCATTCGAGTTATCTCTATTTCCTTTATTTTGCCAGTTTCCTCGTGTGTAGTTTGATCTACCCCTATTCTTGTTGAAACGTTTCTTACATCTACAGTGTTCGCCTTGTGCGAATAATAGGTTATCCTGGCTTTCTGCTTGTCCTCCCTTTCGGAGTTTTATCCTTTCTTCGAATGCTTTTAACTTTCCAGTGATCTCATCTAAGGTGATATCTTCTAGATCACTTGTCTGTTCTATGGATGCGACTATCTGAATGAACCTATCGGGTGTGGAATCTAATAGTTTCCGTACTAAAAGTGATTCATCCATGGTTTTTCCTAATTCTTTAGTCTTCATGGCGTAACCATTTAGTTTGTTCGTAAATGCATCCACCGTTTCATCCTCCTTCATTTGAAGTGTATGAAATCCAATCATAAGTGATTGTAACCGTGCTTGTTGCACTTTCTCTTCTCCAACGTGTCTCTTTCTTAACGATTCCCATAATTCTCTTGCAGTTTTACAACTTGCTACTTGTAATATCACATCTTCAGTCACCGCTTGATATAGAAGGGCAATAGTTGCCTTATCCTTCTTATCATCTAATTGGGTGTTCTCCTTAGGTTCTATAGTCTCCCATAAACCATGTGCCTCTAATATAACCTTAATTTGTATAGCCCAAACAGTGTAGTTTGTGGTTTTGAGTTTAGGGCATTGATATTGTGTAATGGGTGTAATGGGTTTTACTATAGTGTTATTTGTATTGGTGTCATCATCTCCACCCGACATCCTAGATGTGTTTATGATCTTCACCTTCTAATTCGTATGGGAAATCTATCCAATATGGTATATCCTACTACTACGGGAACATAAATAGTTATCCGGGAATCCTAGTAATACGGGATCAATATATAGTTCTCGGGATTTCCTAATAGTATGAAAAATGAATATCTATACTAAGCGTATAAATGAAATCCGAAAAATGATTATTGTGACCTCGTATGTTGTGTTAAGACACAATCGCGTTTCCCACTTGTGTGTCGATACTATAAGTTATATCACCACGTACATTTCTTTCCTTGTATCCTTTCAAATTCAAATCGGCTGTGTTGTTGTCGAAACAATATACCAACCAACCGTCACGTTGTTCTTTCTTTCCTTTTCGACTTGGTTCCTACTACGTGCCTTAGACCCTTGTTATGTCTCGGCTTTTCCTCCAAATCCACCCGAAGTGAGTTTGGCCACGATCAACTCCAAAAAAGTGGTTGTCGTTGTTTTTCTTTCTTTCCAAGTCCCTCGCAAAACGAGTCCCTCGCAGTGAGTCTCGGTAAATTTTTACCGTAGAAAATAATTTTGCTTTTCTTTCTTTTCTCCTTTCAATACCCTACGGTATTTTTTACCAACGTCTAAACAAAATGATTTGTTTGTCGTTCTGCTGTTGCTTGTCTCCTATGCTTCGTTGTTTCCACAATACTCTCGTCGTTCTTTTCTTTTTCCTTTTTTGTACACACCGTATATCAACAATCCTTTAATACCTAATCGGTATTCTTTCCAGCGAGTGATCATTTCGCTTCTATCTTTCAAGTTTTGTTGTTGCTCTTGTATTGCCAACGTGCTTATTTGTTTTGTTATACCGGTATCCCTTCTATCTATCCAAGCAACGCCTTCAAATATGTTTATGCGCTTCTTTTCCTTTTCTTGTGTATCACGGTATCGATACACAATCCTCTTCGACGTCTTTTCTTTACCCTTGTTGTGTTGTAGTAGAAAACAAACAAGTGCGTTCTTGTTATTGTTAACAAGAAATTCTTCTAATCCTTTTCTGGTTTTGTTGCAGCGTACGAATAATCCAACAAACCAAGGCACCACTTTTTGGTTCGGTGTCCTTCCTGTTTGCAAATTTCGACACAAAGAAAGTTGTATACGACTTTCCTATGTCCCTAAGTTATCTAGGCAATCCCTTCTAATGTTAACAAGGTTCAAGGGATTTGCGTTGTTCCTGAAAATAAATTTCAGCGTGGGGTTTTTTTTTGTTTCTGTTTTGGTTTTGGTTTCTATGTGTCTCAATACAAAGTTTCCTGGTTTCTGTTTGTGTTCTTGATGGTGAAACGAGAAGGTACAAACAAGGCTCTTGATGCCAATTGTTGTCCCAATATGTTCGGATCTTTGTGTGTGAGTAGAAGTGTGATTTGCAAACAATATAAACAAGATAACTTATAATTTCTTCTAACCAATGTAAAGTTACAATGTATCAAGTATTTATAGGTTTCAATCGAATTACGGTTATAAACTTTCTAATGTACACATTCGGTCCTTCAATTTTAACTAAAGCAATATCGAGATTATAACTTGGTTCACAGGCATATCTACTAGTAGAGGTGGCAATTTGTGCCCAAAATGAAAAAAATTAGCTAATTTTGGCTACTTTGTAAAAGACTTGACGCATTTAGCCCCCCCCCCCCCCCCCCTCCCCCTTTTTTTTTTTTTTTTTTTTTTTTTTTTTTTTTTTGAAATGGGCATATTTAGCCCATTGAAAAGTTAAAAAGGCACTAACGGGCACATATTTTCTCTTAATTGAAGAACATTATAATCGTTTTTAAAGAAAAACTTATATATATATATATATATATATGTATAATATATTTAATTTTTTAAATATAAATGAAGTATTACGTTTAAGGAATTTATTTCGTCATTTTTGGTCTTCTATAAAGTGATTTGTATAACATGTGCCCGTTTGACCCGTGCCCGCCCGACCCGTTTTGCCACCTCTATCTACTAGCGAATGGTAGCAGATATTGATGTTGATGAGACTTTTAGTCTGATTGTTAAACCAACTACTATCCTGACAGTTCTTAGTCTTGCGGTTTCTCGACATTGGCCTGTTCATCAGCTTGATGTCAAGAATGCCTTTTTACATGGTGATTTATCTAAGACTATTTATATGCACCAGCCTCCGGGTTTTCAGGACTCGCGACATCTGGATTATGCTTGTTTACTGCAGCGCTCCGTATATGGTTTTAAACAGGCCCCTCGGGCTTGGTTTCAACGTTTTGCGGCTTATCTCAACCGTTTTTTTTTTTTTTTTTTTTTTTTTTTTTTTTTTTTTTTTTTTTTTTCAGAGTCGGTTTGACTCATCTCTATTTATTTATCGATAAAGGTACTTAGAGGGGAAGGTGTAGTGGAGAGCTCAATCTCTTCATTTGGGTCCTACGGGTGCCACATCACCTTACACCCTCTTCACAACTAACCCTCTCCTCACCAGCAACTAACCTCAACTTACTTATTTGGGGTCCGCCACTTACAACTTTATTTTTTATTCATTTCATTAAATAAAATAAATTCATTTCACTAATCATTAAAAATAATACAACATACTAATTTTATTTCATCAAAATAAAAAACATACGATATGAGAAAAAAAATACGATACGGGAAAAAAAACATGGGATACGAAAAAAAATACAACACATACTACTAATATGAAAATTAAACATTTTTTTCATTAACGTCGTCATCGATACTGTGGTATTTTTTGGTTATCAACGCTTGTCTCCTCCGAATGATTTCGGCTCTTACCGGGTCATTAACCAAGCTAGCATCTAGCATGAGCATCTACATTTCCTGCATCTCCAACGCCTTTTGTTCCTTCTCATACGCCTTTTCTTCCCTCTTCCACCTCGCCTCGTAACAAGCCACTTGAGGGTCTTTTGCTTGCGTATACTTTTCGGATAATTGTCCCGAAAAAGTACTTTGACTACCACGCGCTCGACGTTTTCGTCGACTTTTGTTTCCTGCCAGCTCGTTTATTGTTTCTTTCGGGACGAGGTCGTTTGTCCGGCCCGAAAATATCCTCAAGGCATGTAATGTCTAGAGGTTCTTCAGCATCCCATTTCGGGTACTGTTTCAATATCTCCCAAACGTGAACATAAGTGAAACCCCTCGAACCACAGCGTTCTTCGAAGCTCGTCTTCGCATTATCGATATGATCGTGGTCATTTTCACCACTACGACGGGTTATATGGCGATAAATAGCGTGGAATTTTTGGCGGTCGCTATTAAGCCTCGACCATTTACCGGTTAGCATATTTTTGGTACGAGGGTCACCAACAGTTCGCTCGTTGAACGCCTCATGAATTTTGTTCCAAAAAAATTCATCAGTTTTGTCATTGCCCATATCTTTGTCTTGGGAAATTTCTATCCACGTTTCAGCAAGAAGCTTTTCTTCTTCCTTGGTCCATCTCCGAATCACACGCGTTTGACCTACTTCTTCCAAGTCATCGTAATCGTCGGCGTCTAAATCTACAACTTTTTTTGCTTTTTGGGTTTTGATTTTTTTTCCACTACCTTTGGCCGGTGATCGTGCCTTAGGTACATTAAAAGCTTGTTGAGATGGTTGTGATTCGATTGGTGGTTGTGATGGAGGAATAGGAAACGTGGATGGTTGATTCGGGTTATAAAATTGTGGTGTCGGATTGAATTGGGCTTGATTTGCGAATCCTTGTTGAACGCATATTGTTGGTTACGATAAATTTTATTCGGATTGAATTGTTGCGAACCATATGGTGATGAAGGGTTTGAATTTTGCGACGAGGGAGTAGAAGAGTTTGACGATCCCCCGTATTGACGTTGGTTTGACGTTAGGAGGTTCGTGAAATTGCCTCATTCGTTCGGGTTTTGAGACATTTTTGTGTTTATTTGGAGAAGAGATATAGAAGTTTTTATTAGTTGGTTGAATTGTAGTGAGAAGTGAAAATGATTTAGTATTTATAGAGTTTGTGTGTGTATCAAAAAAATAAAATAAAAAATCGACCGTTTAATTAAACGGTAATATATCCGCTTTTTTTTTTTTGTCCCCAACGTCCACTTGTTCAGCTTTTGTCAGAATTTCACTTCGCCATGCCCACGAAGACGAAGCAAACGGCGAAGTTTGGCGAGGGGGGCGGTGTGGCGAAGAGCCTCAGCGAGGCAAAACTGATGCCACGTAATAACGGTGAACACCCTTTGACGAATTGCACCTTCCCCTCTTACACTACTTATTTACTTTTATATGTTGATGATATTGTGTTGACGGCTTCATCTATAACCTTTTTACAGCAAATTATTTTATTTCTTCATCAGGAGATTTCTATTACCGATATTGGATAACTTATTTTCTTGGTGTTTCCATGACTCGTTCTTCTACTGGGATGTTTTTATCTTAGTGAAAGTATGCTTATGAGATTATTGAGCATGCTCATATGATGGGATGTAATCCATGTAGGACTCCGTTTGATACTGAGTCTAAGTTGGGCGATGATGAGCCTAAAGTTAAGAAAACAAAGTCATCACTTGGGGATTAAGAGGGAGAGGAAAAGGAAGCCTTTGGTGGTGTCGGTAACACCTGAAAGTGATCATGAAAGTGGTGATGGTGTTGATCTTGAAAATGGTGGTTGTGTTGACGAAGACATGGTATCTCCACGCCAAAGGAAGAAGAGCAAGTACCTTTCACCACCTTACTACAGTCCTGTCGTGAATGGAAAACTTTCAGGTTCAGGTTCAGGTTCATTCAAAGAACCAAAAAGTGAAGGTGAGAAATTACTTGAAATTGATGCTAAACAGCCTGAGGATTCATTGATGAAGAGCAGTGGGAAAAGATCTCGTCAAAAAAAATCTCAACAAGAACATAAGAAGACGATTGATGCTGATATGAATGTGGAGAATGTGTTGAATGGGCTGTTACGTGCAGCGCTTGATCCTGCGGGTTTTTTGGGTAAAAACCTCCCATCGATTACTGACTTCATCTCATCCTTTCGGGGATCCATCTTTGAAGAAGGGTCCAAGTCCAACGACCAGACTGATGGAGTGAAGGATGCTACTGTGAAAGATGCTATTGTGACTACTCTTGTCATAGAGTTCCCACCTGAATTCGCTTTACCAACCAAGCCTGAACTCTCGAGAATGTACAAGGAGTTTGGGGACTTGATCAAGAAGGAATCACATATTGATGGGTCTAGTGCTTTTGTTGTGTTTGGTAACCTTGCAGATGCAGAAGCAGCTCTTGCTATGTCGCTGGAGAATAAGCCGTTTGGGGACGTGAAGTATCATCTTTCTGAAGGAGCTGTTCCGCGTGTTAAAAAGGGTTCACGAAAGTCAGTTGCTGGAGACACATCGGAATCACGAAAGCCAGTTGCTGGAGACACATCGGACCTTGCGTTCATCGAGCTGAAGCTAGAGGCAATGAACGAAACAGTGAAGAAATGTGAAGCAAATGAAATGAGTGCAGAGGTGAAGGCGAGTTTGGAAGGAGGGATCAAAGCGGTTCTAGAGAAGGTTGGTAAAATGAAGGCGGACTCAGTTTAGTTTCTTTTTGGTAGTAGTAAACTAGTATTTAGATTTTGTGTTTATTAGAGATCTGATGGATGAAATAGATGCATCTGTGTTATCTTCTTTAAATTGGATTCTAGTACATCTTATATGTGCTTGTGATTTTTCTTTCTGTGAAAACCTGCTTTTAACTTATTGATACATTTCTTTTCTTTTCTTTTTTGGCATAGTGGTGTGCTTGTGCTAGTTACTAGTTCATTATTTCCAGTCTCTTCATACAAGCACTTTGCTTGATACATTTAATGAATTGATCACATTATCATCCACAAACAACCATAAAGGAATAACAATAGTTCTCTATGAAACAGTAAAAAACAGGACCCTCTTGGAGTTGAACTTCTCTATGAAAATAAGCCCCAGTTTCTCACAGTGTGACTTTTTTGCTCAGAATGTCAATGTGACTTACTCCCAGTTTATCACGGCGTTGAACTTCTCTATGAAAAACCAAATCCGGTCTGCAATAACCACTTCGATTCATGTATCCAACTTCCATGGGTGAAAATATATAGCAAGTAAATGTCACATTCATATACCCGACTTCGAACAAAGAAATTTAAAGTTGCCTCAGATATTTACAATATAATGTTTCACTGTATTTTCTTCCCTTTAAAAAGACGAAATAGCAAATTTTAATCTTCTGTGAAACAAAAAAGTTTGGAATGGACAAATATGTATAAGCTTGTATACGTACTTGATAAGAAGAAAGGAATTGAACAGCGGACACACTATGATGGAAGTATCATATGTGCTTTTTATCGGGCAACTAGCTCTGTAAAGGTTAATTCGTTGCTTGAACTTGTTGGATAAGAAGCTGAGGAGAAATCGGCACCAAGTAAGTTCTTTTCTGTGAAAAATGCTGGCTGCTTAGGTTTTGGCAATGCGCCTTCATTTCCTAACATGAAAACCACCGATGACATGTTTGGCCTGTCTTCAGGACTTTGTTGTACACATAATAAGCCCACTTCTATCGATCTTAAAACTTCTGAAGGATTGCTTGATTCAGCAAAACTTGAATCAATGAGTTCCATTGACTTCCCTTCACTATGCATCCTCCATGCCTGAATATAAATGTGAAATTATAAGTTAGGTAGTACTGTTATGTAGAATAAATTTGAAAATCAAGCAACTTACATGTCCAATAAGATTATTTTTATGCTCAGAATGAACAAATCCCCTATTTCTCTTCCCACTCACAATCTCAAGCACTAAAACACCAAAGCTGAAGACATCTGACTTTATTGAGAAAAGACCATCTAGTGCATATTCTGGTGACATGTAACCACTATATATAGAGTAATGTTTACAAGATTAAAATAACGAACTTAACAAAAAGGGAATGAATATATACAGGATGTTGTATCTTACTATGTACCAACAACTCTTTCGGTACTTGCTTGAGTTTCATTTCCTCCAAAGCTTCTAGCTATCCCAAAGTCCGATATCTTAGGGTTCATGCCGAGATCAAGTAGAATGTTGCTCGCTTTAAGATCTCTGTGGATAATTCTTAATCGTGAATCTTGATGAAGATAAAGAAGTCCTCGAGCAATTCCTTTGATAATGTTGAATCTCTTTGTCCAATCAAGGCATGTACTCCGCGTTTTATCTGCACAGTGTGTCGGTTTAGTTGTCCGAAGTATCTTACAATAGTTAGTTACGAGTACTATTTTCTTTTGAATGGAAATTATATGATTTTAACCAAATATAAACTCGTCTAAGCTTCTGTTTGGCATGTATTCATATATCAGCAACTTCTCGTCCCCCTTGATGCTACATCCGAGGAGCTTTACAAGATTTCGGTGTTGAAGTTTTGAAATGCAGATGACTTCATTCATGAATTCATCAATTCCTTGACTGGATGTCTTTGAGAGACGTTTAACTGCAATTTCAAGACCATCTTCCAGCATACCCTGAAGATTACCAATTTGTTTGTGAAAACTGTACAAACTTCAAAGGTATCATTCATATTTATATGTTTGTAATCCAATGGCACGATTATATAAACTGTAGAAAAGTGAATGTAAATCAGTTTTCTCTTTTACCTTATAGACTGGTCCAAATCCACCCTCTCCAAGTTTATTATCGAGTGAGAACATAGCAGTAGCTTTAGCTACTCTAGAGAAGCTAAACAATGGTAGCTCCATGGCTTCACTCCCGCTTTCACCTATTAGTGATCTCCCTGTGCATTAATACAAAACCCATCAAACTGGAATAACCTGCTCTTAGAATTCAGACTATTCTGAACTATTTTACATAGTTACTAACTCAAAATTATTCTTTCTAATTGATTTCGATCAATTGAGATAAGCACCGCAATTTCTTACCTTCAATTTGCTGTGAGTGATGTCTTTTTTTCCGGGCATACCACAACCACGTGCTCAAACTTATCATAAAAATCCCCAAAAAGACTGCAATTAATATGATCTTGATGTTTGTTCCTCCCTCCTTTTCTGCATATTAACAGAGTGTTATGTTACATGAATTTATAATGATGTATATTAGCCATTTTTTGATTAATTAAGTTGTATCTATATATTTTATAATACTTATAAAGAATAATAATTAACTTACAAAGACATAACAACCATGAAAGTAACTAGCAAGATTACATAACATGAAATAATTATATTATAATGTTGATAATATAACTTTTTTTATAATTATTTGAATCAAGCAAGTACAAAGCATAACATATTCAGGTAGTTACCTAATTCAGAGGAAGCCATTCTCACAAATATATCTTGACCACCCTTCGAGGATGCCTTGATATCTAATAGTTCATTGAACCAAAGCAAACAACCACTTCCTTTGCCCCTGATATCAGTATTTGCATATCCCATACAACTGCAGTTCTGTAGGCATATTGCTTTACATTCCCTTAGGGACATTGTATTGTTAAACCATGAAGTCTGTGTGTCTGGCAATTTTACAACAGAATACTTGATAAACCCATCTGTTCTATCTGTGCAATTTAATGGGACTTTCCTCACACACCCACCTGCCCAGTCTCCTTTTTCCCAACCTTCTTTGTTGACGGGCTCAAATCTTTTCTCATCCAAGCACGAGCATAATGTCTGCACGTCTCCATTGTTGCAGCTAGCATAAGCGCCACAGATTTTGTATGCTTCACAAGTATCTCCTGGGTGTGTCGCAAGAACTTCCCATATCATCTTATCTTCTAGCCACACTGAACGTTCTATATGCCCAGAAGAATTCAAGGTGGACTTCGATAAGACAGAATTGTCTACCAGATTATAGGAAAGAATCGCCTCTGTTTCATTAACAACCATATTGAATGAATTGTAATTGTTCTTAGAAGGCCAGGATGAACCACTAAACCGTTCACCATTCCATGGTCCATGCCGATACTTGACCTCCGAACCCTCTCTTATTAGGAACTGAGGATAACCATCTGTGTCAACACGCCAGGTGAATTTCCCAATACCTGGATCTTGACTACTCTTCCATGATGATAAATGCCATTCGATGCCCGTTAATTTATCTTCTCCACACTTCATGCCAGGTAGATTAGTATCTGTTGGATGATCAAAACTTTGCCAGATAACGTTCATGTGGTTTCCATCCGTAATGACTAGATTTCCAGTATCAAGAAGTTGTGCAGTTGCATTTCCTGTTGTGTTGGATGACCATACTGCATTACTCGTATTGTTCATGAGGACAAGATTTCCTGGATTAACAATCCTTAACATGCGTGCTGATGATACGCCGGTGAGCGGGTAGTCTCTGTTGGCAACCCAAACAACTGTTTTAACGGAAATTTTCTTATACCAAATACCAACGTACGTGTTCTCTGAGCTATCAGGCTTAAAGAATCCCAGCTCAAATGTTCTAGCAGGAGATACCAGCGTGTCGTTTTCTGTCAAGAAGCTTGAGTCTGAGATGATTTGAATTTCGGCTGAGTAGGTTTTTTGCGTGAGGAGTGAAACAAGCAAGAGAAAAAATATTGTTGCTTCCTCCATTAAGAGAATTTCCTTCAAGCTTCTAGTTTTTTTTCTTTTATCGAACTGAAGTTTTATGTATCACCTACCATATCCTGTGAGAAATTGGTGGCTGGAGTATTATTCATTTTATTTAATTATCACTTACCGTAAGCTTGGGGTTAGATCAACAAGTCTTCTTGACAAAATGTCTTTCTCAGATGAACCCACAAAACGTGTAATTCCACTATAATGCCAGTCAAACATAATATCATGCAGTTTATATCTACCATATAATGTGCTTTCAATTAATATCACCAATATGTGAACCATAGCCATCTAGTGTTATCAATAACTAATAGCTCCCGGTCTTATGTCTATAAACATGGTTAATGAACACTACAACAATAAGTGTTGCCTACGAACTACTTTTGACGACACGTTCGTCGTTATAAGTCACAAAACGAGAAAACTTCAAATTTCGATTTTGGCTTTCTACGAACCATATTGGTATACCTTTAACTGTGGGACCCACATTTGCACGTCGCTAAAAGTCAAATAAATCCGATTCATAGATAATAACTGGAAGAGCTAATTAAGCAGTAAAAAACAGGACCTCTTGGAGTTTTTCTCTATGAAAATCCAATCCGGTCCGCCATAACCACGTCGATTCATATATCCAACTTCCATGCCCAACTTCGGACAAAGAAATTTAAACTAGCCTCAGATTATTACAATATAATGTTTCACTGTATTTTCTTCCCTTTAAAAAGACGAAATAGCAAATTTTAATCTTCTATCAAACAAAAAAGTTTGGAATGGACAAACATATATAAGCTTGTACTTGATAAGAAGAAAAGGAATTGAACAGTGAAAACACACTACATGTGATGGAAGTATCATATGTGCTTTTTATCGGGCAACTAGCTCTGTAAAGGTTAAGTCGTTGCTTGAACTTGTTGGATACGAAGCTGAGGAGAAATCGGCACCAAGTAAGTTCTTTTCCGTGAAAAATGCTGGCTGCTTAGGTTTTGGCAATTCGCCTTCATTTCCTAACATGATAACAACTGATGACATGTTTGGTCTATCTTCAGGACTTTGTTGTACACATAATAAGCCCACTTCTATCGATCTTAAACCTTCTGATGGATCGCTTGATTCAGCAAAACTTGAATTAGTTCGAAAAGTGTTATAAAAAGTATATTTTGTACTGTCTTCATCAGGAGTTTGAACATGAAGAAAGAGAAGCTTAAAACCAGAAGTATTGGACTGAATGATTTTATTTATAGTCCATTCGAACAAGTGCAATACCCGTGCATTGCACGGGTACACATGTTTATTGACGACGTTTGTAAAAGTTAAGAGTGTTTAAACATATAAGGTTTAGTATCCATAATTGACATCGAATTGTCTTGAATAATGTAAAATCATGCTATATTTCTTTTCTCACCATACATAAAGTGAAGAACTAACATCTCTCATTGCAAAACCTGTTATGTTTTATACCGTGCACTGCTTAGGTTAATTACCAACCTTACTTATTTGTTTTTATTAGAAGAAAAAAATCTTGAAATATTATAGTAATAACCAACAATAATGAACCCCAATAGAATCAATCATACACATCAAACTTAATAAATAACATTCGAATTTTATACGTAGTAATGATGCTCTTAAATTATTGATATGACACGTATATTTTGTTCTTCAATACATTTTACATATATATGTCATGAGGCTAGATTTATATACTTTTATGAGGTGAGACACTTATATAAATTATATATAAACATGAAATACATCACGATAAACTGAAGAAAAATATGACAAATATTTCTCAACCTTATATGCACATGAAATACATTAAACAGAGGCACCAACAAAGAGAAGAAAGCATGGCATGATGGATGATACTCGGTAACAACGTACTTCCACAATGACATGGCGAAAACAAAAAAGTGTATCCCTCGTTCTACTTTGACAATGACATGGCAAAAACAGAAAAGTGTATCCCTCGTTTAGTCGTTTTGTCATCTCATAGATGTAGAGCGGATTGGTTAACATGTAACAATCATTGTCTCAACACCTGAGACTTTTGTTGTAAAGAGTTCTTAATAATGAATTAAGAAGGAAAGATGTAGTCGACTAATGAGGCAAAAACTAAACGTGGTACGCTTTTGAACTCAAAAGACACGAATAATGAGATACAAAATCGTTTCAGATCTTTTGTCATGAGACATGACATAAATTAAATGGTAACTCATTCTCTATATAGTCCTCAAAGATACAATGTGAGTTTAATATTAACAATTTTTTGGATATTTAGAGATAAGTAACCAAACTAAAATTTGTTGACTTTTTCAAACCTACACTTGATATTAGAAAATGTGTGTTAATTCAAAGAGGACCTAGCTGAAAATTAGGAAATATAAGGATAAACTTGATTTTAAATGGTCATGATTTATAGTTGCTTCAATCTGACGGTAAGAAGGCAATGACATGTCATCATTTTTTCTCTGTACTCCATCGGCAATATATATTATAATATAATGCAGATTTGCTGCTGATTGAGGCGTGTGGATATCCTCTCATGCTTGACTCATTTACTCCCATCATTATCCGTGTTTGTGGTGAGTCGACTCGTGCATTTGGTGTTGCCATGATTGAGTAAGAGATGCGGGTATTGTGGTGCCAAACTTCTGGTGCCGTTCTCCCACGTTAGCAAAACACTGGCACCAAAAACTCCTTGGCATCACATTTTGTGTCGTTACAGTTGGCGCCAAAAATTGTGATGTCATTCTCCATTTTTTTTTCTCATTTACATAAAAAAAAAACATACATAATATTAACTAAAATAAACTTCATTAAATAAAAGAAAAACACATATTACATTAAAAAAAATACATAAAAATAAAATTCATAGTACGTAAACAAGAAATAAAAATTAAACAAACTAGTAATTAAGGTTCCATAAATACTCTATAAGGTCTTCTCGAAGATCGTCGTGCACTTGTCTATCTCAAATTTATTTGATTTTTCTAACATGTAAATCACATCTTTCGACCCAAGTGTCTGGTATGTTTGGCCTTGGATTAACGAACAAATCTCTAAATTCACTTCGAATTCTTTGTCTTACAATATCATGTTGTGTAACATTATACAACAATACATGATTTCAAGGCGTTGATTTCGTAAGCACGTGCGGGTTATCGTATAATTCCCTAACGACCTTGTAGGACTCCGAAAGCTCGTTCAATATCTTTTCTAGAACTTTCTTGAACTCTTTTAGATTTCAATTTTTTTCAGTCCTTACAACAGAAAACATTTTGACAAACACGGACCATGCTGGATAAATGTCGTCGGCTAAATAGTAGCCTTTCTTGTATGTATGTCCGTTTACTACAAATGAACATTCCGGAGCTTTACCGGCAAGTTCATCATCCTATATAACACATTAAGATCATTATTTGCCCCCCCCCCCCCCCCTCCAGAACCTCAAAATATGCATGCCAAATTCATAATTTTTTATCTGCATCCACTTCTAACATAAGAGTTGGGTATTTATAATCACGTCTTTTGAATTAAGCATGTAAGGCCTTTGGACAATTTTTCCAATCCCAATGTATACAATCAATACTCTTGAGCATCCTGAGAGTCCATGTTCTTTTTCGTGCAATGCATATATTTTTTCAATATCCGCTAAAGTGGGCTTTCTTAAATACATGTCAACGTATAAAATATGTATGCATTTAGTAAACTTCTCTAAACAATGTCGTAAACAACATTCACCAATTTACAAGTACTCATCAAACGCATCAGGCGCAGTGTCGTACGCCAGTTGACGGATGGTAGATGTGCACTTCAAAAGAGGACCAATACTAAAGCGAACGGTAGCATCGTAACGTTGTCTAAAAAACTAAAAAGCACTAATAGGTTGAACATCATAGCTTAAGATATCGTTGAATATTTTATTAAAAAGTGTAGAACTCATACAATACTTTCGCCTAAACTGCTCTTCCGTATACTTAGGTGGAGTGTCACCGTCGCCAAAATAGTCGTCGATTAAACGTTGTTCCACCTCTTCTCGATCACGTGGTATGTATGACCTCGTCCTCTTATATGCATGTCCTGATCCCCCGGCTTCTTGATCACACAAACCTAGAAATTGTTCATACGTCGTTTAACCCTGGATATATCACTCCATGTCGTTTTGAAAATAAACATCATAATGCTCATAGGTGGAGAAGTTGTTGGGATTGTTTGGATCCATAGTTGAAAGAAAATTAAGTATTATTGAAGTAGTAATTAAATTGGAAGAGTTTGTAAAAAATGAAAAAATAAGGAGGTATTTATAGAAATTTTAGGGGTAAAAACTTGGAAACTGTGTGATTTTTGGCTAAAGAGCCATTTACAAACGTTCCAAAATTTTAAAAATTCCAAACATAACCGTTGCCAAACCTTTACAAACAAACAAACAAAAAAAAAAAAAAAAAAAAAAAAAAAAAAAAGAACGGCGTGGGCTGGTTCTAACGACGCGAGTTTGGTAACCGTGCGCCGTTCTCCAATTTGGGATGCTACCAACAGCGCCACCTTTGGCACGACTATACCTCCTACTCTAAGTGATTCTTGTTTGACACAAAATAAAGTGGAGAAGAGTGAAGAGGTATTTATATATTTGTTGTTGACTATGTTAATGTAATGCGTCGACATGTGGCATCAATAGGTAATTTTGGATATTGGACGCGTGGTGTTATGTGATTGGTGACTGGGTGTTGATGTGGTGTGTGGACCCTAGAAAGAAAATGATTTCAAAGAGTATATGTTACGTGGTAAAGCACACGAATGTAACACCGTATCCAGCTCTATAAATGTGACATAACTACGCAAGTATGTCTCATAAGACATCTTAAAAAAATACTCACTCACTCAATCAAATAAATAAATAAAATAAAAAAACACTCAAGACCCCCCCCCCCCCCCCCTATTTCTATAACATTGTGACATTTGAGCCGGTGCAGCATGGCTATGACATAAGGCAAAAAAATTGCCTATAACAGTGACAAAACATACTGCATCGTTCACTTTAAGCGTTAATATCAGTTTTTCTTTTTTACTTAACTCAAAATTGGGGTTGATCGAACTGAATTGACAAAGCGGAACGACAATCTTAATGTTGCCACACCAACCTTCCTGAGGATAGTACTTTACCAGACTTTTTTCTATGTAATGATAAACTCAAACACCATGAGTTAGTCGGCCAAATGTTGAAGACCCTGATTAACAAAAAAAAAAAAGAAGTATGATACGAATGTGCTAACATGCCTTTTTAATTAAGTTTTATCACTTTTTTCTTCTGCAAAAGATATGTCTTGTTAAAGTTTGTGCGTGACAAGTATTAGGCATATCTATTTTTAGAAAATGATGAGTTAGTCATTGTAGCTCTCTACTTGTTCTTATGGCATGTAACCGTGCATAGCCTGTATATCCTTTTTTTTTTCCTTTGTGGCCCGAATCTAAGAATTCAGGGTGTATCGGGATCCAAAGAGTTTGTCGGGGGCTTAAGCGATTTTGGGCATCTTTATTTCCTGATTGGTGTGAAAAGATATCGAGGAGTTTATGAAAGTCATATGCCTTGTGAAAGTGGACATGTTGGGGACATGTGCTTAATTAGACAAGTGTGTATCGAGGCATTTTCATATTAGATGAGTATCCGCGCATAGCGGCGACAATATATAATAGCTGTAATTTGTGTGTGTAATTGTTTTTTTTAAGTATATATGGGTGTGAAAAAAGTTAGTGGTTTAAATTGTAATTAAGTATTTAAATATTTAATAAATTACATTGCTTAATATAAGGGTATTTTATGAAAGGATTAGTGTGCAAAGAACAAAGTCTCTCACAACTGTTTTTCATAGAAATGCTGAAGGGCCACACCGGTGCACACTAAAAGAAACAGGCAAGCGTAAATAGGAAAAGAGTGACGAAAGAAAATGGAAATTAAGAGAAAATGAGAATACGGTAATATTCTTATAGAGGGAAAAAAAAAGAGTAAGTATCATATGAGATAAATATATAAGTACTTAAAAAACAAAACCACAAACCTTCAGTGTTGTTTAATGCTTCAGCCGACCCCCATAATAAGGAGGAGTTAAGTTTGATTTCTAATCAAACTTGTGTACTTAAGGATAATTACAAGGAATTCTTGTCATTCTAAAATGTTCCTAGGTATCATATAAACACCAAAGGTATTTTAAGGGATTCATATCTTCTAAACCTAAAATCCCTCCGCTCTCCCCCCTCTCATCCGATCGGTCGTCTACAAGGGTCGAAACCCTTAATTCGATTCCTAAGAATTGACTTTTAGTCATCCCTTAGTCGATCTTTACCCGTTTTCGTACTCTCTTAACTTGCAGAGGTTCGTAGCCCTAGTTCTACCTGTGCAGTACCATTGGATACTTAACGCAATTCAATTATTGATTCTTCTCCAAGAAACCCAAACTGCTCAACTGAAGCATCAAGAAGTCAAGAAAGCGATTTCGTGCTCATCAAGAAGGTTGTGAAGGTTATGCAATTAGAGGAACACAAGTAAGTAATCCTAAACACCCTTTAAACGTATAGTAAGTTAAATCATTGATTAGGAGATCTGTTATGAGGGGTTTGGTCTGCATGGCCTTTATGTGTTTATTTTTCGCTGCGTATGTTTTATAGGTCATGCAGGTGACCAACAACTCTGTTCCCGAGTTTATATTTTGAAGAGAAAGGAAAAGGTTTGGGATGTTAATAAAAAATTGTGTTCCTGAGATTTTTTTAGGAGGGGGGAGGGGGGAGAAGAAAGTAAAGGATAGTAAATTTCTCTAAAATTACTCTCCTAATCTACTTCTCAAATTGGGATGAAATGTAGTGAAGTTGATTTTAAAGCTTTTGTTACTTACATCCTCTTCTTTTCTTTTCAACTTGTGAGAACACAAGATAAAAAATTACTTTATTCATCTCTTCTTTACTTCTCTCCTTTTTTTCTTCTCCATCTCTCTTCTTTTCATTTTATACTCGGGAACAGAGTGGGAATAGAGTGTACATTTTAGTCTAACAATATTAATTTATTTTTAATTTTTTAATTTTAATTAATGTATTTTCTCTTTTTATATTATATAGATACGAGATAAGTATGTAGTATGTATCTTTACGATCATAGTTGTCAGGATCCTGATCCTGATCTTAGGATCTTACGATTTTACGATACTGCAAAGCAAAAACGATCCGGATCCTACATAGGATCTTTGGAACCTTAAGATCTTATAGGATCCCGATCTTGACCATACGATCTTAAGATCTAATACGATCCGATCTTACTTTTCTCGGATTACAAACTAAAAAACTCTAAATTTATGGGTTGTTTTTTTGTAAAATTCAAAAAACAACATGTTAATATTTTTAAACATTTCATAATCATAATTTAGGACAATATTTTTATGAAACATTCATAATATTTTGTGTCTATAATGTATAATAATTTGCAGATTTGTATAATATTACAAAAACTATTAAGAAATAACATTAGAGTAGGATCTTACGATCCCGATCCGATCTTACGATCACGATCTTGCAAAGACGAAAACGATCCAGGGTAAGATCTCGATCTTGAAAACCTTGAATTACGACTTATATTCGAACAATGGTCGTCAAAGGTATTAAATTATGTCATTTCTGAGTGCTTGACCCAGGACTAGCAGGAATGGGCGTATTTTCTCCAAATCAACTAAAGTGAAACGCCATGTAAGTACATATTTAACTTTCCACAATCCACTGACCTTAAATTATTCACCTCTATTGAGAATAAAGGAAAACATATGGACTTCGTTCGTATATTGTTCAATCACAAGTTATGTTAGTTTTTAAATGATGAGTTGCATCAATTTCTATGCACAGTGACACAATATAATAAAAGAATTAGATTTTTGTGACTCGGAGTCTCGGACACCCTCTTTTTTTTTTTTCTTTTTTTTTATATATATATAAGAATATCTCGGACACCTATCTAAGGGCCGTAAAAGGCACGGACTAATTAACGTGTACCAACTATTATGTTCCAAAAAAATAAAAAATAATAAAAAATAAAATAAAAATGTACCAACTATTAAAAAACCAACTAGCGGGGTAGCCCGCGCTTTGCCGCGGATTTGTTATTTTTTTTTTATGGTGTTGTATTTTTTTTTGTATTTTTGTTTTGTATTGTTTTTGTTACGGAGTATTTGTTTTTTTTTAAACAAAAATGAATGACCGCATAATAAAATATTTTTGTGCAAGTTTTGTATTTTTTTTTATTTAAGAAAAATTATTCATAGTTTCACTCTAAAAAAAAAAAAAAAAAAAAAAAAAAAAAAAAACTACAGTACATCTGCTACAGTATTGCTACAGTACCGTATAATATGAGACAGCACAGTGTGCACTGTTCATCCAACTGTTTCGTACAACAAATTTATGCGTAGTACTGTTTATGCTACAGTACTGATCTTTTAATATATTTATAATTATTTTAGACGCTACGAATAAAAAATCTGGAGACTTCCAAATATAATTAGAACTCATACAAAAAAGTTGTTTGGATATTTTAATTTCCAAAAGCTTTTGTTAAGGTAAAACCATCCTTAATCCTTTAATTCAAACGCAAAAAGCACTTTACAAACTTTTTTTACCTATTAGTGAATACGTAAGCTTCTAGTGAGAATAATTTTGAAGGATTGTAAACCGCGCTGGAATTTACCCGGTGAAGCTGCTAATCAAATCTACAAAGTACAAAGAGAACTCACATTATTGTTTATTGCCACAGTGCAAAAATACAAACTGAAGTATGTTATAGGAACAAATTCTCTTTAAAATGAAAGAGAATCAGTGAGAGTTTTATGCATAAGGGGACTAGAGGAGTACTACCAAGTGGTTTTGTGTTTCTTTTATTAACTTTTACATGTATAAAGGCATTTTCTCCATGCAATTTTGATTTTTGGATTTCCAAAGGGATTTGTGAATTCCATGAAATAAAATAATCTGGAAATTTAACCAACTGCCTAGCGCAGTTGGCCACCTTGGGCCCTTCTGGGGCTTGGGGGAAAGGTTGTTACCCAGGGTTCGATTCTCGCTAGAGACGAATCTTTGGGGTTTTCCTTTCAGGCGGACGAGGAGTGGGGAAACCTGGGCTTATGCTGCAGGGACGTGAAGGCCAAATACCGCTGGTGGTTGAAAACCCACCTACTAACTGTAACCACTAAGCCGATACTAACAAAGCCGTTCTAAAAAATAAAAAATAAAAAATAATAATAATCTGGAAATTTATGTTATACACCAGATGAAAATTTTATTACGCACCTCACACTTACGTGACTGTCACTCTCTCTTGTATTTTTTTTCCCATTTCCAAATTTTGAAACTAAAATTATGAGAAAAATAATGATTTATCACCTATGAGCACTCATGATAAGCGCGCCTTTACTAAGACAAACTCTAATTTATGCATCGAAACATAAATTTGATATTTGGCGTAAAATTTATCTCCAACTGAAGCACTAAATTTGATGAAAATTTTGGTTTGACACAATTGACAGCATCATTTTACACTAAATTTGGTGTTGCATCAAATACTTAATACCGATTTCAAAATAAAAAATATTATAAAAGTTATTATGCATTTAACTTTAATCTATAATTTCTTATCTAATTATATTTATAGTTAATTTACTTCAAATAATATATTAAAAGTACTTTGCATGTCATATAATAATATGTAACTCCTTAAACCAATAAGAAATAATGAAAAATATTGGTAAAGATTCCCTTTTGCAAACAAAAGTATGATACAAAATCTTATGGCACAACTCACGAGTGGTGAAATGCTGAGCAACTTTATTTACGGTTTTGTGGCGCAAATTTGCACGCACATGTTTCATATAGAAATATGTTTAGAGATCGGAAAAAAATTTACATTTTCTCATGACTTTTATGTTGAATTATTATTTTCAATATGAGAAATCCAAGGGAACTTGTGTTGGTTAAAAGGCTATGTCACACTCATTTTTGTAAAGTAAAGTATGGTTTTTATATGCATGTATAATCATTTAGTTGAAAAGGAAAATGTATAAATATCATATTACCACTATTGAAATTGAAAAAGTATATATTATATAATAAATAATCAAATACTATAGGTGTCACTAGTCACCATTTTATGTAGAAAAATTTAATCTCATGAAACCACTAAAAGAAAAGGCCTTTTTGCATACTAGGCAATTACCAGACTACTAATGCATATCAATGCATATCAATGAGATTTATAGTGACAAATAATTATATTTGCGGTATTGTAGTTATATAATTTCATCAACTATTAGCTAACACAATAATTAAGAAAAAAATGTTATAATATGGTATCTTATATAATAGAGTTTGTGGATAATTTTTTAGAAATTCTGTTGCGATTAAATAAATAAAATAAAAAAAGTCTTCTCATTTATTTATTTATTTTTTAGAAACTCATTAAAAATAGTTTGCCAAAAGTTGTCATGCATTTTTTCTAAAACAACTATTTCACTAAGTTACATTGTTTGAATGTGAGAATTTCAGTTCTAAAAGAGTAATTTAAGGATTAAACGTTACTCAATTTTAAGTGTTAAGCAAAACCATTTTTGTTTTATAAGTAACTAGCCGGGTACCCGCGCATTGCAGCGGCGGGTACACTAAAATAAATATTAACGACACCAAATATCTAGTGCCGTGTCTGCATGTCCGTCACAGACAAATAATCAGTATATCAAATACTTAACGCTATTTTATAAAGTGCAATAATTGAATAACATACATTTATTGATGAGACTAAAAATTCATATGATAAAGTCTTTTACAATATATGTATATACACCATATTGAAAATCCTACACACTTTTATATTTTACATTTTACTCTACATGAAGAACTTATCGATATACAGCGTTTGACATGTACACACCATCTTGATCAAAATTTTTGGAAGCATAATTAGATTGTATATTGTGGTTAAATAGTTGTATATTTTGGTGATGGGGTGTTTTTAATATGAGAGAGGGTTAAAGATGTATTATAAGTAGTATAGATAAAGATAAAGATACCCCCAACTTCAACCCAAACCATAAGATATTGATCTAAAACATAATAGGAACTCAAAGAATCGAGAGAATTAGCATGCTTATTTTTATTTACTTATGTAGTTGAGTTGTCAATCCACCATACAACCATTTAGTTAAACAAACTCTTAAATCTCAAGTCTTCGGGCAAAAAACCTAAATCTTCTTGATTGTTAATGTTAAATCTGTTCAAGGATGAAGTTTTAACCAAGAAGCATGTATATATTACCACATGTTACCCAATCTTGTAATCTGTTTATGGACAGTTACCTTTTGTCACCAAAGCAAAATTTGAAATTTTCACTACTAGTTAAATTTGAATTTGGTAATAAATGAACCTCTATATGGGTGAAATTGAGAGAAGAAGGGGGTAAGACAAATGATATATCAGAGACAATCCAAATTAGTGAAACTATTTCCTGCAGTAGTATGTCGTGTTGCAAACTCATCACTTCATGTGTTCCATCTTATTTAAGCTTTACTAGCCTATGACATGTGCTTACCCCTGTCCTTTCTATCTACTTCATCTCCAAATCTCCCTTTTTCTTGATTTGCCTAGGCATATACGACTAACACTTTTGCTTTCATGGCTTTTGGGTATTCCACCGATGGTGGGTCATCTTGTTTGAAATTTGGTTGTAGCACTAATCAGTGTTTGATTGGAAGTTTGAAACACCTTAATATCTTGAGTTGTGAAGACTGATTTGACGTCATATGAGCTAAATTCGGTCTATAGTGTTATTTACACGTATATCCCATGTGTTTGTAAACTCTAACAAGTAACAAGGAACTATTGTGTTGCATTTACCTGCACGTTTTACTTTTATCTTGTCATTGTTATCGTGTGTTATTATGACCATATATGCATTACACGATTGCTTTTTGGGTGCCAAATTCTCCATACAATCCTCTTTTATTTAAGTTGTATGACATAATAAATCTATCTACTTTCTTGTATTGTCCCCTTTTCTTGAACTCGATTTAAAAGAGAGATAACACGTAGTTAATATGTTGTTTATAACGCTGTAAGTTAAAACGTCACCTGATACGACTCTTATGTTACTTTTTCTTCACATAAAGTGATAAAACTATTCGTAATAGCATGCATGACCACGGGTCATGACCACACATGGTCTATTAAAACACCACCCCCACTATTACGCGTGGTAGGTGGAATTTTGGGTTGGTTTAACAATCCCGACAACCAAATGTGGGCATGTAAATGTGTTGTGAGACGCCTTTGTGCTTGTGGTGAGTTTGATGTTAACTTATACAAGGGTTTGGTGGTGGAAGTGTATGCTGACGTGTCACCGATATAGCACATGACCACACCACCCACCACACTTCTTATTACGGCTAGAATAAAGGTAGATATAGGCATCTCTTTAAAAATTACACTTTGCACACTAAGCTACTCAAGAGGTGTTTAACTAAGCTTATATAATAGAATTATTAGCTTATGTGTCAAATAAACCTAAACTAAAATTAAGTATTTGGCTAAGAAATGGGCTTACAAGCTTATATAAGGGGTTTTGAATAAGCCACAAAAATGCGGCTTTTTAATGGGGTTTGGCTTATATAAGATTCTCCATTGCAAATTACAATTTTATCCTTAATTACATCTATGTAAATTTTACTTTGCTCATTTGCCTTCAACCACAAGGTTAAAATAAAAAAAAAATATAAAAAAAAAATAAATAAAAAAAAGTATTCATTTTTGGGCTACATGCCTATGCCATTTATATGATGAACCTTGAAAAGAAATTACACCTAGTATAATATTCATATCTTTTAACTCATGTCCTTTATGGTCATTCACCATCCTAAGTTCTTCAAAAGGTAAAAAATAGTGGGATCACCCTGGTCCCAAGCATTCTAAAGATGCTAACCGGACTCTCCCTCAAAAACCTGACCTCAGACAATGAGGAGATAGGCTTTGAACCCTGGCTATTTTAAACTAAACATTTGAGTTTATCAGCTTATTAAACATAAGCTAATCCAAACACTTAACATAAGCTTATAGATTACTATGTGTGAGTCATTAAGTTTAGCTGCTTGTATCCCAATTCATAATTTAGCCAAACACGCTCTCAAAATAATTATTTCACCTAATCATATGTTGACATGACATATGTTGACAAATAATCATCTATACTATCTATAATGGAAAAATAGTCAAAAGTAAAATTTTGAGTTTTCAACAATGGTCAAATGAGAGAGAGTGAAATGTAATTAATACTCTTATTAAAACATCCAATACTTAGAAGTACAATTATTTATTCACATTGTACAACCAAATTAAAGTATATCTATCAAATTAAATACAATCAATCAAACACAAATCGGGTTGACCCGGGACGCTTCAAACCCGGCGGGTTGACCCAGTTTAATTTGACCCGTTTTCGTCTCAACATAGCAAGTTGACCCGGTTTAACTCGACCCATTTTTCGACCGGAACGGTTCAACCGGTTGAACCAACCGGGTCGAACCGGGTTTCAAAACATTATCCATTACTTAAAAAAGTACAATGATTTATTCACGTTATACAACCAATTAAAAACATATCTACCAAATTAAATACAACCAATTAAAACACAAACCGGGTTGACCCGGGACGCTTCAAACCCGGCGGGTTGACCCAGTTTAATTTGACCCATTTTCGACCCAACCTAGCAAGTTGACCTGGTTTAAATCGACTCAGTTTTCGACCGGAACGGTTTAACCGGTTGAACCACCCGGGTCGAACCGGGTTTCAAAACATTATCTATTACTTAAAAGTACAATGATTTATTGACATTGTACAACCAATTAAAACATATCTACCAAATTAAATACAACCAATTAAAACACAACCGGGTTGACTCGAGACGCTTCAAACCCGCCGGGTTGACCCAGTTTAATTTGACTCGTTTTCGACCCAACCTAGCAAGTTGACCCGGTTTAAATCAACCCATTTTTCGACCGGAATGGTTCAACCGGTTGAACCACCCTGGTTGAACCGGGTTTCAAAACATTATGTTTAATTCCCAAATCTTCAAACTTTTATTATTTTTCGTTTATAACCTATAAATTTTTTTTTATCAATAAACTATTTATCGCTATAAAATCCCGTTACTATGCATGGGTACTCGTCTAGTATCAACAAAACATTCTACAGAAAAAAGTTGGGCCCATGATCCAAGTAAAAGCAAGCTTTCACCTAATTCAACATGTGTTTGGCCGTTTGGGAATGAGTAAAACAATTTTAACATGATGAGTATATTCATCAGTTAAAACAAATACTGATAAATATAAAGATTATATCGTTTTAATCAACCCAAAAAATTCCGTACATGCATATCGTGTTTGAAAGGTACAGTTGGGAACTTGGGATAATAGGATCAAATAAATTGACTTATTTAAAGCTAAAAACCAGAGTCAAAAAGCAATTCATACAATTACTGTGTCTCGCCAACAGTTACTATTTAAGTATCTTTTCTTTAGTTTTTCAAAAATTACAAAATGGTGTTTTGGACTTATGGTGGGGAAAAAAAAAATTAGATCAACAGTTTTAAGTTAATTATGATCATAAAAAACTAGTTTTGTGTGGTTTCTATTGGGTAATGATGGTTTCTAACATTTTGACCGACTAATTCAAGTAGTTTGAACCCACCGTCGTACAGACTCAAACCAAATAAAGCCTCTCTTTTCAAAAGGTTTGCATGATCACTTAAAGATTGTTTGCACGTAACAAGAATTAAATTTAACACTTATAAATAAACCGGTCCTAAGATTATCTAGAGAGTGGAAAAACAAACATAAGTGTACGGGGTCTAACTAGGATATCTCGTGACCGCTTCTGACCATTTCACGGCCACTTAATGTGTACTTAGTGACGTTTGAATATAAAACATTATGTTAACAAAGTGTTTATTTTGCTAAGTAGAAATAGTTTTATCCAAACGCTATAAAAATTTAAATTCAAATTTCTACTCAAACCTCGGATAACTCTTCTTTAACTAATGATCCACTAAAAGGGCCGAACTTTTTACAATAAGAGTCAAAGTCATGGTCAAACTCAAAGACAAGAAAATTAAACACAAAGTGACAAAAACGTCAAGTAATCACCATGGTCCATGAATGATCATACAATCAATTACCATCATTATATGATTATATATCAAACAAATATATATAATGCAGAAACATTAAACAAATTACCTCATCAAAGAAACGAAATCCGCAACAAATGAACCCTTTTCTTCAATTTGAAACGATCATTCACCGGAAAAATATGTAACAGATTTATGATCTGATACAAGATATATATTTATATAATGAAAAACACTTGTATGAAATATGAATCTCTCGTTAACTGTGTGTGTGTCTGGGAGTTTGGGCGGTTTATGGAGGAGATGCAATGTATTTTTTTAATATAAGAATATTGTATTTAAAAATTGGTTATGAGTTTAAATCTAGTCAAGCCTTTTATATTGGGCCTTTTTTTTTTTTTTTTTTTTTTTTTTTTTTTTTTTTTTTTATGTTTAAATAAAAAAGATGAAAAATAAAGGTGTGGTTGGGTGGATTTTTATGTAAAGTCTAGTTTAACTTTGTTAATGTATTTAAAAAAATATATATATTATTGGGTTTGTTTCTTTTTTGTAAAATCATATGATTAGGTGATGGTTGGTTTTTAATTTGCGGTTGTTGTGTTAAAAATGGAAATGATGACAATCATTTTGTTTATGCTTGGTTTTAAATAAATATATAAGTTTCTTTTTTAGGTTGAGGTACTTTATGATAAGTTTTAAGTTTGGTGACTAAATAAAATTTAGAGAAAGTTGATTGTCATTATTTGGTATTTCAACAACTTAAATATTTTAATAAGTTAGCAATACTTATTAAAATGTTTTTATTATTATCATTATTATTATTATTATTATTATTATTATTATTATTATTATAACTTGATTTTATTGAATCATAATAAATTACTCGTACATAAAGTTGGACGGGAGTCTAGACACAAGTTGCGCTTACACTCCTTTTTAAATACAAAAGTTTAATCTATGAAAGATAAAAATGTCACTCGCATTATTTGAGTGGCTAATGGCAATAGATTTAATACGTGAAAATGTATCCAAAGCCTCTGTATCTAATTCCCCGAAAGTAGAGAAAGCAAAAGGTATAAACTAGTATGTAACAATTCGCAATTTCAGATTAATTTCTATTTTCGGAAAATTTTACTATTCACTTTTACTATTCATGTTACTATTCATTCTACTATTCATTTCTTTCTGAAATTTTCCCGAAAGTTGATTTTTATTTCATATTCTCGAGTGATAAATCATTTCCATGACAAATTAAATGTTTGACACTCGTCAGATCATTTTCGTGAAAGTTATTAAGGAATGACACGACATTACACGTTTTAGGGTAAAACGGCAATCAGAAATTCTACGCACAACGAAATTTGACCCCGTCAGGTGACCCCACATCAGAAAAATGTTTAACACACTTATGATTTATTTGAGAATAAATCATGACTGAGAAAAATCATGGCCCAAATAAACTTCGGCCGTGAAAAACTGGAATTTTCAGTTTTAAGCGTTTTTACTCAGCCGTAACCCTAGCCTATACCTGCACCGCATTTCTAAGACGATTCGAGCTTTCAACTTATTAAAATAAGTCAACATATTTTTCCCTCCTCCATTGACTAAAAATCATTCTTTGATTTTATAAGTCATTTCGTGATTTTTAGGCTTCCGGTTTGATGTCTGAGAGACATTTAAGACCAACCAACACCAGACTGAGCCCAGTCTAGACATTATAAATCATTTTAAATCATTTTTAGCATATTAGAAAAGTAACATTTTACTTTTCTCAGTTTTACGCAATATTCGTACATTTTACGTATTACGCGTTTTAGACCCGTGTTTCCAGCTTTTAGCAGGTTTTACCACCCAAATGGAACTTATCACCCATTTTATATTTTATTATGGGACTTATGAACATTTCTAACAATACTTTAAAGTTTCATAATTTTACGACACCCGGTTTTACGTTTCGAGGCCTAATCATTTACGGTTGGCATTTCCCGGAGTCAAGAATGCATCTAATATCTAGATATTTTCATCCAACACACACCTCACCCCCCTTATCCTCTTTGAACCGCCAAAGGGGGGGGGGGGAGTCATGCCCTTGTGTGGCTTGATCTCATGCCTTGTTGGTCTAGGATGCATACATGTGGATTTTTGGCAAAATATCTCATGAAAACTAACCTCCTCAAAGTCATATATATACTCCCTCCCCTCTCCTTATGGCCGGCCATCACAACACCTCAAAACACTCCATCCTTAGCTTTAATTTCTTCCAAGATCTTGCAAGTTCAAGTGAAGTTCAAGTATAGAAACCCTAGTTTGATTATAAGCTACCAAAAATCTTCCAAACCCTAACATACTTGGTGTTTTCTCTTGAGTTTAAATCCACTCAATACACCTCAACTTTCATTACATATCTTTCAAGAATACCAAGGGTAGAAAGATTGCTTGAAGTGAAAAAGGGTTGAAGCTTGTCTATCAAAGTCCATTTCCTTACTAGTTACTCCTTTCTTTAATTAGAAAGCCTAAAGTTGTAAGCCTAAACCTACCATGCTTCTTGTTTATTTATCATATCCATCTCATTTACATGTTATCTTTGCTATATTATGTGTTGTAATTATGTCCATGATGTATCATGATGAGTAAAAGATGTTGTTGTAATGAATTATTGAAACAAGTTACTAAAACAAGCAAACTAGTGAATATCTTGGTATAACCTGATCAAAATGGTAAAAATTTTATATTGGATTATTACATATTACAGTAGAGGACTTAAAAAGAAAACTATAGCAATTTGAACCACCTAAAAAGAGTAAACGAGTCAAAAGTTATGGCGATTTGAAGTTACCAAAGATTTCCGGCAAAACTGCCTAAATGTTTCTGTGACAGAACCTAAAACACGCAAAAAGAGGCCTTTCTGGTCCGATTCATGAAAAAGTTAAAACACGAAAGTTGTCCGAAACCATGTTTTCCTTCAGGAACAAAGAGGCTCGAGCCTTGAAAACGCCTTCTGAGTGAGATATTTCTCAGTTTCTTAACAGCTATTTACATATTTTAAGTCACTAAGTTATTGTCATACTTTCAAAGGAATAAAAGGTATTATGACCTATAACCAAGACCCCCACCATGGCTAGAGCCAAGGTTGTGTAACATGACCTTGGAACAAGGACCAAAGGTCATGGCTAGGCCATGACGAAATGACCAAACCAACTTACAAAGGCGTAAACATGAAACAATGAAATTGGCGATAACATGAACAAGTAATTTGTATCTACTTCACCTAAAAAGGAAACCATGAGATTTTACCAAGACAAATGGTCATACAAAACTTATGAATCATACCCTAATAACAATCTTCATGTACTATAAACTTTCCTAAGTTTATACAAATATCGGACATATAACTTTTCGGATCAAAACTTATATCTATATACTTTATCAACTATTACAATAGTAGGGAGCTTCATGTGAGGAGTTCATTATGTAAGCCGTCGAGATGAGTTGTGGATTTACGAGTTAAAGTGTCCTGGCTCCTCGAACGCTTACTAACATGACTTCTGAAATATGTTAGCCCGAACGGTAGTAAACGATATACAAAACATACATGTTCATAAATCTTTTCTTTCAAAGACTTACAAATATACATCATACCTCATCATGGACTAAATGCAAGATATATATATATAGGCACTACTTCATATTCTTTACCCCGATCCTAAGTCGCGACATTCTATTATAGGTTGCTCGTAGAAACCTACACGATCAAACCATCACCTTCATTACTTGCTATCGTACTTAAGGTGAGTTCGTAGCCCCACTTTCTATTGTTTAACTATTTTACAAATCCATGGGGGGGATACATGCTATTATTTTTCTACTCGAACACGATGCTTTCTACTGTATGCTACCCGACGATGTTTTATTATCACTAAGTAACGATTGCCATGTTCGAAGTCCCTATATCATGAACCATTAGTCACTACCTTTAGTGAGCGCGAATATTGTGAATAGATCTATTGGGATTGACGAATCCCATTTGTGTTGAACAACGATGAGTTCACACAAATGCACTATATTTGAGATTTAGCGGTATAACGGCAAAAGTACCTTGATAGGGCTTCTATAATGCCAATTTTGTTGGTTCGATGTTAACGCTTTGGTTGTATGAGCTTAGTGAAATAAATAACGATTTTGTTTTCTAACTATGAATGTGTGATTAATTACCTCACATTACGATTATTGTGTTCAAACGATTTAACTAAACTCTACGAATTCCACTCAACCTTTGTGTTGACCTCTCAAGCATGTATTTCAGGTTCATGACGATCAAGGATGGCACGGAAGGGCACGGATACTCAAGAGGGCTATAAATTTTATTATCATTCAAAACTCATTTATTATACATTGTAAACATGGAACCAATTGGGACCTCATTTTGTAACCTCTGATATTTATATAATTTGAATGATAAATCTTTTAAAACGACTCAATTGGAGTTCGTTTTCTATTATTGTGACTATTGTGCCGTCAAGTAACACCCAGTTCGAATTCCGCTGCGACCATGAATTGGGGGTGTTACATAGTACACGTTGTCCTCACATTTGGACGCGTACTTCCTCTTTTTCTTCTCTACAACATTGTGCAAGGCTGCCCCAGGATCTCATGAAGTCGCCCCAGTACCAGCAAAGGGAGAGACCCGGGTCACATCCAAACATGCATCTTTACCTTGGAGCCAATTGAATAATAACAAGTCTGCAGGCTGTAGCTCATTCCCATCCTCCGAAAGGAACCCTATAGGAGCCTCCTTACGCACCATGATCCCAACCTTAGAACATATATCAACAAGAATATCACGTACCAGATTATGCCTGAACTTCACACCCACTTCACTTGAGCAATGGACCGCATGATCTCCCCATTTGTCCATACGATGCACATTACAACTCAGACAAATGATCTCCCCATTTGTCCATAGGTATTATTATTATTATTATTATTATTATTATTTTATTTATTATTTTTTTTCATCACTTTATTAAAAAAACTTATTGGATTTACAAGAAATTAGTGGGGAGCCGAGATACTAACTGGGCCCTCACACCTCTAGCTATAGCGAAGCTAATCCTACTAAAAATATGAGCCGCAGCACGTGCTCCAATGTCTTGAGTCACCGAGAATCTTCGGATACTCTTTATTATTATTATTATTATTATTATTATTATTATTATTATTATTATTATTATTATTATTATTATTATTATTATTATTATAAGTTTACATAAAGTTGGAAGGGAGTCTATACACAAGTTGTACTACCACTCCTTTCTGAATATAAAAGCTTATTTTATGAAAAATAAAAACACCACTTTGAGCGTTATTTGAGTGGCTGATGGTAATATACTTAATACGTGAAAGTGTGTCCAAAGCCTCCGTATCGAATTCCCCTAACGTAGAAAAAGCAAATGATATGAACTTATTATTATTATTATTATTATTATTATTATTATTTTAACTTATTAAAATAATAATTATTACGGATTATTATTATTATAGACTTATTATTATTATTATTATTATTATTATTATTATGTTTTATGTTTATCAAAATGGCTCAATGGCATATCGTCATCTACTCCGTAACATTTAACACTAATTTAATCAGGTTTACTAAAAATAGATACAAATAATGCAATTAGTATAACTGTATAAGGATTAGTTATGTTATTTTTCAATACGAATTAAATAGGATATCTTTCACCTATGTTAAGTACAAAGCAACTTGATTTTTTTTTTTTTTTTTTTTTTGGAACGGTTCTTTCGGAGAAATCCTTGACCAATTCGAAACCCGATGGGGGAAAAACCTTCAACTTAAGCCGCCCGAAGGCACGACACTTAATTTGAAGTAAACCCTGCCTTCTCCAGATTCGAACCCTAGTGGGTTGAAACCTTCATTGAAGGACTTTGAAAGCCTATTATCAACAGACCATGTGATCAAAGAGGACTTCCCGGATGGTCACCCATCTTGATGATACAAAGCAACTTGATGATCGATAGTTTTTCTGCACACCATCTTATCATCTTTAAAAGCGTCACTATTAAAATAAAAATATAAAAATATTTCGCTTTAAACAACAATGTCACACAATATACGCCACGTGTACTCAAAAACAAAACAAAAACAAACCAACAAAAGAGACCGTTTTATTAGATGGTCTACACTACCGAACCACACCAAAAGTGATACGAACCAAGCCTAGACTCTCAAAAATTTATAAAGCTCAAGTTGCCAAGGCTCAAGCTGAACCCATGATTATAGATGTGGAAGTTCAGCCTAGGTCCGGTGATGGGAATGCTGCAGGTGAATGTTGCCTAAGTTGAGTTGGAGGGTTTTGTGGGTCTTGTGCCGCTGACTTCAAGTACTTAGGTAGAGGAGTTTGTTATCTTGTCAAATGTTATTAAGACAATGAAGATGAGCATTGAAATCTTGGTATCTATGAAGACCTCTTCTAAGTCTCGCCAAGGTAGGTATGGCTACATTGGTAAGAAAGTTGAATATCTTACCTTATATCCACGAAAAGGTGACATGACCAATCTGGACAATGCTATGATTGATGGCTGTAAAGTAGTTGTTGATGTCTATGAGGCAACAATTAATGCTCCTGAAGTGGTTGCTAATGGACTAAAACCAGTTGTTGATGCTCATACAGAAGCTATAGAGGGGCATGTTACATGATCTTGCAGTCAAAAGCGGTAAATCACGTGTGATTTGCGCTTTTTGATAACCAAACAGAAAACAAAATAATTATATGTGATTTTACTTGGTACAACTAGATCTTCTTCAATATATGAATCTATCTCATCCAAAAGATTGTGTTTTGTGATCTATAACTTGCTTTTCTTTATCAACAACATTTTTTTTCTGTTAAATTTGGTTTGTTTAACTGATTATTATTACTATCAAATTCGATTGTTTGGGCCTAAAAGGACGAATTTTGGCATGTAAATTTTAGCTCGCATTTGTCGGTGGTGGGATATTCAGGCTATTGGTTGGTCCTCTTTTCAGGAATGGTACACTTGGTTTGAATCGATTAGGCTTCCTCTTAAGGTCAAGTCTATGTTGGAGGGTGTTTTTTCGTCGCGTGGTGGTCCATTTGGAGATTTAGAAATCAGATCATTTTTGATGATATTCATCCTAGACGTTCGGATATCTTTGATTACATAGTTTTTCGTGATTTTAATTGGTGTAATAGTCGTTTTTATAAAGTGTTTACTTGGGAGAATTGGCTTAAAAATTCTCATCTTATTTCTTTGTAATGTTTCTCTAGCATCTTGCTTGTTTTTTAATAAAATTTTGCCGTTCCAAAAAAATAACGATGGATTTATAGTTAAATCGACATTATAAAAGGTTTTGGAGTCGATTTGATGGTGATTTTCGATTTGGTGTGGTTTGCATGTGTTTGAGAGATTTATTTTATTTTATTTATTATTATTTTTTCTTCAAGAATGGAAGGGGTTGATTTCTTTAGCTTTTATATTGAACAAGTTTGCCTTTCTAGTAGAAAATGAATATCTAGTATTAGGCTTTGAATCAAAATTGAATGGGTTTAGATTCACATCATTTGATTTTTTTAATGTGTTTTTTCTAATCTTTATAAGAATGAGCATTCTTTTTGAATTTCACATCATTTGTTTCAATATTGTAGTTGCGCATCTACTAACTCTGTCCCTAAAGTAACACATTAAACTATTAAATTTTTATTTTTATTGAACATAACTATGACCTTAATTTATTAACTTTATTTGGTTTGCATGAGACGTAGACCATGGCCACGTGAAAATTGATGGCCAGTCATTTGCTAAATTTCTTTCTTGTTTCTTTAGAATTGCTCCCGTGGTTCGAGAGGGAGAGATTCCCGAAAGTAATGAACACAAGAATATAAAATTCGGCATATTCGATTCTTTCAATACGTTAATTTGCTTCACAAATTGTTGCAACTTTTAAAAGAGATCAAAATAATATAATTCTGCAAAACATGTTTTCATCTAGCTACAAAAATCTGTAATTCTTTCAACGTGGAGGTAAAAGAATATGCAACTTAATGTTATACGTATTTGGCATTCTTAAAGATACATTAAAACCTATATAAATTAATACTCGATAAATTTAGTAACTTCAATAAAATTAATAATTTGTTCAGTCCCAACTTAGGAACAATACAAATTTAAACCCCAATCGATAAAGTAATAAGATAATAATTTTTTTAAAAACCAGTATATATATATATATATATATATATATATATATATATATATATATATATATATATATATATATATATATATATATATATATATATATATATATATATATATAACGGTTATACGTAATTGTAACTTGTACAAATTCAATTAATGCTATACGTAATTAGAACTTGTATCAAAGAAACTAATTTTTTACTTATTCAAAAACATTAAACTTGACAAATTCAATTAATTTATAAACATGAATTTATAAAATGTTAATTGGAACTTGTCTTTCTAAGGGTACATTGCAAAAATGGTCACTAAAATAGCCTAAATACGCAAGGAAAACACCGAGAGAAATTTTGTTGCAAAAATGTCATTAACTTTTTTTTGTTTTTTTTTTTAAAATAAAAAATAGCCACTAGAGCTAACTTTTGTTAATTTCCTCGTTAAATGCCTCGTCACTGAGGGTATTATTGTCATTTTACTATTCATAATTAATTCACATGTCTATTTTTGCGTTCTTAACGCACGACTTTATTTCAATGGCTAAATTTGCATATAAAAACTTAACTTCCTAAACACTATTTATCATCTTACCTCTTTAAATTTATATTTAATTTTAAACAATTATCAAGAACATCACTACTCTCTACCGCCACACAACCAACACCACCACCATCTACCACCACACAACCACCACCATCAAATCCTTTTTCTTAAAAAAAATTGAACGCACCATCAAACCCAGTTTTTTATTTTTTTTTAATGAATTTTAACATTCAAAACCATTGTTTGCAATACAAGTTTGGCATGAAATTGAGAATACCATTGACATAAAGAGGGTACAGTAGGAATTCTAAAAGACGAAATGCATTAGACCACTTATTCACTTTATGTATCATATAAACGCAGAAAAATTAAAGGTGTAATATCTAGCAACCATATATTACAACATATGTAAACATCGCATGATTAACAACATTGTTTGCTACTCTACACAAAGCTAAACAACTACAACAATGTAGATTTGGTGTCTACGGTTGATGACATTAAATAATTTTGATATTTTAGTGTTAATTTTCCCGTTATATGCTCATTATTTGTACTATTTTATATGAATATATGCTTTGATTTCTTTATATTTCATTTCCAGGCTATAAATGAGCATAGGAGCATAAGAGATACGGAATTGGAAAAGTACTTACGATGATACACACTTTAGTATTCTGACCTTGAAGAAGTTATGGCATAGTTACACTCTCCACTTACGCCGTAACTAAGGATTTATACACGAAGATCAAGTCAACACAGACCAAGGATTACGGCATAATTACCACAGAGATTACGTTGTAACATTTATAAGACTTAGAAGAATTTTCGTGACCATGAAGGTTACGCCGTAACCAAAGCAAGAGGTTACGGCAAAATATTTTCCTTTTCCATATGTGTTATATAACTTTATACACCCGAGAGATGTGAGAATCCAAACACTTATTGTGAGGCGCTAGTGTAACACCCCGAAAATTTGATAGTAGCGGAAGTCTAATCGGGGTCATTACAGTTTAGTACACAGTCATACTCATAGAAAACAATTCAAAACATAGTCAATATCATTCCATGAAAACTCAAATAGTCAGAGTTACAAACATTTTTCCAAAATGTTAATTGTTTCGCAAAATAAATGATGAGTTTGAAAAGAATGATATCATTATTGAAAAAAAAAAGGAGGTCCTGTGCCCTTTGCCAGCTCCGTGCCACCATGCTTGCTAATTTCCTGAGATAAACATGCTTAAAAAAAGTCAACACAAAGGTTGAGTAAATCCATAGTAGTTTAAATAGTAATAGTGTGAACACAAGCCAAGCATTCGAAATAAACAAGCCAAGATAGACAGGTCTTGACTAAACTGGTGTAATATAGCTCCTAAGCCTAACGAAACGCAAGCCTTAACATTGATTTGACATATCATAAATATAATAACAATCACCTACACCACAGCGGATGTAAATGACAAGGGGCCTTCGGTGACAGGAAATGTGCCAAATTTCCATAATACCTCAAATATAGGACACCTCCTGCCAAGTGATCACCTTGACAGAGGCGGGCTGCCATTCCAATAGATCTATCAACTATATTCGCGCTCACTTGCAAGTGATTAAGGTTCGTGATATGAGGGACTTGTAGCACGGGTGTCAACTTAGGCAATATCAGGTGATAACAACATACAGAAAATACTTGTGTTCGATTTATAGCATGTATCTCCCTACGGGGTTTAAAAACAATTAAAAATGTGGGACCATGAACTCACCTGACAGGTGGGTGTGAATCACAACGGTGCTCAGATGTGATGGTGTACTGCTACGACTAGCAATGAAATTCCTCCGACTTGCGACCTAAATAATACATTGTAATCGGTGTTTTAGATTCGTTTCGTAATTGACATGTGATATGTCTCGTGTACAGTGATATCCGTTCGGGTGTCTTAATATATTCCAAAATAACTTTACGTAGTTATTTGTATTGTTGTTACGAACCGGTGTTCGATAAATGTTAATTAGTTTGTGAAAATAATATCGTTAAAAATATTTATAATTAAATATTTTTAGTAAAGTTATATATTTATTTTAAAGTTACCAAAATATATATATATATTTATATATAATCAAATTATACAAAATATTTAATTAATAAAATACCTTTGTCATATTTAACCCTTAACTTTATTATCTTTTAACCTTTGGTAAAAAATTATTACATTTTAGTCCTTGGCATAGCTTTTACACTTTATTACTTATACTTTGGCCAAATTACAGTTTCTACCCCTCGTTTTCATTCAAAATTGACAGTTTTACAAAGTGGTCCTAAAGTTTGGTGGATTCGACAGTTTTAGTCCTTTAACGAAAGGTTTTGCAAAAATGGTCCTTTGTTAAGTTTTCGAAAAGCAAACTTCTAGTATACGAAAATACATTCAAATCTTGTAAAATCTCTTCTAAATCAACCTTGAAGAATCTCGAAAACATTTCAAAATCTTTCAGTTTCCAACCGAAACTTTCCTTTGAAAAATACTTGGGCTCGTTAGCCCGGTTAAGGCCCAAAGTGGGTTTATTTGTCTAAAATTGGTACGCGACTAGGATTTGGTTTTGGCTTTGTTTACGTAGTAATAAATCGTGTAAGGTTTGCATGTTTCGTGGGTTTGATTTAGTGTGAACCAAAGAATTAGTATGTCGCAAAATATGCATGTATTGTACGCAAAAATAAGAAATGGTGAGCCCTTTTCCTAAGGGTGTCGAGGTGTGGACATATATAACTATAAGTGCAACGAATGTAAAAATGGTGTGTGTCATATGCTAAGTGAGTGTGGTATGCATGATACGAGTAAAAGTAGAAAATGAAATAGGTGATGATTAACTTACAACACCAAGTATGGTGGTGAGGATGTTCGTGTAGTGTGAGCAAACGTGATACCCTCTCCTCGTCTAGCGATCCCTTATCCACAAGATTTACCCAACTCGTTCAACCCAAAACCTTGCTTGTGTGATCCTTGATTCCTCGACAGTAACCAAAGAAAAGAAAGGAATAGAGTGTTTGTGATTGAGAATTTTGGTGGAACTTGAGAGTGTGTGAGATCTTGCATTAAATGTGGCTTATATAGGGTAGTAAAAGGAGTTGTGTGTTTGATCCTGTGAAACATGCCACTTAGTTGTCATTCGAGTGGAGACAACCTTGTCCCCTAACCTTGCGTTCTTGTCATGTCGAGTAGAGGTGGTGAGGAGCAATAAGAGTTGACCTTGGATTAGTTTAAGTGTAGCTAGGTTTAGTAGGGTATTAAACAATAGAGATTTAGAGCACATGTGGTAATCTTGTTGGGGAACATGAGACATACGATCCATGGGGTAATAGAACTCTTGGTGTATATTTCGATTGACCATTGGTTTGACGGCTCCAATGGTGGCTCTTTGTCGCATGGAACAAAGTCAAAGGGAATGTTGTAAGGTTGTGTCGTGTGAGTTGGGAACTAAGCAAACAAACATGTGTAATATTCAAAATGTAAAGGAGTTGGTTTCTGCTTCGTGTGACATACTACGCAAAAGAAAGAAATACATAACTAGCCATGTAGGCTTGTGAGTGTTTCGGCCCAACTGAATCAAAGAAAAGAAACCATGGGGCTTGTGAGTGTTTCGGCCCAAATAAAACAAAATAAGATTTGTGTAGGTGGGCTTGTGGTTTGTGCTCGGCCCAAAAATATGACGGGGTATCGGTGATTAGTATAATTGTGACTTTAGCCTCGGTGTCGGTGTCGGTTCGTGAAAACCATAAATATATAAACGGTGTCGTCATACGTATATGTATACTTATATATACATAGTGATAGTAAATTTGTAATAATTAATATATATACATATCGTTATATATATATTAATAATATCTCGGTGTCCAAATAGGGTGTCGGGTCGCAAGTGGGAGTTACCGGTGTTAACCTCATTGGGTGACATCCAAGAGTGACAATCGGGTGATATCAGGTGACAAAAAATAATCGGGTGTCAAACAAATGGTGTCTCATATAAAAATTTCAAATTAGCCCGCAAAAATGGCTTAGTTAAGAATAGTGTCGATAATTAGCATTAATAAATGACCTGTGATTTTACAGAGTATTACAGTACCCACCCGTTAGATTGGATTCGTCCCGGAATCCAAAGTTGAATCGGTGCTCGGGGTTGTCTCATCAAATAGTTGTGGGTATTTGGCACGCATTTGATCCTCGCGTTCCCATGTGAACTCGGGTCCTCTCTTAGAGTTCCATCTGACCTTAACAATGGGAATGTGACTATGCTTAAGTCGTTTGACCTCCCTATCCATAATCTCAACGGGTTCCTCGATAAAGTTCAACTTATCGTCGATTCTGATCTCTTTCAACGGAATCACGAGTGTTTCATCCGATAAACACTTTTTCAGATTTGACACGTGGAAGGTGTTGTGCACTCTACTGAGTTCCTCAGGTAATTCAAGTTTGTATGCCACAGGACCGATCCTTTCAATGATCTCGAAGGGTCCAACGTATCTTGGGTTAAGCTTTCCACGTTTTTCAAACCTAATCATCCCTTTCCAAGGTGATACCTTAAGCATGACCTTGTCTCCAACTTGAAACTCTATTGGTTTCCTTCGCACATTGGCATAATTCTTTTGCCGATCCCTAGCGGCTTGTAATCGTTGCCTAATCTTTACAATTTTCTCAGTGGTTTCAAGAATCAACTCGGGACCTGAGAGTTGTACATCTCCAATCTCAGCCCAAAAAACTGGTGATCGACACTTTCTTCCATAAAGTGCTTCAAACGGTGCAGCCTTAATACTAGCGTGATAACTGTTGTTATATGAGAATTCTGCTAACGGTAGGTGTTTATCCCAGCCTTTTCCAAAATCAATCACACATGCCCTAAGCATGTCTTATAGGGTCTGTATAGTCCTTTCACTTTGACCATCAGTCTGTGGATGGTAAGCTGTACTCATATCTAACTTAGTTCCTAAGGCTTTTTGTAAAGATCGCCAAAAGTTAGACGTGAAACGGCTGTCTCGGTCGAAGATAATAGAAATCGGCACTCCATGCCGGGAAACTATCTCCTTCAAGTATAAACGTGCAAGAACGTCCATATCATCAGCCTTTTTGATTGGCAAGAAGTGCGCTGACTTCGTGAGACGATCGACAATAACCCAAATAGTGTCCAACCCACTCGATGTCTTGGGTAATTTCGTAATGAAGTCCATTGTAATCCTTTCCCATTTCCACATTGGTAGCTTGGGTTGAATCAAAAGACCGGATGGTTTTTGATGTTCAGCCTTTACTCTTGAGCAGGTCAAACACTTACCGACATACTCTGCAATGTCAGCTTTCATGTTTGGCCACCAATACAACTTCTTTAGATCATGATACATCTTGTCCGAGCTAGGATGAATGGAATATTTAGACTTATGAAACTCGTGCATGATGAGGTCTCGTATTCCTCCATACAATGGAAACCAACTTCTGTCCTTGAAACACAGCCTTACATCTGGTTTCTTGACAAATCCATTCGTGCTTTCTGGCATGCCGTAAATCTTCTCGTGCGGTCTATTCTCTTCTTTAAGGGCCTTGATTGGTGTGAAAGCAGTCAGATATTATTGACCAAGGTCAATAAGTCAAAGACAGCCTCGTTCCAATACTCTGTGGATAGTATAGTGGTTTCCCCGGGTCGTTATGTCCCAACGAGGTGTGATGGTATAAAAACAGGTTTGTGATCGGGTGAATTTGAGTGGGAGGTAACCAGATAAAGATTGGAATTTTTTTACACTACTGGAATGACTAGGAATAACAGTATTTAACAATCACGGGAATCAGAAACGTATAAACGTAAACCAAATTAAAATCAGACGCGATTGCGTGCTGAGAAAAATGTGAGTTTTAAGGAAAATAAACTACAGGGGGTTGAAAATGAACTTTTACAAACTTAAAATAAAAAGAAAATTCAAAATGAAAAATGAAATTATTAAAATGATTATTTTAATATTTAAATACTATTTAAAAAGTAAATTAAACCATATTTAAATAAAACTAAAAATGATAAACACTACAAATTAAACTAAAAACTTGCAAAAATAATTTCTAAAACTTAAAATGGACTTGAAGAAAGTATAAAAATTAAAAATAAATATTTTTGTCTTTTTATGGATTTTCAATTAATTAAAAACTATTTATATTAATTAAACTAATTAAAATATTTTAAATTACTAATATTACTAAATTAACTTAGAAAATTATGGAAAAATTTATAAAACTATTTTATAACATTTAAAAGCTAGGAAAAATATAAAAACTAGGTGTTGCTTTATAAAAACTAATTATGCTATTTAAAATTTAATTATTAACTAATTACTAATAAAACTAAGATTAAATCTAATAAATACTAACTGACAAAATAAAAATCTGAGAAAATTACTAAAAATACTTTAATATAAGAGGAATTTAATAAAAATATAAAAATGCTAAGTACTTAACAAAAATTTAAAAATGAAAAATAAAATTTAAATTACATTAAATAGAAACTATCACTTAAAATTAAATTGGTTTTTCTTTTTGAAAACTATTTTACATCTAAAAACAACAAAATTTTGTAAAAACAACTTTTTTATAAATCAAAATTAAGCACTTTGAATGCTTATTGGATCAATAGTTGACTTTTGTTGACCAAGGATGAAAATGAGCTCAAATGAGATCAAGTGGGACCCACTATGGTTAAATCTGGTCCAAATAACTTATTTGGAAATGATTAAGCTGGAAAAGGTACTTGGGGTTCACAAAATAAGCAAATAAGCCACAAATAAGCAAATTGAAACTTGGTACATGACTGAAAATGGGACAGTTCCAGGTGGGGTCCAGAGGGTTTGAGGTCAAACAAAAGGTCAATATCTAAATCTTGGTAGGAGGGGGGTTGGGAGGAACCAAGTTTGAGCATTGGGACCCACTGAGATGGTCAGAAACCACCACCAAAGGTGGTGGTTTGGCTATGGTCTGCTGATGCAGGGTGCATCCCCAGCCCTGCAAGTGACTTTGGGGTTGTGTGGGGCCCAGGAGAAAATTAGCAAAAATCAAAGGGTTGTGGAATCTTAAAGACAAGCTGATAGACTATGAATAGAAACAAGTTTCACTGCCTAATCTGAAACACAAAAATCAAATTAATTGCTTGAACTTTTGGAAATATCTGAAATGTGCTCATTTGACTTTTTGATATTAGAACCTAAGTTGACTATTATGAGATTTAAAAGATCCTAGCTGATTACTGATGATGTTATAAGTTAATTAGAAACTAAATTAAGCAATCTTAACCATTATTGAACTGTTATGCATGATATTGGGATCTAGGTTCTAAACAGTTAACTAGAAGATGAGTTAAAACTTGATTTTGACTATTTAGTGAATAACCTATGAATATTTTGACTTAATTGACCTAAACAAACCTAACATGAACTGTACTAACTAAACTGAGCACTAGATTACAACTAAAGCACAGGGTTTAAACCTGAACCAAACACCCCTTTAAAAGTTGTTTATGAAGATTTGAGATTCAAAAACCTAAACAAAGATATGAAACTAATGCATAAGCTTAAATGTTGATGTAATGAACTTTTTTAAACATAGATGCAATCATAATAACAGTAAATAACATAAAATCACAATGAAGCTTACATATGACAGTTAAATGAGCAACTTTTAACAAAAGAGAAACTAGTGAACAGTTGTACCACATTAAACGTTAAGATTACTTAAATGTGCCTAAAAATCACAAGAACATAAACAAGAGCAGGTACAAAACAATTATACAGTGAAATGGCAGAATTCAAGGAATGAGCTTACAAAATGGTCCAAGCTGAGAAACATGAACAAAGACCAAGTACCAATCCTAATAGCTCACCACTAAGCTTCTAAACCATTTCCATCCTGAAAGTGCAATGATTCTTGCTTCTTACTCTTTGCAAACTGATCTTTGAATTTAACTCTATTTATTTTGTATTTTTGAGAATTTTTTGTAACCTTAACTGAGAACTAATTTTGATGCTTAGTAAGCTTACACAAGCTTATCAGTGATTACCATGAACTTAAACAACCAAGTAATAACAACTTTTGACAACTTAAAACTAATTTGAGATTTTCAAATAAAATTGCAATCATTGAAACTTAAACTAAAAATGCTTGGAATTGTGATTTAACAAGAATCCAGTTACATTAATAAAACAGATTACAAACTTTCTGGAATTAATTTAACTACTACAAGCTAATTTTACAATAAGTCAAAAATTAAACTAAACTACCCTAATTAATTAACTAACTGCTTGCTCCCCTCTTTCTTCTTCCTTTTAATAGCTCCCAATTAAGGTCTGTGGGACCCACTGGGTCATTTCCCAGCATCAAGTTGAACCATAGGATAAGTCCTAGCCTTTGAATTATTTTTGGCGCCAAGAGACTTTTTTTTGCAATTTATTCTGATATAGACCCTAGGGGGGGGGGTGGGATGTGATTGGTTCTTGGAGTGTGTAATTGGAAAGGGATAAGGGGTGTTGGAGCAAGTGGTGCAAGGGGGGAAATACCAGGTGGTATTCTGGTTTGGGAGGGAAGGGGAAGAAGGTTGAGGGTGATTTTGACCGGGTTGACCAAAGGTCAACGTTGACCCTGGTTTTAATATAAACGGGGTGTTGATAGGCTGGTTTGTGGAGTGGGCCTAGAAAAAGGGTGGTGGGCTTGTTGTGTTTGGTATTTGGCTTTGGGTTATATTAAGGGTCCGTATGTTTTGTAACTTAGAAACACCACAAGGACTATTTTTGTAATTTATGAAAACTGAGTGGCCTGAATTTGCAAGTCTTCCAAAATATATTCAAGGGACCATTTCTAGCCATATGTGATAAACCAAGGAACATAGTTGCTAATTTTCCCATTTTCAACGTCCGGGGACCAACTATGCCAAAATTCAAAGTGCAGGGACCAAACTTGTAATTTTCCTCAAACTTTCCACCCAAGTACCTTTCTTGCCAAAATAAGTAACCAAGGGACCGCAAGTGACAATTTCCAAAATTTGAGATCCCAGGGTCCATTTCTGTCAATTTTTGAAACTCTAGGGACCAAACTGTAAATTCTCAAAACTTTTCCAATTTTTCACCGAAGGACAAAATATGACAACTTATGATTGTAAAAGGACCTTTGGTGTTAATTTTCCATATTTTGAATGACCAGGGACTAATTTTGTAATTTTATGAAAGTTGGGGGACTGAAACTGCCAATTTTGCAAACTTTGTACATTTTTCATCTGTTTTTGCTCATTTTGCATCTAAAGCATATAAAACACAATTTTTGAAATATTTTTAGTATTTTGATGCATTTCTAAGTGTTTTTGTATGTTTTGCAGTTCAGATTAGACAAAAAATGATGAGTGTTTGAGCACTCATCAATCCCCCACACTAAAATATTGCTAGTCCCTGGCAATAACTATTTTGAAAACTTGATGGATTTTAAACTCTTTACCAAAAGCCATCACTTCTGGAGTAGCCAGGTGTAAGAACTGTGGCACACCTGATAACCGTGTGATTTTGAGCAAACCACCAGCTGTCAACGGATTTGATTAGTCTTTACCAAAAGCCGTTTGCTACTGGACTAGCCAGCATCTTGATGGACTAAGTCAACATCTTGGTGAGCTGATTACCAATTATGGATTTTTCACGGCCTTTACCACAAGCCATAATCTTGTGGGCTAGCCAACTCATTTGCTTTTGAGGATATGGGGAGTTGAGGAACCATACAATTTTTGGCAAATTGCAAGCTATCAACGGGTTTGAGATGTCTTTACCAAGATCCGTTTGCTCCTAGACTAGCCAATCCATTTGTCATTTAGACTTTGGCGGACTGATTACCACAAAAAATTTTGAACTTTAGTGAATTTTTTTTTTTTTTTTAAATTTTGGTCAAAAACGGGGGTATTATATAGTAAAATGTGATAAAATTCGCTAGAATAGCGAAATACCCCCCCCCCCCCCCCCCCACACTTAGCATGAATATTGTCCTCAATATTCAAAGTCCCGGCTATTATGCCGACTCTTTGAGCGTAAAAGGGTAACATTACAAGCTAAGCGTGGAAAACACCATTTTGTATTTTCACTTCCTTTGTAACCATAGTATGGGGGACTCCCCCACACTTAGGGTGAAAACCCTATAAGCATGCTACTGTTTTTGTTTACCGAGTCGCTAGCTTGACTCGACCCCGAATTCATTTGTCCTTGGGGAAGCATGATGTGGAAGAGACAATCTCCATCGGACCTTCATTCAAGATGTTTGGATAAACATTTGAAGCACGTGAAAGTTCCACACCGATGAGATATAATCCCGGCTCAAGATAATGGTAAATGAAAATGCCGGGATCAAAGATAGTGTCTTCATCCCCGAGGGAGTGAAGAACAGGAGAAGTCACCTTATAGGTGAAGAAAAGGAAGAAAACCATGATGAAAATCATGATAAGATTTTCTTCCTCGAGAGCAGGCTCCGTAGCCTGAATTTGGATTGCAAGGGTTAAGCTCGTAAATATCCCGGGAGGGTGGGTGGGAATTTGCAAATTCTCATGATTGAGTGCATCTCCCCCCGGGATATCAAACTCCGGAGGAGTCATGATATGATGAGTGAGTTCACCGGAGAACTCCTCATGAAGAGAATTATTCACAAGATGTGAATCAGTGAACTCATGTTCCGAAATAGACTCATCACAATCCTCATTCTGAATATCAAAGAGTGGATTATCAGAAATCAAAGTGAATTCAGATTTGAATTCAAATAGAGGATTGGTGAGAGTAGTATTGAAAGTTTCGGGAACAAAGTGATCAATATTCTCCTATTGGACTGTTGGGATCAGAAGTGAGTGACAGATCATGATTTAAGAGATTTTCAATTTCGGCTTCGGAGTTAAGGAGACCATCATCACTTCCTGTTGGAAGTGAATTGATTTTGGTGATCTTCTCAAGAAGATGATCAGCATCAATATGTGGAATTGATGCCTCAACATACTTGATGTTTCCATAAGATGCACAATCTTCGCTACAATCGGAGAAAATCTCAAATTGAGCTTTTGGACACTCAAGAGGGGAAGGTAAATCACACATATGATCAGAAGTTCCCTGTGACTCTCTTGGGATTGGGATAAGATTCTCAACACTAGACTTTATGAATTCGTCCGATTCCTTTTTAGGAACAGTGCTAAGATGCTCATCCCCCATGTTTAGAGAGTGAGTGTGAACTTCGGGTGTGATAGCAGTTGTATGAGATGAAATCTCAACTGCAGGGATATCAACTGATGATCTTGATGAATCTTTGTGAATAATAACAATGTTATCTTCATCATCATCACTGTCATCATAGTCATCAAATAGAGCAGTATTGCGAATATTAGCACGTGTTTTTGCTGCTCGTTGCTCAGCCAATAATTCTTCCATGCTTTTTCCAGATTCTCGTTCTTCAGCAATTAATTCTGCCATAGTTTTCCCACGAGAATTTGGAATGAGGGGAAATTGTGGGGGTGTGGATGTGTCAAAACCGGAAGGTTGACATTGAAAATCATCATGGGGTCCCCCATAATATGCACAAGAAGAACTTGAAGTATGGCGGAGTGAAATATTAGCTAACTCCTCATTAAGTTCTTTAAGTTTTTCAAGAACCTCTAAAAAGTCTTGTTGGATTTGAGGAGTTGCCTGGATCATTTGGTACTGTGGAGGTGGGTCTTAATACGAAGAGTCAAAATTGTTACAAGGAAATGGATTCCTTGTTTGACAATCAAAGCTAAAGTGTGGACCTCCACAGTACACACAACAGTTGAACTGATGTGGCTGTGAGTCATAGGTGCTGGAGTCATAATTATTATCAGGAAACTGCTCATAGACAAGCGTGTTTCCAGATTGACAATCAGAACTGTAGTGTGAACCACCACAGTACTCACAACAGTAAAACTGCTGAGTCTCATAGTGTGGTAGCTGATGGAATGAATCAGTTGTGTCATGGTAGGAATAGGGATTCTGGTAATAGACAGACCCGTTTCCTGACTCCACCATGCTACAACTGGGACAATTACCACCATTATAAGGACCACCATACCATTGACAATCAAGAAGGTGTGGATGAGACATAGAAAGAATCAAATGGTTTTGGAGGGTAAGAAATGTAGAATCAAAAAGGTAGGAGGGTAAAGATGGATATTTTTGTGATTTTTGATAAACATTTTATACAAATTAGAAAGAAAATCTTTTTGTGTTTTTGTGTTCGTTGAAAACTAATTTAAATTTTTTCGGGAACAGTTTTGTTTTATAATAAGAAAATATGAACAAAGGATGGTAAATATACAATGAATGTATATCCAGATTTACTAATCTGCAAAACCGTTTAGAATACACGCACAACCTCCCCGGCAGCGGCGCCAAAATTTGATTGGTGTGAAAGCAGTCAGATATTATTGACCAAGGTCAATAAGTCAAAGATAGCCTCGTTCCAATACTCCGTGGATAGTATAGTGGTTTCCCCGGGTCGTTATGTCCCGACGAGGTGTGATGGTATAAAAAAAAGGTTTGTGATCGGGTGAATTTGAGTGGGAGGTAACCAGATAAAGATTGGGGTTTTTTTACACTACTGGAATGACTAGGAATAACAGTATTTAACAATCACGGGAATCAGAAACGTATAAACGTAAACCAAATTAAAATTAGACGCGATTGCGTGCTGAGAAAAAGGTGAGTTTTAAGGAAAATAAACTACAAGGGGTTGAAAATGAACTTTTACAAACTTAAAATAAAAAGAAAATGAAAAATGAAATTATTAAAATGATTATTTTAATATTTAAATACTATTTAATTAATTAAAACTATTTAAAAAGTAAATTAAACCATATTTAAATAAAACTAAAAATGATAAACACTACAAATTAAACTAAAAACTTGCAAAAATAATTTATAAAACTTAAAATGAACTTGAAGAAAGTATAAAAATTAAAAATAAATATTTTTGTCTTTTTATGGATTTTCTATTAATTAAAAACTATTTATATTAATTAAACTAATTAAGATATTTTAAATTACTAATATTACTAAATTAACTTAGAAAATTATGGAAAAATTTATAAAACTATTTTATAACATTTAAAAGCTAGGAAAAATATAAAAACTAGGTGTTTTTTTATAAAAACTAATTATGCTATTTAAAATTTAATTATTAACTAATTACTAATAAAACTAAGATTAAATCTAATAATTACTAACTGACAAAATAAAAATCTGAGAAAATTACTAAAAATACTTTAATATAAGAGGAATTTAATAAAAATATAAAAATGCTAAGTACTTAACAAAAATTTAAAAATGAAAAATAAAATTTAAATTACATTAAATAGAAACTATCACTTAAAATTAAATTGGTTTTTCTTGGTTTTTCTTTTTGAAAACTATTTTACACCTAAAAACAACAAACTTTTGGAAAAACAACTTTTTTATAAATCAAAATTAAGCACTTTGAATGCTTATTGGATCAACAGTTGACTTTTGTTGACCAAGGATGAAAATGAGCTCAAATGAGATCAAGTGGGACCCACTATGGTTAAATCTGGTCCAAATAACTTATTTGGAAATGATTAAGCTGGAAAAGGTACTTGGGGTTCACAAAATAAGCAAATAAGCCACAAATAAGCAAATTGAAACTTGGTACATGACTGAAAATGGGACAGTTAAGAGGGACTATTCCAGGTGGGGTCCAGAGGGTTTGAGGTCAAACAAAAGGTCAATATCTAAAGCTTGGTAGGAGGGGGTTGGGAGGAACCAAGTTTGAGCATTGGGACCCACTGAGATGGTCAGAAACCACCACCAAAAGTGGTGGTTTGGCTATGGTCTGCTGATGCAGGGTGCATCCCCAGCCCTGCAAGTGACTTTGGGGTTGTGTGGGGCCCAGGAGGAAATTAGCAAAAATCAAAGGGTTGTGGAATCTTAAAGACAAGCTGATAGACTATGAATAGAAACAAGTTTCACTGCCTAATCTAAAACACAAAAATTAAATTAATTGCTTGAACTTTTGGAAATATCTGAAATGTGCTCATTTGACTTTTTGATATTAGAACCTACATTGACTATTCTGATATTTAAAAGATCCTAGCTGATTACTGATGATGTTATAAGTTAATTAGAAACTAAATTAAGCAATCTTAACCATTATTGAACTGTTATGCATGATATTGGGATCTAGGTTCTAAACAGTTAACTAGAAGATGAGTTAAAACTTGATTTTGACTATTTAGTGAATAACCTATGAACATTTTGACTTAATTGACCTAAACAAACCTAACATGAACTGTACTAACTAAACTGAGCACTAGATTACAACTAAAGCACAGGGTTTAAACCTGAACCAAACACCCCTTTAAAAGTTGTTTATGAAGATTTGAGATTCAAAAACCTAAACAAAGATATGAAACAAATGCATAAGCTTAAATGTTGATGTAATGAACTCTTTTAAACACAGATGCATACATAATAACAGTAAATAACATAACATCACAATGAAGCTTACATATGACAGTTAAATGAGCAACTTTTAACAAAAGAGAAACTAGTGAACAGTTGTACCACATTAAACATTAAGATTGCTTAAATGTGCCTAAAAATCACAAGAACATAAACAAGAGCAGGTACAAAACAATTATACAGTGAAATGGCAGAATTCAAGGAATGAGCTTACAAAATGGTCCAAGCTGAGAAACATGAACAAAGACCAAGTACCAATCCTAATAGCTCACCACTGAGCTTCTAAACCATTTCCATCCAGAAGGTGCAATGATTCTTGCTTCTTACTCTTTGCAAACTGATCTTTGAATTTAACTCTATTTATTTTGTATTTTTGAGAATTTTTTGTAACCTTAACTGAGAACTAATTTTGATGCTTAGTAAGCTTACACAAGCTTATCAGTGATTACCATGAACTTAAACAACCAAGTAATAACAACTTAAAACTAATTTGAGATTTTCAAATAAAATTGCAATCATTGAAACTTAAACTGAAAATGCTTGGAATTGTGATTTAACAAGAATCCAGTTACATTAATAAAACAGATTACAAACTTTCTGGAATTAATTTAACTACTACAAGCTAATTTTACAATAAGTCGAAAATTAAACTAAACTACCCTAATTAATTAACTAACTGCTTGCTCCCCTCTTTCTTCTTCCTTTTAATAGCTCCTAATTGAGGTCTGTGGGACCCACTGGGTCATTTCCCAGCATCAAGTTGAACCATAGGATAAGTCCTAGCCTTTGAATTATTTTTGGCGCCAAGAGACTTTTTTTTGCAATTTATTCTGATATAGACCCTAGGGGGGGGGGGGTGGGATGTGATTGGTTCTTGGAGTGTGTAATTGGAAAGGGCTAAGGGGTGTTAGAGCAAGTGGTGCAAGGGGGGAAATACCAGGTGGTATTCTGGTTTGGGAGGGAAGGGGAAGAAGGTTGAGGGTGGTTTTGACCGGGTTGACCAAAGGTCAACGTTGACCCTGGTTTTAATATAAACGGGGTGTTGATGGGCTGGTTTGTGGAGTGGGCTAAGAAAAAGGGTGGTGGGCTTGTTGTGTTTGGTATTTGGCTTTGGGTTATATTAAGGGTCCGTATGTTTTGTAACTTAGAAACACCACAAGGACTATTTTTGTAATTTATGAAAACTGAGGGGCCTGAATTTTCAAGTCTTCCAAAATATATTCAAGGGACCATTTCTAGCCATATGTGATAAACCAAGGAACATAGTTGCTAATTTTCCCATTTTCAACGTCCGGGGACCAACTATGCCAAAATTCAAAGTGCAGGGACCAAACTTGCAATTTTCCTCAAACTTTCCACCCAAGTACCTTTCTTGCCAAAATAAGTAACCAAGGGACCACAAGTGACAATTTCCAAAATTTGACATCCCAGGGACCATTTTTGTCAATTTTTGAAACTCTAGGGACCAAACTGTAAATTCTCAAAACTTTTCCAATTTTTCACCGAAGGACAAAATATGACAACTTATGATTGTAAAAGGACCTTTGGTGATAATTTTCCATATTTTGAATGACCAGGGACTAATTTTGTAATTTTATGAAAGTTGGGGGACTAAAACTGCCAATTTTGCAAACTTTATACGTTTTTCATCTGTTTTTGCTCATTTTGCATCTAAAACATATAAAACACAATTTTTGAAATAGTTCTAGTATTTTGATGCATTTCTGAGTGTTTTTGTATGTTTTGCAGTTCAGATTAGACCAAAAATGATGAGTGTTTGAGCACTCATCAGGCCTCAGCTTGAACTTCAAGAATTTGAGACGGGAGTGGTGATCTAATTGTCATACCCAATGATCTAACTCTGAGGGGTCTAAGTCATTCCTTTCGACTCAAGGCATCTGCTACAACGTTTGCCTTCCCCGGGTGATAACGGATCTCACAATCATAGTCACTTAGTAACTCTAGCCATCAACGTTGTCTCATGTTCAACTCCTTTTGATCTAAAATGTGCTGAAGACTCTTGTGATCGGTGAAAACAGTACACTTGGTTCCATATAGGCAGTGTCTCCAGATCTTAAGAGCTAATACTACCGCTCCTAATTCTAGATCATGAGTAGTATAGTTCTCCTCGTGGGGTTTAAGTTGTTTGGAAGCGTAAGCGATTACTTTAAGTCTCTGCATCAATACGGCACCCAAACCTTGGATTGATGCGTCACAATATATCACGAAGTCCTCACTTCCTTCGGGTAGTGCTAATATCGGTGCTTCACAAAGCTTCTGCTTCAAGAATTGAAATGCCGATTCTTGCTCTTCTCTCCATTCAAACTTCTTCTTCTTCTGTGTTAGCTCAGTCAAAGGTTTAGCAATCCTTGAAAAACCTTCAATAAACCTTCGATAGTATCCGGCAAGACCTAAAAATTGGCGTATCTCAGTAGGACTCGTAGGTGACACCCAATTTTTAACAGCTTCGATCTTGGCGAGATCAACATGAATACCCTTACTGTCGATAACATGCCCAAGAAATTGTACCTTCTCAATCCAAAAATCACACTTGGAAAATTTGGCATATAATTTCTCTTCTCTGAGCAGTGTTAGTATAGCCTTTAAGTGTTCTGCGTGCTCTTCCTTACTACGTGAATAAATAAGGATATCATCGATGAATACAATCATAAACTTATCCAAATAGGGTTTGCACACTCGGTTCATTAAGTCCATAAATACAGCGGGTGCATTTGTTAGACCGAATGGCATTACTTGGAATTCGTAGTGACCGTATCTTGTCCTGAAAGCCGTCTTAGGGATGTCTTCTTCCCTAACTCTGAGTTGGTGATAACCTGATCTCAAATCAATCTTCGAGTAGACACTCGATCCTTGCAGTTGATCAAACAAATCGTCAATCCTTGGCAATGGATATCGATTCTTAACCGTAAGTTTGTTCAACTCACGATAATCGATACACATCCTGAAGGTTCCATCCTTCTTCTTCACAAATAACACCGGGGCTCCCCACGGTGATGAACTTGGATGAATAAATCCTTTATCTGACAATTCCTGCAATTGCCCAGATAACTCCTTCATTTCCGACGGTGCTAGCCTATAGGGTGCTGTGCTACGGGTGCTGCTCCTAGCATTAAGTCAATTTGAAACTCCACTTGACGAATCGGCGGAAGGCCAGGCAAGTCCTCAGGAAAAACTTCTGGAAAGTTTCCGACTACTGGCACATCCTCGAGTCGTTTCTCTTTCGACTTCTTCTCGGTGACTTGAGCCAAAAAGACTTGACATCCTCGTTCGATGTACTTCCCAACTTTGACGCAAGAAACGATGCTCAGACGTGTTTTACTTCGCTCGCCGCGAACAATCAGGGTTTCGTCATTCAGGGGGATGTGAACGACCTTTTCGTCACAAATGATCTTAGCGCGGTTCTCGGATAACCAATCTATTCCTACAATGACGTCGAAACTACCGAGTCTAATAGGCATAAGGTCAATGTCAAATGGGGTGTCTAGTAGTCGTAGGGTGCAACCTCGGAGTATAGTGTTAGTACTTACTAGCTTTCCATCGGCTAGTTCAATCTCATATGTGGTGTCTAGTTTGGTCGGTGTAATATTAAGTAGGGGTGCAAGGGAAATAGATACGAAACTTTGATCGGTTCCTGAATCAAATAAAACTTTAACGAGGCGGTTGTTTAGAAAGAACGTACCCGTAACTACGTTCGGATCTTGCTGGACATTTCCATCTCCCAGCACGTATGCTCTACCAAGTGCATTGTTGTCCTTATTTGGGCACTGACACCTGTAGTGTCCTTTCTCTCCACAAGCATGGCATACTACAGCCACGGGTTGCAAGTTAGCTCCTGTAGCCTTGCAATCTTGTGTCTTATGTCCAGTCCTTGAACATTTACCACATTTAGCATAGCAGGGTCCAGTGTGATGCATCTTACACTTGTCATAGAATGGAAGAGGTCCAACATACCTAGCATCCTTAACTGGTGCGGCGACATAAGCTCTGACAGCTTCCTGTCGTCGGTTCTGTTGATTGTGGTGGGTGTTTCTGTCATGGTGGTAATTACGGTTGGGGTTACGGTTGTTGTTGTTGTTGTTGTTGTTGTTTGTCTTCTGATCATCAAACTTCCTTTTGTGATCATTGTTCCCCTGAGCAGAGTTACGCTTAATCTCCCGGTCTAGCAGTCTTTGGGCAATAGTCATTGCTTCTTCCAAAGTTTGAGGCTTAGACGAGGTGACGTTTTCCTCAATGCTCCTGGGTAATCCCTCAATGTATCTTTCCAACAACTTTTCCAAGTCGGGAACCTTTGAAGGGCAAAGTGTGGCAAGCTCCTGAAATCTCCTATCATAAGCCCTGAGATCATTTCCTTTCACAACCAACGTGTGAAACTCATCTTCTAACTTCTTGATCTCGCCTCTAGGGCAGAACTTCTTCAACATCTTCTCCTTAAAGTCAGCTCAGGTGATCTGATAGGCCTCTTCCACACCTATCTTCTGAGCAGTTGCATTCCACCAAGACAACGCGTCTTCCAACAATGTTCCTGTAGCAAATGAGACTCTGCTTTCAGCGGCACAACCGCTCCTCACAAACACAATCTCAGTTCGCTCAAACCATCGAGCAAGCTCTGTCACTCCTTCAATCCCTTTGAAGTGAGATGGTTTACAAGCTATGAAGTCCTTATAGGTGCACTTTCGAGTCATAGCGGACTCGCTCTCAACAGTGGCTCGGTTATTGCTACTAGTTCGTGCCATTGCAGCAGCCTGCTCTTCTAAAGCTGCAGCAACGCTGTCGGCAACCAACTTTCTGATAGCAGCCTGGGTCATAGCGGGTGACGAAGTAGCAGTAGCGGTTTTCCTTGGGGCCATAACTCTATAAAATCGCAAGTGCATAAGTACAAATCCCAACATCAATCAATAACAAGAGAAATAATGTAACCAAACTCATAATAGTCGAGATCATCACAAAGTACATATCACAACCACACCATGAATATATACATCAACATAAACCATATCATTCATAAATAATCATCACGACATGTAACAACATACATGGAATTTATAATATGAATCTCAATATGGGAGCATAATAAAAGATCAAACAACTAGAACATCATAAATCAATATCAATACATTACAATCATAACCAACATAAAGTTTTAATAATTTTGAATTCATTGTTACAAAACAATAAGATACAACATTATTAATGCCACAGGCGGCAAGTTAAGATGTCTCTGAATGTAATGATATCTCATAGATCTATGAAGGTCCAGGTGCGCCTCCTGATCTCCTCTCCAGCTCTCTGATGATCCTGATCATCTCTAACATCTCCAAATCCCTGGCTCTCTCACGGGCCTGAATCTCCTCAATAATGGCTGAAAGTGTGTGGATGGTAGAACTAGATGCGGCTAACTCCTGTGTCTGATGCTCCAGCATCTCCTGCGTGATGGCCGCAATCGCTCTCAAATCCTCTATCTCATGCCTCTGACTATCTAGTCGATGACCACACTCGGTGATGGTAGCCTGTGCCTCCTCAATCTTTGTCCCCATCATCTCAAATACCATCTCTAAAGCTGTCCTATGTACTACGAGGTTCGTGACCTCCTCCTGCATACACTCAATCCTCTCCAAGGATATATCCTCAATAACGCTCAACAGCTCATCAAGACGATCCTCATGTCTCACTAATCTAGCAGCCAAAAGAGGGATAGTATGGTGTATCAGCTCCCCAGTGACCGGTAACACCGCTGAAGAGCCATCTCCAAGCTCAGCAGCCCTAGGCGATCCCTCAACCAATCTCCATCTACGAATGTAGTCTAACAAAAATGACCATCGGCGAGCATCAACCAATCTATGAATGTCGGGTGAGGTGGGGGTCTCGGTGGGAGCAGGTGATGGTACAGGTGATGTAGTAGGTGATGGTATCGGTATGGTAGTAGTCTGTGAGTAGAAAACTGTAGGTGGTGGCAGGGGTGGCAAAATCTCAGAGGTGTGGGGTGCGGTGTAAGTAGGTAACATGTAAGGATGTGGCTCAGGTGGAGGTGATACGGGTGATGGTGGAGGTGCTGGTGATGCCACAGGTGTCAGATCTGGCATAGAAACAGGTGGTAGTACAGATGTAGGTGATGGTACAGGTGTAGGTACAGGTGGTGTAACAGTAGAAGCAGGAAAAATACAGACTCGTTTCCGAGCCGTGCATTTGCGGGTAATGTCTCCCTCATGATATCGAAACAACTCTCTGAAAGGCTCAGGCTCATAGGGCTCAAGAATCCTCACTCGCTTACGCCGACGAATTGGTGCAGGCGGGGATAGTGGTGGGATAGAAGCAGCAGTGTCAGAAGTATCGGAGTCAGAAGACTCGTCATCAACATCTGAACCGGTGTGGTGGCTAGCAGGTGGTGTAGGACGATCATCAGCCGCAAGAAACTGCTGAGACGTCAGGTACTAATCATAAAGGTACTGCCCCTGTGTCATAGGCCCACAGACAGGACGAAAAAGAGGCTGAATAGCAAAAGAATCAATGGGTGTAGAAGCAACCTCACCCTCCTCAAAGGGCTCAGTATCAGCAGATGGGTCTCCAGATGGAACAGGAGATGGTATGGCAGGTAATACAGGTTGGGTGTCATGGTCAGAATCATGGGTGTCTCGGGTGTCATGGGTGTCATAGTCAGATAGGTCAATAGTAGGGTGGGTGGATGATGCTGGCACGACGTCGTCACTGTCGGACAAAATAATAACCGGGGGCGACATGGTACTGTAATATCCCAAAAATAGCAGTAATATAAGTTATTTAGTTTACATAATGCTATATACACAGTGATCATAGTGTCATAGTGAACTAAATGCAATGAGTGCTAAAATCAAACCTTAAAACATGACGTTGGCAAGTGCTGGCACGGAGGGCACTTTGGTGATAAATAGTTTGTTTAGAAATCCGGTGAGGTTATAGTCCAATGTTTTGAAAAACCATTTGGTTCTCTATAACCATGGCTCTGATGCCAATCTGTAACTCCCCGAAAATTTGATAGCAGCGGAAGTCAAATCGGGGTCATTACAGTTAATACACAGTCATACTCATAGAAAACAATTCAAAAGATAGTCAATATCATTCCATGAAAACTCAAATAGTCAGAGTTACAAACATTTTTCCAAAATGTTAATTGTTTCGCAAAATAAATGATGCGTTTGAAAAGAATGATATCATTATTGAAAAAAAAAGGGAGGTCCTGTGCCCTTTGCCAGCTCCGTGCCACCATGCTTGCTAATTTCCTGAGATAAACATGCTTAAAAAAAGTCAACACAAAGGTTGAGTGAATCCATAGTAGTTTAAATAGTAATAGTGTGAACACAAGTCAAGCATTTGAAATAAACAAGCCAAGATAGACAGGTCTTGACTAAACTGGTGTAAAATTGCTCCTAAGCCTCACGAAACGCAAGCCTTAACATTGATTTGACATATCATAAAGATAATAACAATCACCTACACCACAGCGGATGTAAATGACAAGGGGCCCTCGGTGACAGGAAATGTGCCAAATTTCCATAATACCTCAAATATAGCACACCTCCTGCCAAGTGATCACCTTGACAGAGGCATGCTGCCATTCCAATAGATCTATCAACTATATTCGCGCTCACTCGCAAGTGATTAAGGTTCGTGATGTGAGGGACTTGTAGCACGGGTGTCAACTTAGGCAATATCAGGTGATAACAGCATACCGAAAATACTTGTGTTCGATTTATAGCATGTATCTCCCCACGGGGTTTAAAAACAATTAAAAATGTGGGACCATGAACTCACCTGACAGGTGGGTGTGAATCACAACGGTGCTCAGATGTGATGGTGTACTGCTATGACTAGCAATGAAATTCCTCCGACTTGCGACCTAAATAATACATTGTAATCGGTGTTTTAGATTCGTTTCGTAATTGACATGTGATATGTCTCGTGTACGGTGATATCCGTTCGGGTGTCTTAATATATTCCAAAATAACTTTACGTAGTTATTTGTATCGTTGTTACGAACCGGTGTTCGATAAATGTTAATTAGTTTGTGAAAATAATATCGTTAAAAATATTTATAATTAAATATTTTTAGCAAAGTTATATATTTATTTTAAAGTTACCAAAATATATATACATATTTATATATAATCAAATTATACAAAATATTTAATTAATAAAATACCTTTGTCATATTTAACCCTTAACTTTATTAAAGTTACATCTTTTACCCTTTGGTAAAAAAATATTACATTTTAGTCCTTAGCATAGCTTTTACACTTTATTACTTATACTTTGGCCAAATTACAGTTTCTACCCCTCGTTTTCATTCAAAATTGACAGTTTTAAAAAGTGGTCCGAAAGTTTGGTGGATTCGACAGTTTTAGTCCTTTAACGAAAGGTTTTGCAAAAATGGTCCTTTGTTAAGTTTTCGAAAAGCAAACTTCTAGTATACGAAAATACATTCAAATCTTGTAAAATCTCTTCTAAATCAACCTTGAAGAATCTCGAAAACATTTCAAAATCTTTCAGTTTCCAACCGAAACTTTCCTTTGAAAAATACTTGGGCTCGTTAGCCCGGTTAAGGCCCAAAGTGGGTTTATTTGTCTAAAATTGGTACGCGACTAGGATTTGGTTTTGGCTTTGTTTACGTAGTAATAAATTGTGTAAGGTTTGCATGTTTCATGGGTTTGATTTAGTGTGAACCAAAGAATTAGTATGTCGCAAAATATGATGTATTGTACGCAAAAATAAGAAATGGTGAGCCCTTTTCCTAAAGGTGTCGAGGTGTGGACATATATAACTATAAGTGCAACGAATGTAAAAATGGTGTGTGTCGTATGCTAAGTGAGTATGGTATGCATGATACGAGTAAAAGTAGAAAATGAAATAGGTGATGATTAACTTACAACACCAAGTATGGTGGTGAGGATTTTCGTGTAGTGTGAGCAAACGAGATCAAGCAAACGTGATAGCCTCTCCTCGTCTAGCGATCCCTTATCCACAAGAGTTACCCAACTCGTTCAACCCAAAACCTTGCTTGTGTGATCCTTGATTCCTCGACAGTAACCAAAGAAAAGAAAGGAATAGAGTGTTTGTGATTGAGAATTTTGGTAGAACTTGAGAGTGTGTGAGATCTTGCATTAAATGTGGCTTATATAGGGTAGTAAAAGTAGTTGTGTGTTTGATCTTGTGAAACATGCTACTTAGTTGTCATTCGAGTGGAGACAACCTTGTCCCCTAACCTTGCGTTCTTGTCATGTCGAGTAGAGGTGGTGAGGAGCAATAAGAGTTGACCTTGGATTAGTTTAAGTGTAGCTAGGTTTAGTAGGGTATTAAACAATAGAGATTTAGAGCACATGTGGTAATCTTGTTGGGGAACATGAGACATACGATCCATGGGCTAATAGAACTCTTGGTGTATATTTCGATTGACCATTGGTTTGACGGCTCCAATGGTGGCTCTTTGTCGCATGGAACAAAGTCAAAGGGAATGTTGTAAGGTTGTGTCGTGTGAGTAGGGAACTAAGCAAACAAACATGTGTAATATTCAAAATGTAAAGGAGTTGGTTTCTACTTCGTGTGACATACTACGCAAAAGAAAGAAATACATAACTAGCCATGTGGGCTTGTGAGTGTTTCGGCCCAAATAAAACAAAATAAGATTTGTGTCGGTGGGCTTGTGGTTTGTGCTCGGCCAAAAAATATGACGGGGTATCGGTGATTAGTATAATTGTGACTTTAGCCTCGGTGTCGGTGTCGGTTCGTGAAAACCATAAATATATAAACGGTGTCGTCATACGTATATATATACTTATATATACATAGTGACAGTAAATTTGTAATAATTAATATATATACATATCGTTATATATATATATTAATAATATCTCGGTGTCCAAATAGGGTGTCGGGTCGCAAGTGGGAGTTACCGGTGTTAACCTCATTGGGTGACATCCAAGAGTGACAATCGGGTGATATCAGGTGACAAAACATAATCGGGTGTCAAACAAACGGTGACAAAAATAATCGGGTGTCAAACAAATGGTGTCTAATATAAAAATTTCAAATTAGCCAGCAAAAATGGCTTAGTTAAGAATAGTGTCGATAATTAGCATTAATAAATGACCTGGGATTTTACGGAGTATTACAGCTAGTATATAATTTCCGTACTTATTTTGACTAACGTGGATCAATTGTTAAATGACCGGTATCTTGTAAAATGATTAAAATAAAAACTCATTTGCTTAAGGACAAGCAAATCCCAAGTGTAGGGATATTTGATAAGGATTTATTTGGTACCTTTTTTAAGGGGTCATTTAAGCCCAAAATTGTGTTTATATGATCAAATATTGTCTCAAATCGTTTCTTTTTGCATTTTAAGTACTTGGGACGAGAAATATGGAATTCGAAGCTTTTTCGACGTATTTGAACCAAAAAATGAAGAAAACAAGTAAGTCGCGAAAAACCGTCAGAAACAAAGGCTGACGGCGTCACGCTTTACATGGTGACGCCGTTACTTGATGATTGGAGTTGAATTATAATTAACACACGTTGCTTCAGAAACAATTCAGGAATTAACACTTGACGATGTCAGGTGTATTTTGGAGTAGGGAGTCACGTTTTAAGATTACAAGAGACGGCCCAGAGGGCTTATAAAGGGATGGCGTCAGGCATAAGCTGACAACGTCAGAAGATAATAAATGACGACATTAGAGCGGCGACTTACACAAGACGAAACCCTAACACGGCGAGCTGACGGCGTTAGAACCTATAACCTGACATCGTCAGCAATGTAAATTTGTATATAGTTTTCGAATTATTTTCATTAAGTGGTGACATTCTTTGGGATATCTTGAAGTAGGGTTTAGAACACGATTTTCTGTACTTTTGTTAGGTTTTTCAACCTTTGAACCTCATGTTTTATTAAAGATAAGTTATCATTTTAATCATTCAATATGTCTATGTATTGTTTGATTACTTGTTTTTCTTTTCTTTGCTTTAACATGCTAGCTTAAACTAATTAGTGTTTGCTTAGATATAATAAAACCTAATTATTGAATGTTGATTTGTTGTCTATTGTTTAGTTGATTGCTTCGCGTTAGGATAAGAAAATTGGCTTACCTCTTATATGTAACTAGCTTGAACGTCTTAGAAACGCAATCGTAGAGTCCACTACTGGTTTTCCTCGTTGTATTTATTGCATAAATTGCGGCTTGTAGATCCTATAAAACTTAATAGACTTTAAGGTTTTTAGGGGAGACTAATGTTCATTGAGTTGGAGACTTCGGCACCTCTCCACGACCGATATTAAGGAATACAACGCTTCAAATAAAACAAGAACGTGGCAATTCAGCAAAAGTAGGAGATAACTAGGGAGTACTTTTATCTAAGTGAACAAGTTTTTCCCATCATAAGAGTTCACCAATTTAAATTTCTTGTTTATTAGTTTAATTATTTTATATTAAAAGTTTTATAAGTTGAGTAGCAACTAATTCCGCCAACTTTTTCAAAAACTGAGATTTTAATTGCTTTCAAAAAATTATAAAAATACAAAAAGAATTATCCCTCACCTTTAGACCTATTTCGTCATACATCTTGACCTTTCCACAACTATTGCGAGACAATTCCCCTAGAGAACGATCAATCCCCCAGACGTACCTATACTACACTACAACGGTTAGGTACACTGCCTAGAGGATTGTAAAGCTTCGTTTCGAGGTCTTACAAATCTCGCATCAGTAGATCAGTAGCATGCTTGTATATTCATATTATCTCAGTTACATCATGAGACAAAAATCAAATGAATAAGAAATGTTAACATCTCAGTTATCATTGATGAATCTTGTTAGATTATCGGGATGTTTGGTCTGCATTGCTTCAATGAGAGCAGTGGTTTTGAATCGCAAGAGTTGACACAGGGACTTGGTTCGGTAGGTGCAAGACTGTGGTCTGAAGCATAGTGCACCAACTTCTCCAAACATGTCAACTGAATACAAAACACCCAAAACTTGTTCGGTCTCCAGCGGGTAACATTCTATTATCTCTACCTCACCTGAAAAAATTATATGCACGTTATCGGGTGCCTCATTTTGAATAATGACATATTCTCTTGGTGGTATGAATTCCGCTTTCATATCTGCAACCTATTTTTAAAGTAGCAAAAGGACAGTTAAAGGAAAATTTTACCTCTAAGGCCAAACAAAAATTATTCGATATTCCATGACATTCCTCACAGTTGACCAGTTAATATCCAAGCCATTCAAATATGACTTATTAACCACGCGTTTCTAGTGTTAAAAGTCTGCAGAGAAATCCTCATGTGTTGGTTTTCCATAAACACCAACTTGTGACAACAAAAACGAATAAGGTTCTTTTTAACTCTTGATGGCCGTTGTTCAGGCCACTTGGAACCACGCTCTTGTTCTGCAACAGGTACCTTGTTCTGCAACGGGTCAAAATGTTAGCCAAAGCATTTTTTCCTTGCATAAGTTAGGACTAAAAGTGCAGGTCAACCCAAGCCAACACAGCCCGTTTGAACCATTACCAAAACTTTTTTTCTCCTGTTACCCAGCTCCACAATTTCCAACTCTACATATAATATTCTTCATTTTTGCTCAGCCAATATCTTTTCTCTCTCTTATGATAGTTTTCACTAATATACAAAAAGGAAAAATAAATACCTTCAATATGCCATGGAACTCTGTAGCGTGCACATTGCACAATATCAAAAACTCTCGCAGGAAAAGGAAGTCTTTGTGTGCCCATGACAGTAGATATGACATGTATTCCCCTCTCTAGTGCAAGCTGAACTTGAGTTTCATGTTCATCTTTTGGAGCCAAAGACATAGCGAGAACATCTCTGTTAAACAGATATCCTCCAAAGCTAGCAACCCCACATCCAACATCTAATATTACACATGACCGTTTTCCCCAAGCAACATCAGGCACATTATGTATTGATAACATAGATTAATCTTAATACACTGATACAAGTTCAAGAGGAACAACATGGTTTATTTCTTATAAAAGTTGAATTTAATATTCCGTTTGTAGACCATTACAACCCCCATCATGGATTTAGGTAATGTTTGTATATGCACGATACCCAGTTAATGCCTATCAGTTTTATACCCTTTGACCACAATGACACCCTTTTACAAATTTAAATAATTATACGAGGAGCTAGGAAGTTATAAATTGATAAGATACATCTTCTGTGATGTCAAGACAAAAAGAAACTGACAAGCAAAAGATACAATATAAGGTTGTGAAGATTGTTAATGCTTGCAAAAAGTTAACCAAAGAAAATCATGATGCTGAAACAAAAGTAAAACTCGTATACCTCTTTACCGCCTTACGTGGAGCAATGATACACTATTTTGTCTTTGTATTGCTTGCAACCTATATTACTCGCTAATAGCGTATGCGACCTATTAAATGTCTATGATTGATAACATGAAATCCTTAAGAATGTATTTCTATTATGCTACACAATAACACAACATAAATTGATTTGCACAGCTTTAAAATTGTTTTGTGATAGACTGATAGCACAAATCACATCCTTTACACAACTGGCACACATGTAATCAGTTTTATATAATTAGGACCTCATGTTATATTTCTTACCCAAATTATATCTGTAACGTGAGAATACAACTTGCATTAACAATTCTGATAAACAAAACAAAACTTAAAATCTAACTAACCTGGTGAAAAACTGTTTAACCCGACGGAGACACCAATTTCACAATAAATCAGTTATTATACGGGCATTTCTTTCCTATTCAACCAATCAATAGTTAAGAATCTAAATGCAAACTAATTCACGATCAAGTACAACAACCGGTTTATATTTGTTCAATTACTCAATCAAATAATAAACTAATACACATTAATCGTTCGATAATAAAATTGATAAAAAAATGAAGGATCGAAGTGAAACTTACTTCATGAGCGATTAGAACGAATTGAAAGGACGAAAATCAGTTAGAATGTAAGGGGTGATGATTATTGATTGATGATGAATGACAGTTAGGGTTTGGGAGTGTTTGGTTTTGAATAGGGTTTAATAAATGGCGGGAGTGAAGAAGACAATGATGATGACTAAAGAGAGAGAGTGTGTGTTTGGGGAAGAAATAGAAGTGTTTATGAATATGTGAAATGACAATAATACCCTCAGTGACATGGTACTTAACGTGAAAAATACCAAGGTAGTAAAATATAGCTCTTGGTGGCTGTTTTACAATATATATATATATATATATATATATATATATATATATATATATATATATATATATATATATATATATATATATATATATATATATATATATATATATGCACATTTGGGCTACTTTAGAGACAATTTTTGCAATTTACCCTTTTTCTAATTTATTTTTCATCTATAGCTAATATACATTGTAACTGTTACATTGGACTAATATGTAAAACTTCTTTAAATTAATAAAGAGTAAATTACACCGTTCGTCCCTGTGGTTTAGGGTAAATTTCACTCTCAGTCCCTATTTTTTTTTTCTTGCATCGTTGGTCCCTGTGGTTTTTCAATTGCACACCGGTGGTCCTTATCGTTAACTGACGTTATCTTTTCCGTTAGCAAGTGGCAACGTTAGTCCATTAACCAAACAAGCGTTTGCAACGTTAGTCCTTTTACTAACGCCCGTTTTATTTTTTTTTCCGAAAATATTTTCTTTCCAAATTTTTTTTTTCCTGAAAAATAAAAATAAATAATAATAATTTCAGAAAAAAAAAATATTTTTCTAAAAAAATTATTTCAAGAAAAAAATTTATAAAAAAAATTATATTTTTTTTCGAAAAAAATTTCTAAAAAAATAATTTCGATAATTTTTTTAAAAAATAATTTCTAAAAAATTTAAAAAAAAAATTTTTTTTTAATAATTTCTAAAAAAATTTTTTCGAAAAAAATTTCTAAAAAAATAATTTCGATAATTTTTTTAAAAAATAATTTCTAAAAAAAATTCTAAAAAAATAATTTCTAAAAAAAAAATTTTCGAAAAAAATTTCTAAAAATTCTTTTTTTTTTCGAAAAAAATTTCTAAAAAAAATTATCGAAAAAAATTTCTAAAAATTTTTTCGAAAAAAAAATTCTAATTTTTTTTTTCGAAAAAAATTTCAAAAATAGAATTATTTTTTTCGGAATTTTTTTAGAAATTTTTTTCGAAAAAAAAAAGAATTTTTAGAAATTTTTTTCGAAATTTTTTTTTTAGAAATTATTTTTTTAGAATTTTTTTTAGAAATTATTTTTTAAAAAAATTATCGAAATTATTTTTTTAGAAATTTTTTTCGAAAAATTTTTTTTAGAAATTATTTAAATTTTTTTTTTTTTTTTTTAAATTTTTTAGAAATTATTTTTTAAAAAAATTATCGAAATTATTTTTTTAGAAATTTTTTTCGAAAAAAAATATAATTTTTTTTATAAATTTTTTTCTTGAAATAATTTTTTTAGAAAAATATTTTTTTTTCTGAAATTATTATTATTTATTTTTATTTTTCAGGAAAAAAAAATCTTGGAAAGAAAATATTTTCGGAAAAAAAAAATAAAACGGGCGTTAGTAAAAGGACTAACGTTGCAAACGCTTGTTTGGTTAATGGACTAACGTTGCCACTTGCTAACGGAAAAGATAACGTCAGTTAACGATAAGGACCACCGGTGTGCAATTGAAAAACCACAGGGACCAACGATGCAAGAAAAAAAAATAGGGACTGAGAGTGAAATTTACCCTAAACCACAGGGACGAACGGTGTAATTTACTCATTAATAAATTATTAATTTATTTATACAATAATATCTCGGTAAATTAATAAAATATTATGGTCCAAATATTATTAATTTATAAATATTATTAATTTATAAACATTTTACTTTTTAAAGTAAGTTTCTTCGTATTTCTTGCAAATGGTTACCCAAAAATACAAATGGACAACATGGTTTTTGTATATCGGCTAAGTAAGAAATAAGAAATGTAATAAGTATTTGGCTCAAAAAATATAAACGGTCATATTAAAAAAATAATAATAATAAAAAATAAAAAATAAAAAAATTACGATATATACATGCACATAATCATGATCCACGCCGTGGTCGCATTTTGTCACGAGTCATGATATACATATTTATACAGATATCAAGTTATCAATCAACTAATAATAGAGTTGTTATTTAGTCACGCTGCCACATCGTGACGAAACTAAGAAGATAACAAAATATGATACCCTATGCCCACTCTTCAAAGTTTTTAACTAATACAGACCTTTTAAGTTCTAATAGTTTGTTATGGAATATGATAATTTAAAATTCTAGTTAAACACCTATATTTCATGTGCGAGTTTAGTCCATATTCGGATATTCGTGTTTTTTGTTTCGGGCAAATACCATATTAAATCACTGTACTTGCCAAGAAAGTCACTTTTGGGTATTGAACAAATTTTTTTCCTCATATGAGTACTGAACTTTTATTTTTTATTCTCTTTGACGCACTTTGTGACATTTTTGCCCCTAGATTTTTAATAATTTGAGGGGCAAAAATCTCACAAAGTGCCTCAAAGAGGCCAAAAATAAAAGTTCAGTATCCATATGAGGAAAAAAATTTGTTCGATACTCAAAAATGTATTTTACAACAAGTATGATGTTTTTTTTATGGTATTTGCCCTTTTGTTTCCTTGTACTTGCCAAGAAAGTCACTTTTGGGTATTGAACAAATTTTTTTCCTCATATGAGTACTGAACTTTTATTTTTTATTCTCTTTGACGCACTTTGTGACATTTTTGCCCCTAGATTTTTAATAATTTGAGGGGCAAAAATGTCACAAAGTGCCTCAAAGAGGCCAAAAATAAAAGTTCAGTATCCATATGAGGAAAAAAATTTGTTCGATACTCAAAAATGTATTTTACAACAAGTATGATGTTTTTTTTATGGTATTTGCCCTTTTGTTTCCTTGCCAAATGAGTCCATGTTTTGGACCACCTTAGAGATAGGTAATATCGTATAGGTGATAACAATATACTGTATATTAGTGATTATGACGCCATTAAACCATTCTTTTTAGTAGAAACTATTTTTTTGGAACAAATTTAGCGGAGCTTCGTACAGCACGCACGTTTGCCTAAGTTTGCTATATACAAATGTATTTACCAAGTTACATGACTCTCTAGGCATCAATGCAATCTTGAGTAAACGTAATACTTATAATATGGTTATGAAAAAAAAAAAAAAAAAAAAAAAAAAAAAAAAAAAAAAAAAAACCTAATTAACAAAGTACGAGTACTAATTTTACTTTGTGATTGTTTCACACGAGGTAAAAGTAGGTTTTGTTTATTGAAATCGAAGAAATAGTTGTAGTTAAATGTTTGATTATTTTCATGTTGATGAAGGAATATATGGGGCAGGTGGGACGAAAAAGACAGTTCGTCAAACTTACTGAATTGCTCTCGTTTGACTTCTTTTCTTCCATGTTTCATCTATCTTTGTCACGTGCACTATAGATTCTATTTGACATGAATAATTCGTATCGATAGAAAAACTCGACTTATAGAACCACACAATATTTTAAGCTTCTACTTGGGCTCAATATGGGCCAATTTACTAAATTGGCATCCATAAAAGAGTTCTCAGTTGCGAATAAAAAATCTTGTAAGTTCATGATTTTAATTTTTAACTTTTACGAATTTAGATGTAAAGAGGGGGAGGAGCTCGCCGCGTTCCGACGGGGGTGTTTGCCATTTTTTTTGAATTGACGTACGAAAGCGAACACTTATATTATGGCATGAAAGAAGATAGTTATTATGTCTGCTGTTGTTTACCAAAAAGTGCATGTTTTAAGCCTATTGGGAAAAACCTAACCCACCTCCAAAGGAAAAGCAGCGATTCGTGGGCCAAATTTGAGATGTTACTAGACCAACTTTTGAATAGCAGGCCAACCCATAGTTGAACAGAAGCCCAACTAATATTTTTAAGGAATATTCATAGTTTAATAGCGAACAAGGATGGCTGCGAACCGCCGCAACCTCGCCAATGTTTTAGAGAAACTTGGTAGAGAGTAGCATTGACCTTAAAGAAGGTAGACTGGATCATGGTTCATTGTGCTGTGACAACAGCTTAATGGGATTAAAAAGAAAAAAAACAACAGGCTAACTTACTGGACTTGATGAACTGCAATGGACCAACTACTAAGCCAACCCAATATTGGGCTAAATACATGCAGCCAATCAAAAGCCACTGAATCTTCGGTACTTAATATATATAGTAATATTCGGGGAGATTCCCCCGTGAAATGTTATATAGATATAATGACATGAATAGTTCGTGTCAATAAAAAACTTGACTGATACGCATTTCTGAGACATCACATTTGGATGAAGCAAAAGTTTTCGAGTTATAGTTTTTCCTTTCATGGAAAACCTAAAAACAAATATAATAAAGATAAATGGTAATTGTAATAATTATAACAACCGTACAATATAATGCTAAATTAATAATAATAATAATAATAATAATAATAATAATAATAATAATAATAATAATAATAATAATAATAATAATAACTTTAACTTCAATAGCATTTAAAATTAATAAAAATGCAAAAAAGAGGAAGTATGATTGATAATGCTTTTGACTTTCAATTTAATGTGATAATTTATATTTATTTGTTTTTTGATACATGTAACTTGTTAATTATAGGGCTAATCACTTTAAAAATCATCATACTTGCCGCTTTATTTTTTTATTTGTAACATATTAAAATTTTTGCTTATATGTGTACTAAACTAGAATTTTTGTCTTTATGTGTGTAGTGAAAATTACATAAATGTTCCCTGTCGGTTGGAGAAAATTGCATCTACCATCCTTAAATGTTTTTATTATTTTTATTCATACGTTTTCATCCGTTTTTATATGTTTTCATCCGTTTTTACAAGTTTTCATCTGTTTTTATACGTTTTCATATGTTTTCAAATTATCGTCTGTTTTTATACGGTTGTATATGTTTATGTCCGTTTTTCGTCCCATTTTATACGTTTTCATCTGTTTTGATTAATGTAAAAAGAGTTTGTAGATTAAAAGTTGTGATAAAATTCAGATTTCTAAAAGAACACTTGACTTTTGATAAAATGTCTCTGAACCAAACTTAAACCATGATTTAAACCCCTTTCTGATCCGAATCATGAAAATTGTGAAACACGAAAGTTGTTCGGAATAATGCATTAGATCAAACTCGGAAGGATTTTAGCCTGAAAACGCAAAACGAGGGCTGTTTACTATAAAAACAAAAATGGGCGAAAACGTATAAAACTGGATGAAAACGTATAAAATCGGACGAAAATGAAAAACGTACGAAAAAACATAAAAACAGACAAAAAACGTATAAAAAAATAGGGACGGTGATGCCATTTTCGCTAACCTACAGGTAAGGCTGTAAACGAACCGGATGAACACGAATAGAGCTATGTTCATGTTCGTTCATTTAATTTTAATCGGACAAATAAACGGACTCGGACGCTTAAACGGATGAATTTTCTTGTTCATGTTCGTTTATTAAGAAAATGAGTTGTTCATGTTCGTTTATGTTCGTTCATTAAGACAATAAACGAACGCTAAATAAACATAAATGATCAAACATAAATGAAAATAGAAAAACAAAAATAAACTTTATTGAATTCTTCACAATATAATGTTTTTAAGTGTTGTTTTGTTTAAACAAACCAAATTTTAAAATTATAAAATTAAAAGATATGATATATGAACATAAATAGATAAATAAACATAAAAAACTTTAGCGAACGGATAATCGGACGTTCACGAACATAAATGAACGGACGAGACTTTTTTTTTTTTTTTTTTTTTTTTTGGGTAATCATGGGACTCGACATTGCAAGCCGACTAATCCCACGGCGACAACCCTTTTTGGATAGCCCGGAGTTGGGGCAGGTGAACCTCCGTGGCCACAAGGGGATTAATAACGGACGAGACTTTTGTTCATGTTCGTTCATTTAACTAAACGAACATAAACGAACGTTTTACCGAATGGTTCGTGAAATGTTCACTGAATGTTCAATTCGTTTACAGCTCTACCTACAGGGACCATTTATGTAATTTACCTTATAGGGCGGTTGATGCAATTTTCACAAATTCACAGGGTAAAATGGTTATCACATGTTTTCATTATACACTTAACGATAAAAATATAGTTTAGTACACAGATGAGCAAAAATTTTAATAAGTTACACATTAAAAGATAGAGTGATAAGTATGATGATTTTTAAAATGATTAGCCCTTAATTAATCATATTATGGGTATGTTTGGCGAAAGTAATTGTTGCTGGAACTGGAGATAGTGCTGGTGCTGGAGATTATAAAAAGAGATTATTTTTATAAGCTACATGAAGTAACCTTTGATTTATTAAAAGATTATGAAAGATTTTTTTTTTTTATAATCTCTTATAAGTTATGTTGTGTGATAATGCCCATGTAAAAGATAATACCCATGTAAAAGCTTATACGACATTTTACATGGCAGTGCTTTACGCTAACCATCGTATCAAGTAATAGTTTTATTAATATTATAAGCTTAGTGAAGCAAGTTACACATGACGAAAAGAAAATAACGAAAGATTGGACACATTTTCAATCAATCAATTCAATACAATTTAGTAAAGTTTTTGTAATGTTATAAGTTGGAGTCGCCTGGAAATTAACATTTGTCATAGTGAAGCAAGTTACACATGACGAAAAGAAAATAACGAAAGATTGGACACATTGTCAATCAATCAATTCAATACAATTTACTACGTAGTAAAGTTTTTGTAATGTTATAAGTTGGACTCGCCTGGAAATTAACATTTGTCATTTTCTTTCTATTGAAACTAGACAACAACAAATAATAATACCTCATCAGCTCATTTTTGTACTTTCCAAAGTTACTCTTATTATCACACATTTCACGTGTTTGTTTCACTCACCCTCACCCTCACACACAAACGCGTTTTACACACACTCTCTCCTCATTTCCCCCAATTCAAACCCTAACCCTAAATCGTTTAATCGCTGTTAATCCGTCATTAATCACCATTTAAATGGACATACGTGCTGAAATAGCGCAATCTAAAGAGCGTTTGTTGTCGGAACCCATTGATAATGTCGAATCTGGTATGTTTTTGTCTCATTTTTTAAATCAGTTATTATTTTGAAATTTTGTTATCGATTAGGTTATTTTTTTGAATTTATTAGCTTATTTTGTGGTTTTATTAGCGTTTTTGTTACTGAATTAGAGTTTGGATTAGTTTATGTTAGCGAGTAAATTAGATTTTAGGATTAGTTAATTTTTTTTTGATGTAATGACTGTTTAGGATTAGCTTATTTTTGCTTATTTTTTGGTTTGTGATAAGCATAAGTAGATAAGCAAATGAGATTTTGCTTATCACTGAATAATCCTATGGGATTATCACTGAATCCCATGGGATTCACATAAGAATTAATGGTTTGTGATGTATAAGTAGATTAACGAGTACATTGTGTTTTAAGGGTTCGCCTAGGAAAAAGTTTGCTATCATAGAATGAGTTTGTGGATTAGCTTTTTAGGAATCAGAATCATAGTTGCGTAATGTTTTGTTTGTTAGTATTAGGACTTTGTGATTGATGATATTGTGCTGTTGTTTTATAATTAATATTTGTCTCAAAACTAATATTATTCTTTTTCATCTTAAAATTGATATAGGTACAATTTTGAACCCCTCGCCGGTTTCTCGGTTCAATCCTTTTGATAATTTGTCGAAGAAACAAGCAGAAAAGGTGAAGAAACCTCGGTACAATCCATATGATGAATTAGGTAAGAAAAAATCTGTTGTTGGTGTTAAGAAGCCTTCGAAAGCAGATAAGGCGACGAAATCAGTTGGTGTTATTGATAATATTATTAATGTTGGTAATATTATTGCTGATACTCTTAGTGATTTGGCTAGTGATAGTATTATTGCTGATACGCTTGCTGATTTGGCGAATGATAATGTTGGTAAAGTGAATGAGAAGGAGAAGGAGCAGGAGTGTGAGACAGAGAAGGAGAAGGAGAAGGAGAAGAAGTTGTTGAGTGAGAAGGAGATGGAGACTGAGACTGAGATGGAGAATGAGAGTGAGAAGGAGAAGGAGAAGGAGAGTGAGGAGAATGTTATTGAGAAGGTGGTGGAGAGTGAGGAGAATGTTATTAAGAAGGTGGTGGAGAGTGAGAATGAGGAGAGTGGGAAGTTAGTTACATATAAATCAAAAAAGGGTAAGAAGTCGTCTGTTGTTAAGGATAAGTCAATGGACAAGGGTTCTGTTGTTGTTGTTGATAAGAAGCTTCAGAAGAATATTAAGGTGACGGAGCCAGTTAAGACCACTCCGAAGAAGAAGTCTGCTAAAGTAATATCAGAAGCTCCTGTTTTGAGATCCAAGAAGCTGGTTCAGGAGGAAACTCCAAAGAAACGGAAATTAGTATTAGCAAAAGTCAATGAGAGTTCAAAGAAACAAAAGCTCAAGGTTCCAAAAGTTATAGACATGTCTTTTTTTTTTGTTTGATTGAATTCAGTATTCATATTTATTTAAGCTTATATAGCTTTTTTAATTTTTCCTAGTTTAGTTTTTTCCTTCATTACTAGTCCCAAATCCATGAAAATTGTTTTTATTTCATCTCTATTGCTTTAAGTTTTTCTGTTTGAGTCTTTTATCTAATTTAATATTATGTTAAAAGTTATGGGATTGACAGTGATTCCCAGTGAATCCCATGGGATTTCCTAGTGAATCCCATGGGATTTCCTAGTGAATCCCATGATATTTTAGTTATAGTAGTGATACTTGAGCTTATTTGATTCTCTGTACAATTGATTGTTTGAACTAAGTTGTTATTGAGATTTATTTGATCATTCTGTGGATCTGTTATTTAGTAGTCCGTTGTTAAGTAATTTGTGACTTAGATTGAGCATTGATTGAAAGATTTGAGGTCTAAAATCAGTAGGTGTAGTGTAATCTAGACTTATAGGGACTGTTTGGATTTGTAAGTTACTTGCTGATCTTGTTGTTGTTTTGCTATGATATTGGTACAATTAGTTTGCATTAGGATAATAATAGATAATTTAGGCATAAAATCAGTAGGTATATTAGCTAAAAGTCAAAGTAGTCTTTAAATCTCATCACTGCTTTGTATTAAGTATAATCTGAATTAGTAGATTAGTTTGAAACTTGTGTTAGAGCTTTTGCACTTTTTAGTATCTTAGTTTTATAGAGTAACTTTAGCCCCCTTAAGATTCTAGGCTAGAGCTTATTTTAAGAGCTTATTGAGTCTGCAAGATAGTGGTTTTAAACCAGGTCTACTGAGGTTAGTATAGATCTGTTTTTATGATAAATTGATTGCATCATGTGCCACATAGTGTACTGCATTCTGGTATAACCATTCTGATCATAGTGAATCCCATGGGATTCACTGTGAATCCCATGGGATTTACTGTGAATCCCATGGGATTCATTATGAATCTGTTTGTTATCAAGTGGTTTATATTATGTTCTTTTTTTTTATGTATATGTTGATGAAAAGAAGATATCAAAGAGTAATGCTGATGAAAAGAATAAATCAAAGAGAGAGGGGCGATTCATCCGTTTCTGATAAAGAAGAAGATAAGGGGAAGAAGAAAGTGAATGACGATTCGGGTAAAGAAGATGTTAAAGAAGATATTTTACCTGACAATGTTATGAAGCAGTTGATGAAGACTCTATTGAAGAATTCGTTGATTAAAGTAGAAACTGATGAGGAGAATGAATCGAACCGAATAAGAAAGGCAAGAAAAAAGAAAAGGTGTTGACAGAAGAAGATAAACGACATCAAGATTATCTTAAAAAAATTCCCATTCTTCAGGCTAGGTCAGCACCTACTGCCCTTCATACTGCCATCCATGGCATAAAAAATGTTGATATTGAGAAGTTTTTGGCGGAGATAGGGTTTAGCTCGTATTTCAAGTATGATATAAACAAAATTCCGTCAAGGTTAGGTAGGTATGTGGTTGATAATTTTGATGCTGAGACTTGCCAGTTGAAGTTGGAAGGTGGGAGTCAATTCAGGCCACTGTTACCAAAGTTCATGAGCTGCTAGGTGTTCCGATTGGCGGCGAGTCTTTGTTATCTTTAGAAACCAGGCCAGTGGGAGATGATTTTGAGAAAGTTTGGTTTGGTCAGTTTGAAACAAAATCTGCTAAGCAAATAAGAGTGAATGATATTGCTAGCAAGTTGATTGAGTCTAAGGAAGTTGACTTCCTTTTTTTCAACTTTCTTACCTTGTTTACGAATACAATGGGTATGGTTGCTAGCTTGCAGGGGGAAATAAACCTTGATGTTGTTAAGTGTCTTCGTGAAGATACTGATATTCGTAGTATTGATTGGTGTGAGTACATCTTTCATTGTCTTAAACTCAGTAGAAAACCGACAAATCTTCAAAACAAATACACGGGGCCATATACCTTTCTTGCTGTAAGTTTTAAACTATACGAAGTTTTAAATTGTTTTTATGTTTGTGTGACATATTTGTTGACATATTATGTTTATATCATGTTACTGTGTCCCATGAGACTAACTGTGAATCCCATGGGATTAACTATTAATCCCATGGGATTCATACAAAATCCCATGGGATTCATAAAAAATCTCATTGGATTAACTGTGAATCCCATGGAATTAACTGTGACATATCTGTTGTATCTTTCTTACACTTTTTCGTTCCTTGTTTTTTTGTTTACGGCTTTTGTATTTAGATTCCACCAAATACAAGAAGCTTTCTTATGTCCACACACGTCCGGCAATCAAACATTGGTCGTCATTCTTAATGTCAAAAAGGGAGGAAATGGAATTGAAAGAAGAGGTTATGGGGACATTCTTTCCACAGGATTAGAAATTGCATAATGTTCACCAATCATCTTAATGTCAAACATTGGATTGTTGACTATTCTTTCCTCAGGATTAGAAATTGCATAATGTTCACCAATCATGTTGAGACAACATGATCAAGATCTCCTAATGTTTTGATAATGACAAATAAAACTTCGAAACACATAAAACGTCAAACGGTAGCCTAATTCGCCAAATTCCATGTCTGCTGCTGGCGCGCTGCCGATGCCAAGGACGCGCCAGGAGTCTGTATGGATTTGGTCGAATTTTCAAAGTCGGCTTTCCCCTTACCCGACAAATGTAGATCTTTCAATACAGGTATGAATATGTTATGTGCTTAATTGAGAACACTCGAAACGAGTTTTGGGATTAGAGAGATCCAACTTTTAAAGCACCCATTTACGAGAAAACGCCAACTCATGCTTTCTTTCTATCGCCTCTAGCCAAGGCTTTTTATAAACTTAGGGAGCTTATTTATTTCACGTAATATCATGTGAAAGCATTCATATGCTCATATCCCGTGCTTACGTCTTCTCTAATTACGTAACGGGTTTACTCCCTTATTGGTCAAACTAAGTCAAAGGTCACTTTGCGTAAACGCATCCTTTCCCACTTGGGTTATGCTTTACATTAAGGCAAAACACTTAACTTGTTTGAACCAAAGTATTAGTTGAGAACGTCGAGTCGTGAAAAGTCACGAGATATGAAATTATGGATTCTCGACAATGTGTTACTTGAATTAATAAGTAACTTATGATTTTCTCAACTTATAATCTTAATTGTCTAAATCTTTTCTTCTTAATGACAATTAGATTATTTTCTCTTAATTACTTTCTTAATTATATTCTTCAACAAAATACCACTTACCTCAAAGCCATCAAACCCAATACCACCAAATCTCACACAATCCTCACCAAATATCCTTTCCAACATTCCCTTACACCACTTATGTTAATACATATATCGCCTAAAAACGTTATTTATATTTTACGATCTTTGCTAAGTTTTGTTAATGACAAAGTATGAACTTTAGCTAATAGTAAATCATTACTTTAATGTTTAAGTCTTGTTTAACTAAGGTTTACATTTCCTTTTAAACAAAACATTGTTTTTATTTCTTAAATTAGAAAGAGTCTTGTCACATCACATTTATTTCTTTAAATAGAAATATCACATCACATTTATGGTAAGTTTGTCATTATACATTTATGGAAAGAAAGTGTGTTTGACTAACCATAAGTTTTCTTGTGCAAGTTTGTGTTTGACTAGTATTCATGTGATGTGACCTTGTTTGGTTTGGAAGATTTATTGCAAAACCAATTGCAGCCCTGACGGTACCCTGGGGATACACGGGCGGACCCCTTCTGAGGGGTCCGCCGTATCCGCCAGACCTGCAGAATGTTTTGCTATAAATACCAAACCATTTGTTAGTTTTGAGTTACCAATTTAGGACATATTTTCATATACTCTCTCAAACTAACTCAGTAACATTTCACTTGTGTGATTCTCTTATGTAGCAAGGGACTTCACAAGATCATTCAAGAAGTTACAAGCTTCAACTCTAAAGTTGCAAGTCTTGTTAGCTTGGTCATGTATAAGCTTTGGTAGTTTATACTTCATTTGTGTCATGTATGTAGAAGTGATTGGTTAGTATTTTAGGCCTCAAAATACGTAGTGTGTCGGGAGTTGTTGTACCCTTGTAAAAGATTTAACGGGAGTGGTTGTACCCTTGGTAAAGAACTCGACATCTAGCTTAGTGTCGGTAAAAGTGTAAGCGATGAATGGAGTGGTTGTACCCGTGTAAAAGAACTCGACATCTAGCTTAGTGTCGGTAAAAGTGTAAGCGACGTTGTAAAGGTTTTCTCCGCCGGTGAAAGGAGCTTGTTGATTAGTGCTTATAACTCTCGAGTTGGAAACTCGGGGCGTGGATGTAGGGCAAGGAAAAAGAGTCCTTGTAGCCGAACCACGATAAACAATCGTGTTATGGTTTGATCGTTTCTTTCTTTATCTTTGCTTATTACATATTGTCTTTAGTTAGAATTGCTAATCACACGTAAAGCTTTTCAAAGAAGTAAACAAGTAAAGTTGTGTTTGTATCTTTAAACAAACATAAAGCTTTTCAAAGAACTAAAACGAGTAAAGTTAGGATTGTTATTTACATGTAAAGCTTCTCAAGGAATTGAACATATAATGTTGTGTTTATATCTTTAAACAAACGTAAAGTTTTTTTTAAAGATAATCAAACCAAAAAGGATTTAAAAAGCGGTAAACTATTCAACCCCCCTTCTAGTTTTCCACAATTGGCATTAGGAGCTACGTTACTCAAGATCTTTAAAATAGAATGTATTTTAAAACTTGGATCGATCCATGGATTTTGAAAATCTCAAAGAAGGGCAACCTATTCAAAACCCACCGCTATTTGAAAAAGAAAACTTACTTGAATGGAAAAGTAATTTTGAAAACTATATGAAATCAATTGATCAAGATCTTTGGCATATTATTTCTTTTGGTGATTTCAAACCAAAGAAAACAAGTTTTGAAAACTAAGATAACTATCTTAAACTTGATAAAAATACTAATGCTAAAATAATGATTTATAAAGCTTTAGTACCGAATATGAAAGAATGTATTTTTGTCAAACGGCTAATGATATTTGGAAAAATATGTTAAACTTTCATCAAGAAATATGTCAAGTCAAAGATGATCAATTTGATCTCACATATGAATTAGAAGTCTTAGAAATATTAATAGATACACATTTAGTTGAGATAAATACATGTGCTACTAGTTTAAATATTTTAAATGAAGGTGTAAGTGAAGATGATTACTCACGTCGAGCTCTTAGTGGACTTGCTTACGATTCATGGAATAACACGGATGAAGATGAAGCCAACCATCCGGTTTGTGATTCTCAACTAGATAAAACATCAAGCAAGGTACATTTTGAAACCAAACACTTTTGCTTTGACAAATTTATCCTAGAGTTTTCTAAATTAGAAAATGAGTCTAAACTTTTATGCAACATGGACCTAAAAACTATCTTTAACAATGAACCTTCAAAATCTTTTGTGAATAATTTTGAAAATGAAATCATGTTAGAAGATAAAATATCTAGACTTGAGAGTCATGTTGAAATTGATTTAGTATGCAAATTATGTCTAGATTACAAACATGAAATTCAAAGACAAAATTAAAAAGGAAAAATGCTTGCTAAACTTGAAGAAAGTTCAAATGATCTCGAAAGTTGTTTGAAAAGTCAAAAGTCATTTAGAGATAGAACCGGATTAGGATTTAACTCTAATGAACCATCAACAAGTAAAACAAAACAAGTTGTATTTGTGAAATCTAGGAGAGAATGATAGGAGTAATTCTATCTCTAGTAAGAGCTCATGATAAAAAAGGGTAAAGATATCATGTTCAATACTCTTATGTGTTTGTCTAACTTCCTTGGATTTATAAGTATTTGAGTTTAGCTCTTCTATGAGTCAAGATTACTTGCTTAATGATTATCTTCTTGGTGGCTAATCTATGGAGCTTAAAAGGTACACGTCTCTTCAACTTACTTTTCAGTGTTTCATGCTGATTAGCATTAAGATATGTCATATGTGTTATTAGTAATACTCTAAAGTGTTTACCTGCTATTAGTAATAACAAAGATTAGATTCTCTACAACAAGGAATTTCGTCATTAGTACTAGTAGGAGATATAAGGTGTTTCGGTTCTTTAACCGTCAAGGGATAAACACGAGAAACTCTTGAATGAGTCTCACTCAACTCTTGCTTACAAGTGAGGTAACTAAGAATTTTCTAAGTGTTAAAATGTCTAGCACTTTTGTGATGCTTGCAAAACAAACCTTTGTAAAACAACATTCTTAAACACCATACTTTGGGTCTTAAATTGTGTTTTACTTCAATCACTCCTTTATGATATGTAACCTCTCGTAAATTTCCCATACGATTAGTAAATGCATACAAATAAATAAAAACGATGTTACGATAAATTAACACCATTTTACGGGTAACAATTTTTTTTTTTTTTTTTTTTTTTTTTTTTTTTTTTTTTTTTTTTTTATGATATGGCTTGATATTGAACCACTATGATAACTGTGATTGACCGTTTACCCAGGAACGATGCTTACACACAACCTAGGTTGCCTATAATTATTGCGAACGATAAATAATTAAATAACGCGTTATTATTTAATAATACGTTTCGTCTAAATAACGTATACTATTTATATATTTCCCGAACCTACGAAACTTCCCGAGAACGCTCACTAATATTTTTGAACTTCGACACGATAATCGAGACACCCCAGGTGGGCCCCCAACACCCTTTGGGCCACGGATTACATAACACAAACCAAACGGACTCCCTTTTTCTCTTTATTTTCTGCTGGGCCGAGACCAAACGTTAGCCCACCAAATTCAAGCCCAAACGCACTTTTATTTTTTTTCTTTCTCTTGCACTGCCGCGACACACTCCAAACGCACCCTATTATTTTGAGATTCCTACACACGACATACCCATTTTATTACACATTTTGATTTACCTAGTGCCCAAGAAACACACGAGACATAAACATTACTCACTCACCCTCGTTTACTACAACAAAAAAATCCAAAGCAAAACCATGAACACTCCCATGGAGATAACTACAAAACGTGGCATAACATTCCTACACACCTCCCATGTTTCCCAATGACAACGAAACCAACTCTAAACCACAATGTGATTGTCAGGAATGAATAGAGAACAATCTTACAAGATCCTACCATGTAAACTCTCGATTGGCCGTGATTTGTGGCATTACTATTCGCCTAACATGCTACCCTCCCCTCTTGTGAACCTATCTTGTTTCTACCCTTTCAAAAACTGCCCATATAAAACCTCCCATGCAACCTTAAACGTTACACACACTAAAAACGAACCATACTATTAAAGATACCAACGAGAAGAGCAATGGAGGGACATACGGATTGCTAAGAGAACCACGCTTTGAAGAGAACCTAGGAAGCAAGCTTGGAGTCTACTTGAACCTTGGAAGGACGAGAAGTGAACCACAACACGTTGAACCATATACACGAACCATACGTCTTGTTTTACTCCACCTTTTAAGGTGAGGTGAGACCTTCTAATCGCTATTTTATTACATATTTATATACGTATTATTTATTTTGCACGAACACTTTACACTAATAAAACGTAAAACTTGAACGCAACACATATATATTATAAGTCGTATTGCATGTTTACTAAGTCATTAATGAGACCCTATAAGTATTTCAAGCTCATATTAACATATACATACTAAATATTACACGTTCCTAAGCGGTATGGACCTATACGATTTCACCTTAAAAAGACTTAGTTTATTTTCAACATTTATAAGTTATACGATATGAGTTTTGACCACACACTATGACTTCGCCATTTCTAAAATCGACACACAACCCCTAAGTATTTTTACACGATCTAATTATGTACCTGGTACACTAACGAGAATGGTAAATTAATTGACCTAACGATTTGATTTTATCACTTAACGAGAACCAAAGTAAAACGCCATGGAAACCATTTTCAGAAACTTAAAAACTTTACGTGGGCTTATAAGCCCAAAAAGCTCTTTTTAGCTTATTGTGATAAGTTATGAGAATAAGCTGTTTTGAAATGATATTATAACTTAAAATTATGGATTTCGACTAACCTAGTGTTCCCCCTAACCTCTTGGATCACTAAACCTTAACGGGCCCTTATTTTTGGCTCGTTAAGCCCAATAAACGAAATAAGCTACTAATAAGCTTATAAGCTGCGAAAATAAGCTTTTCTAAATGTTTTGAGCTTAATGAAATAATAAAATTGTTAAGTTTTGAATTTGGTAAAGTTGGGACTATTTTTGCAAATGAACGAAGGATAGGGACTAAAATTGCCAAATTGGTAAACTTGAGTGAAAAGTATAAAAACTGTTTTCTAAGGGGTATAAACTGTAAATATTGAAACTTAAGGATAATAAATGTATATATTTGATATTTGGACTAAAAATGTAAATATATATAACTTTTGGACTAACGACGTAAATATTTTCCGATAAGGGTAAAAAGTGTAAAATTGAGAAAACATTAGGGATCGAATCGAAATATTTACTTTTGATAATAATTCTATATTTGATATATATATATATATATTTGATTATATATTAAAACGATAAATAATTAAACGTAACTTATTATATATATATAATACGAATAAAACTTATATAACGATAAACTATATTTAGACGAATAAAACAATACGTAACCATTATTCATTTTTATACGACGCAACACATCACGTATGTACTTTATCGATTTCTTATAATTAATAATAAACGTTCGCAATAAAACGAGACTTAAGAACTGAAACGTGCCATATCTTTTAGGTTGTGTGTGAAGCCGTTGCCTTGCATCGTTGAGATTACAATTGTTCTACTATCCTACTAAGGTGAGTTCATAGCCCACATTTAACTAATTTCTGTGGGGGGGGATACATGCTTAAAAACCGAACACAAGTCTTTTCCTGATCTTATTATTGCTTAAGTAGCTATTGCCAAAAGTCCCTCGATCATGAACCTTAATCACTTGAAAAGTGAACGTAAATAATTGTGAATAGATCTATTAGGGATTGACAATCCCCATTTGGTTGCTAGAGGAAAGTCACCAAATGCACGTTATTTGAATATAATAGGTTACTGGCAAATACCTATCTTGGGGGCTATATATTTCACATCATTATTATGAAAATATTGATGTCTGTTGAATCATTGAGTGTCATGAGCTTAATGCAATAATGAATGTGATTTTCTAACTTGTTTATTTGTATCGATATTACAATAAACATCTATCTCTTGTGTTCAAACTCTTAAATATAAACCTATGAATTTCACTCAACTTTTGTTGACTTTTAGCATGTTTATCTCAGGTAACTAAACGGAATGGATGGCAACGGCACGAAGTGGACAAATAAAGAAACGTTTATTTCTCTTTAAATAAAACTTGTTGTTGAATAACGAATTCTCTTGGAATTATGAATAATTGGTATTTTAAATAAAACTTAAAACGATCACTTGAATCGTTTTCTATAATTGTGACGAAAGATCCACAATATAATACCCCAAAAGTCTTCGGCTGACATTTTAAGTCTTCCGCTGTATTGATCGATTTTGGGGGTGTTATAGATTGGCATCAGAGCTACGGTTATAGTGAACCAAGTGTTTTTGGAACATTGGACTATAACTACACTTTAAACGGGACAAAATTTTCATAAAATACCATCCTACGCCCTTCGTGCCTACGCATCCCAGTAATTGGTAAAAAGTATTATTTACCTTTATAGCATTTTTAAATTGGTTATAATTATGCTTACATTTACTAATCGGGAAATTTATTACAGTATTATGTCTTCGAACACCCACCCTATCAGCTTGTCCTCAAACTCAGGAACTGAAGATGTTACTTCAGCCTATGCTACCTCACCTATGCCTATGTCTCCTGCTACCGACAGATACATGCAAAGCCAGCAATTTCTGCCAGCATCTGACACAGAGGCTTCTCCTCTGGCAACATCTGGTCCGATTCGCCGATCTAGGCAAATTAGACAACTTCAGCCGTATGAAGCAAGTACTGCTGTACCAGCACCAGCTCTTGTCATACCACCTGAATCAGTTGTGCCATCACCACCTGCACCACCAGTAATACCACCAGTACCAACTATCTTCTACAGCCAAACTACTACTGTACCACTAACACCATCACCTATAGTATCAGCTCCACTAGCATCACCACCAATACCTTACCAAAGTGTCCCTCTACCACCCCACCGAAAGATTTACCCAATCCGCCCAACCGCCTCAGAATCTAGTATTCACCGTAGTCGCCGAAGGACCCACAAACGGGCAGATGCTCGTAAATGGTCTTTCTTATTGCCCATTATGCGATATTGGAGATCTCAAGAAGGAACACCAACAACAAGGGAACTTGGGGAAAGTTCTTACTCTACCTCCTGAATACTGCCAGTCACTGGGGAACCCATACACCATACCATACCATTGTTAGCTGCAAGAATGGTTCGCCACGAAGACCGACTTGATTCCATCGCGAGTATACTCAACAAGATTCCACAGGAACTTCTAGAAACCTTTGAAGATGACATGAACAGTCTCATAATTGGTCATCTTGCAGTAGAAGATAAGGTCGAAAAGTTGGATTCTCTATTTTGGGAATCAATGGAATTCATAGGAGCTCTTTGTGGGGCTAACACTTCAACCGAAATAGCATTGGGAACTTTAGACCGAGAAATTGAGAGAATCAACACTGAAAACCTACGCCTTAGGCAAGCCCTGCTAGAAGCTCGAGAAAGGGAAAGAGCTCGAGATCAAACCATGGAAACCATGTCCACTGCCATTCAAGAACTCCAAAACCGCCTAGACAAGGCCTTAGGAAAACCATGAGACCACCACCTTGTTAAGAAAAATCAATGTCCTACAAATAAGAATATCTTGTCGTGTTTTGTAAACATTTGCACAAGTACAAATAAGTGTTGTAACACCGTGACATTGATTTATGGAAGTTTATTTTATCTTTATTTACGTTGCATTATATCGTAATTTATTGGTTCATACAGGTCAAACTTATTCGTTATGTGTGTTATCCCAACATACAAAAACTTACGATGATTGAATCATTGTAACTACGACCTATATTTAACTATTCATTACTCGATATGTATTTTCAACGTGATAAGATTATTATAAATGTTCTAATAATATACCTTCTTTTATAGCAATATGGCTAGGACTAGGAGAACAACCACGAACGCCGCACCAGCAAACCCCGAAGTTATGACCCCGGCTGCAATCCAGCAAGCAATCGCTGACGGCGTAAATGCCGTTTTAGCTGAACAAAACCGTAATAGAGACGGAAATGCACCGGCACCCCCGCTACTGGACCTACAAAGACTTCATAGCATGTCAACCGACGTATTTCAAAGGAATTGAAGGAGTGTCGGAATTAGCTCAATGGTTTGAAAGAAGTGAAACTGTTTTCCAAAGAAGTGGATACTTGGAAAACAACAAAGTGAGCTTCGCAACGGGAACGCTAATGCAAGACGCTCTATCCTGGTGGAACTCTACCGTTCAAACACTAGGAGCAGAAGCAGCACATCAGCTTACTTGGATTGAATTCAAGGCTAAAATACTAAAGAAGTATTGTCCCCGTTCCGAACTGCGAAAACTCGAAGATGAGTTCCATACCTTAATAGTGAAAGGAGTTGATTTAAGGAGTTACAACCGGAGATTCCAAGAACTTAAGATACTATGCCCTACCATGGTACCCGATTATGAGAAGACATTAGAGAAATATGTCGAAGGACTCCCTAGGAGTATTGAAGGAAATGTCACCTCAGCCAATCCGCCAACCTTGGAAGCAGCAATGGAACTTGCTCAGAAACTTCTGGATCGAGAAGTGAAATACAATGAACTAAAAAGGAAATTGGACGATAAAAGGACCACTCACCATCACAACAACAACCAGCAGAACTACAACAGTCATCACCGCAACAACAACCAACGCAACAATAATCGGAACCACCAGCCCTATCACAACACCCGAAGCACTCAGCAGCAGAACCAAAGACAAGAAAAACCCCGAGTCTACACCGCTACGGAAGGTGTAGGGTACAACGGACAGAAACCCCTGTGCCAGCGATGCAAACTTCATCATGAGGGTCGTTGTACCATCCGATGTGACAAATGTCATAAAATCGGTCATCAAACCAGGAACTGTAAGATTCCTGCTACGGGAAGCAACGCATTAGCTATACCACCCACTTGTTTCGGATGCGGAGAAGTAGGACACATCCGGAGAAACTGCCCAAAAGGAAACGAACCAGCCAACGCCCAAGCTAGAGTATACCTACTCGGAGATGGAAACGGACCCGGTGTAGTCACCGGTACGTTTCTACTAAACCATCATAATGCTAGAGTATTGTTTGATTCGGGCGCCGATAAGAGTTTTATATCGGATACGTTTGCCCCTTTACTTAATGTTACCCCCTCTAAGCTAAACACCACCTACGAAGTCGAAATGGCTGACGGGAATTTAATAGACACCAATACTATCATGAAAGATTGCACCCTAACCTTATCTGAAAAACCTTTTGCCATTGATCTTATGCCGGTTCAACTTGGTAGCTTCGACGCTATCGTCGGCATGGATTGACTATCCCACCATCGTGCTAGGATTCACTGTGACGAAAAGGCCGTCCATATACCACTCAAGGATGAAACACTCATTGTCCAGGGCAACAAAAGCAAACCTCGATATGGAATTATCTCATGTATGCGAGTAATAAAATACATGAAGGAAGGATGTCAAGTATTCATGGCTCAAGTTACGGAAAGTAAGTCATCCGAAAGGCAGCTTGATGACGTTCCTATCGTTAGGGATTTCACTGAAGTATTCCCTGAAGAATTACCTGGTATTCCACCTGTACGTCAAGTAGAATTTCAGATTGAACTAGTGCCTGGAGCGGCACCAGTAGCCAAAGCACCTTATAGGCTAGCGCCATCTGAAATGGAAGAATTGTCAGAACAACTAAAGGAATTATCGGATAAAGGATTTATTCGACCAAGCTCATCACCTTGGGGAGCTCCAATTTTGTTCGTTAAGAAGAAGGATGGATCCTTTCGAATGTGCATCGATTACCGGGAGTTGAATAAACTTACAGTAAAGAATCGATACCCATTACCTCGAATTGATGATCTGTTCGACCAATTGCAAGGATCAAGTGTGTACTCAAAAATTGATCTAAGATCAGGATACCATCAGCTAAGAGTTCGAGAAGAAGATATTCCGAAAACTGCATTCAGAACGCGCTATGGTCACTACGAATTTCAAGTAATGCCGTTCGGTTTGACCAATGCACCAGCAGTTTTCATGGATTTAATGAATCGAGTATGCAAACCTTACTTGGATAAGTTTGTAATAGTATTCATCGACGATATTTTGATCTACTCTCACAACGAAGAAGAACATGCGGGACATTTACGAATCATTTTAGAACTGCTCAAGAAGGAAGAATTGTACGCTAAGTTCTCTAAATGCGACTTTTGGATTCACACCGTACAGTTTTTAGGACACATCATCGATAGTCAAGGTATTCACGTAGACCCTGCAAAGATTGAGGCTGTTAAAGGTTGGTCATCTCCTACAAACCCCACGGAGATTCGTCAATTTTTAGGTCTCGCAGGTTACTACCGGAGATTTATAGAAGGATTCTCCAAAATTGCAAAGTCGTTGACTAAGTTGACCCAAAAGAATGAGAAGTACATTTGGGAAGAAAAGGAAGAAGCAGCCTTCCAGTTGTTAAAACAAAAGCTTTGTGAAGCTCCAATATTAGCCCTCCCAGAAGGAAACGAGGACTTTATAGTATATTGCGACGCATCTTATCATGGACTAGGAGCAGTTTTGATGCAAAGAAGCAAAGTGATAGCTTATGCATCCCGCCAACTAAAGACACATGAGGAAAACTACACGACTCATGACTTAGAGTTAGGAGCTATAGTGTTTGCACTCAAGTTGTGGAGACACTACTTATATGGCACCAAATGCACCGTATACACCGATCACAAGAGTCTTCAACACATTTTGGATCAGAAGGATTTGAATATGAGGCAACGTCGCTGGCTAGAGTTGCTCAGCGATTATGATTGTGAGATCCGTTACCACCCAGGAAAGGCTAATGTAGTAGCAGATGCGTTAAGCCGAAAGGAACGATTGAAACCCCTTCGAGTTAGATCACTAGGGATGATTATCCACTCACCCCTTCCATCCCAAATCCTTACCGCGCAGAGCGAAGCACTTAAAGAAGAAAACCGACCCAAAGAAAAGATTTACGGTATGCCCGAGAATAAGAATGGTTTCGTGAAGAAATCTGATGGAACACTATGTTTCAAGGACAGAAGTTGGATCCCGATGATCGGAGGTATTCGTGAGCTCATCATGTATGAGTCCCACAAGTCAAAATACTCCATTCATCCAGGTTCTGACAAGATGTATCAGGATTTAAAGAGACTATATTGGTGGCCAAACATGAAGGCTGACATCGCAGAATATGTCAGTAAATGTTTAACATGTTCAAGGGTAAAGGCAGAACATCAGAAACCTTCAGGCTTACTTGTACAACCAGAACTTCCTATGTGGAAAGGGGAACGAATCACTATGGACTTCATCACCAAACTCCCAAGAACCTCATCCAGACACGACACAATATGGGTTATTGTGGATCGTCTAACAAAATCCGCTCATTTTATACCCATCAAAGAAACCGATGAGATGAATACACTAGCTCAGATATATGTGAAGGAAATTGTCACTCGACATGGAGTACCAATTTCGATTATCTCGGATCGAGATAGTCGTTTCACCTCACACTTTTGGAAATCATTACAGAAAGCCTTAGGAACTAAACTAGATATGAGCACCGCGTACCACCCTCAAACTGATGGTCAAAGTGAAAGAACTATTCAAACCTTGGAAGATATGCTCCGAGCATGCGTTATCGATTTTGGAAAAGGTTGGGATAAGCACTTACCATTAGCAGAGTTTTCATACAACAATAGTTACCACGCCAGTATAAAAGCAGCACCATTCGAAGCACTGTATGGTAGGAAGTACAGATCGCCCGTCTGTTGGGCAGAAGTCGGAGAAAGACAACTTATAGGACCAGACCTTGTTAGGGAAACAACCGAGAAAATCATTAAGATTAAGCAACGCTTACAAGCAGCCCGAGACCGACAGAAAAGCTACGCAGACCTAAAAAGGAAACCCATGGAATTTCAAATAGGAGACAGAGTCTTATTGAAAGTATCTCCCTGGAAGGGAATGGTACGATTTGGAAAGCATGGAAAGTTGAACCCCAGATTCATCGGTCCATTCAAAATCCTGGAAAGGATAGGACCCGTGGCTTATAGACTAGAACTACCCGAAGAACTTAGTCGGATTCACGACACCTTTCATGTGTCAAACCTTAAGAAGTGTTTATCCGATGAATCTCTCGTGATTCCATTGAAGGAAATTCGACTAGATGATAACCTTATCTTTACTGAGGAACCTATTGAAATCATGGATAGAGAAGTCAAACAACTGAAACAAAACCGTATCCCTATTGTCAAAGTTCGTTGGGACTCCAAGCGAGGACCGGAATACACCTGGGAGCGCGAGGATCAGATTCGCTCCAAGTACCCACATCTCTTCACCTAAGACACCCTCGACAACTATCTTAGACTACAATTCCGGGACGGAATTCCCTGTAAGAAGTAGGTAATGTAACCTCTCGTAAATTTCCCATACGATTAGTAAATGCATACAAATAAATAAAAACGATGTTACGATAAATTAACACCATTTTACGGGTAACAAATTTTTTTTTTTTTTTTTTTTTTTTTTTTTTTTTTTTTTTTTTTTTTTATGATATGGCTTGATATTGAACCACTATGATAACTGTGATTGACCGTTTACCCAGGAACGATGCTTACACACAACCTAGGTTGCCTATAATTATTGCGAACGATAAATAATTAAATAACGCGTTATTATTTAATAATACGTTTCGTCTAAATAACGTATACTATTTATATATTTCCCGAACCTACGAAACTTCCCGAGAATGCTCACTAATATTTTTGAACTTCGACACGATAATCGAGACACCCCAGGTGGGCCCCCAACACCCTTTGGGCCACGGATTACATAACACAAACCAAACGGACTCCCTTTTTCTCTTTATTTTCTGCTGGGCCGAGACCAAACGTTAGCCCACCAAATTCAAGCCCAAACGCACTTTTATTTTTTTTCTTTCTCTTGCACTGCCGCGACACACTCCAAACGCACCCTATTATTTTGCGATTCCTACACACGACATACCCATTTTATTACACATTTTGATTTACCTAGTGCCCAAGAAACACACGAGACATAAACATTACTCACTCACCCTCGTTTACTACAACAAAAAAATCCAAAGCAAAACCATGAACACTCCCATGGAGATAACTACAAAACGTGGCATAACATTCCTACACACCTCCCATGTTTCCCAATGACAACGAAACCAACTCTAAACCACAATGTGATTATCAGGAATGAATAGAGAACAATCTTACAAGATCCTACCATGTAAACTCTCGATTGGCCGTGATTTGTGGCATTACTATTCGCCTAACATGCTACCCTCCCCTCTTGTGAACCTATCTTGTTTCTACCCTTTCAAAAACTGCCCATATAAGACCTCCCATGCAACCTTAAACGTTACACACACTAAAAACGAACCATACTATTAAAGATACCAACGAGAAGAGCAATGGAGGGACATACGGATTGCTAAGAGAACCACACTTTGAAGAGAACCTAGGAAGCAAGCTTGGAGTCTACTTGAACCTTGGAAGGACGAGAAGTGAACCACAACACGTTGAACCATATACACGAACCATACGTCTTGTTTTACTCCACCTTTTAAGGTGAGGTGAGACCTTCTAATCGCTATTTTATTACATATTTATATACGTATTATTTATTTTGCACGAACACTTTACACTAATAAAACGTAAAACTTGAACGCAACACATATATATTATAAGTCGTATTGCATGTTTACTAAGTCATTAATGAGACCCTATAAGTATTTCAAGCTCATATTAACATATACATACTAAATATTACACGTTCCTAAGCGGTATGGACCTATACGATTTCACCTTAAAAAGACTTAGTTTATTTTCAACATTTATAAGTTATACGATATGAGTTTTGACCACACACTATGACTTCGCCATTTCTAAAATCGACACACAACCCCTAAGTATTTTTACACGATCTAATTATGTACCTGGTACACTAACGAGAATGGTAAATTAATTGACCTAACGATTTGATTTTATCACTTAACGAGAACCAAAGTAAAACGCCATGGAAACCATTTTCAGAAACTTAAAAACTTTACGTGGGCTTATAAGCCCAAAAAGCTCTTTTTAGCTTATTGTGATAAGTTATGAGAATAAGCTGTTTTGAAATGATATTATAACTTAAAATTATGGATTTCGACTAACCTAGTGTTCCCCCTAACCTCTTGGATCACTAAACCTTAACGGGCCCTTATTTTTGGCTCGTTAAGCCCAATAAACGAAATAAGCTACTAATAAGCTTATAAGCTGCGAAAATAAGCTTTTCTAAATGTTTTGAGCTTAATGAAATAATAAAATTGTTAAGTTTTGAATTTGGTAAAGTTGGGACTATTTTTGCAAATGAACGAAGGATAGGGACTAAAATTGCCAAATTGGTAAACTTGAGTGAAAAGTATAAAAACTGTTTTCTAAGGGGTATAAACTGTAAATATTGAAACTTAAGGATAATAAATGTATATATTTGATATTTGGACTAAAAATGTAAATATATATAACTTTTGGACTAACGACGTAAATATTTTCCGATAAGGGTAAAAAGTGTAAAATTGAGAAAACATTAGGGATCGAATCGAAATATTTACTTTTGATAATAATTCTATATTTGATATATATATATATATATATATATATATATATATATATATATATATATATATATATTTGATTATATATTAAAACGATAAATAATTAAACGTAACTTATTATATATATATATATAATACGAATAAAACTTATATAACGATAAACTATATTTAGACGAATAAAACAATACGTAACCATTATTCATTTTTATACGACGCAACACATCACGTATGTACTTTATCGATTTCTTATAATTAATAATAAACGTTCGCAATAAAACGAGACTTAAGAACTGAAACGTGCCATATCTTTTAGGTTGTGTGTGAAGCCGTTGCCTTGCATCGTTGAGATTACAATTGTTCTACTATCCTACTAAGGTGAGTTCATAGCCCACATTTAACTAATTTCTGTGGGGGGGATACATGCTTAAAAACCGAACACAAGTCTTTTCCTGATCTTATTATTGCTTAAGTAGCTATTGCCAAAAGTCCCTCGATCATGAACCTTAATCACTTGAAAAGTGAACGTAAATAATTGTGAATAGATCTATTAGGGATTGACAATCCCCATTTGGTTGCTAGAGGAAAGTCACCAAATGCATGTTATTTGAATATAATAGGTTACTGGCAAATACCTATCTTGGGGGCTATATATTTCACATCATTATTATGAAAATATTGATGTCTGTTGAATCGTTGAGTGTCATGAGCTTAATGCAATAATGAATGTGATTTTCTAACTTGTTTATTTGTATCGATATTACAATAAACATCTATCTCTTGTGTTCAAACTCTTAAATATAAACCTATGAATTTCACTCAACTTTTGTTGACTTTTAGCATGTTTATCTCAGGTAACTAAATGGAATGGATGGCAACGGCACGAAGTGGGCAAATAAAGAAACGTTTATTTCTCTTTAAATAAAACTTGTTGTTGAATAACGAATTCTCTTGGAATTATGAATAATTGGTATTTTAAATAAAACTTAAAACGATCACTTGAATCGTTTTCTATAATTGTGACGAAAGATCCACAATATAATACCCCAAAAGTCTTCCGCTGACATTTTAAGTCTTCCGCTGTATTGATCGATTTTGGGGGTGTTATATGATAATTTCACATAAAACATACAAGGTGAAATAATTCACATTAGCATACATTAGGATGTGTGGAAGAAAATGAGTTTTCAACATCTAGGATTTACACATCAAATGTGACACTTAGTCTTATGATGTTGTACCTCTTGGACTTTTTCAAAACAAATTAAGTTCATAGTGTCTCAAGTAAGAAAACCCAAAGAGTCGAGGAGTCGTTGAATATAACATTTAACGAGTCATCTCCTCCTTCTAAGATATCATCTTTGGTAGATGATGACTTAGTCGAAGTCCAATGATGGCAAGACAAGTATGTTGTGTAAAACATTAAGGATAAAGGTACAAAATAACATCTTCTCACCTTGAGTCAAACATTGAATCAAGTAAAATTGACATAAGTTATAAAACTTGATTTATAGGTCATAGTTGTGTCTAAACAAATTCAACAAAAACAGTTTTTGGAATTTAGAGCAAAACAACTAGTGAAACAAAATAGATTTTTCAAAGTAATCAAGTGATTATAGTGTCAATATTTGAAAGACTTATTGATAATAAAAAGCAAGCCCCAAAAGCAAGGGATTTTAACTTATAGACATTCCTAGTTACTCTCTTGTTCTCAATGGTTAAGTTATTGATGACTTATCAAGAATAAGATTAGTAAATCCGTAGGTAAAACTAAACATAGAGAAATTGATGAGGCGAAAAATGAACCACTTTTAGGGGGTCATTTAAGCCCGAAATTGAATTTATTTGATCAAATATTGCCCTAAATCGTTCCTTTTGTAATTTTAGGTACTTTGGGAGTGAAATCTGGAAAAGGAAGCAATTTGGACGTTTTTGGAGCATAAAAGTGAAGAAAATGCCAAAGACTTAATTTTCCATGCTGAGAACAGTACCTGACGGCGTCAAGAGGAAATGCATGACGGCGTCAAGAGTAAAATCCATGACGACCCAGTACAAACCTGAAGGCGTCACAACAAGGGCGTCAAGAGTTAATTTTGTGACGGCCTGCATAAGGAGACCACATGACGGCGTCAGATCCAGATCTAGGCAGTCCGAGAAACTATTTGGAGGCGAGATGACGGCGTCAGACATTTGTTCTTGACGCCGTCACCTTCTAAAATCTATATATAGTTTTCTATTTTTCATTCATAAAAAAGGGACTTATGTGGAGAAACCCTAGGGCCGAACTTTGTGAACCCTAGCTCGTATTTTACAGTAAATTCAAGGGTTTTCACCCCTTGAATCCTTTCATGTGCTATTGAGATAAGTCTTCTCTTAATTCAATCAATATGTCTATGTGTTGGTTGTCTATATCTTGTGCTTGTCTTGATTTCACCATGTTAGGCTAGATCTATCTTGTGTTTGCTTAGATCTAATGAAACCTAGATGTTAATTATGTGTTGATTACTTGTTTATGGTTGTATTGGATGAATGATTTCAATGTTAGGCTTAAGAAAACTGGCAGATCTCCATTGTGTAACATGCTTGAACGTCTTAGGAAACATGAACCGATGTGTACTAGGTTTTATTGGTTGTATTTAATGCATGAGTAAATTCTAATGATCCCATGTTAGGAGCTTCTTAGCCGGCTCGACATAGGAGTGAAGTAGGCACTCATAGGATTGGGGAAGTAAGTACGCCACCCCATGAATGGTATTAAGGAATACAATCCGTCATCCACGCAACTATAACAAGTAATTAACGTGTAAAAGATATCTAGGGAGTAGTGAAATCTAAGTAAACACATTTCTCCCATATATTGTCCACAAACTTAGTTTAATTTAGTTTAATTTCATTTCTAGTATTTTATTTTGATTGCATCTTAGTATTGGGTTAGTTGACTAGCAACTAATTCCGCAGAGATTTTTACTTGCTTTCCTAAAAATATAAAAATACAAAAAGAATCATCCCTCATCTCTAGACCTAGTCTTTAGGTTTTCTAATCCTAGCGACACTATTCCTAGCTGAACGATCAATCCCCTGGTACTTGTCATTATACTATACTACGTCGATCAGGTACACTGCCTGGTGGGGGTTGTAAGCTTCTCGAGATCCCTCAAGAGGTAAAGCCTGGTGCAATCCCCACGCATCAAGTTTTTGGCACCGTTGCCGGGGAATAGTTATTGTCTAGGTTAGAATTTCTTTTTATTAGGTCTACTTGCTAGATTCCTTTCTAGTAAGATTTTATTTTTATTTTTAGGTTCTCTTTAGTCTATCTTAATTCTTCGTGTCTTTGTTCGTAACTCTTTACCACCCGACATCATGGACGATAGGAACATCTTTGAACCCGTCATCCCACCACAACAAAACCCACCACTAGAACCTCTTAGGCCCTGAACCTTAGGAGACTATTCCCGACCTAGCCACCAAGGCTATCGAAACACTATTGAGCTCACCGGAGCCAATGTGACCCCCTTGCGATCCGACACCATCCGGTTGGTGCAAAGCGGATGTGCATTCCATGGACTTCGTTCCGAAGATCCAAATCAACATCTCAAGGACTTCCTTAAAATCGTAGATTCCATAGACTTAGATGTTGCAACTAGAGAGACAACCCGATTACGCCTATTCCAATTCTCTCTACGTGATCAAGCTAGTCAATGGCTTGAACGTTTACCCGCGGGATACATCACCACATGGGATGATCTCACCACTCGTTTCCTTGCTCAATTATTCCCACCGGGGAGAACTACCAAGCTTAGAAATGACATCTTGATGTTCCAACAATGTCAAGGAGAAACTCTTTATGAAGCATGGACTCGTTTCAAGGACTTACTCCAAAAAGTCCCTCATCATGGCATAGATCTTTGGCTCCAAGTCCAAATCTTTTATGACCATATCAATCTCTCCACAAGGCGAGACATTGACCAATCTGCCGGTGGTAAGCTACGTGATCTAAGTGCGGAACAATCATGCGAACTCATAGAAGATCTTGCTCTCTATGACAACGAAAGTTGGAATGATCCCCGTGATTTGAACAAAACGGTCAAGGCAATATCTTTGCCTTCGAACAACTCTAGCACTCTTGACCGTAGGATCATGGAACTTGAGGACCAAGTCAAGTTTCTCATGAAATCTTACGAAGCTCCTAAGCCTTCAAGCCAAGTGAACAAAATCACTTCTTCATGCGAATTATGTAGTGGTCCCATGACACTCGTGATTGTGTGGAACTCCCCGGAACAGCTTTTGCGGACTACGCATCCTCGCGTACCGACGAAGCGGGAGATAAGTGGTACACTTTCAAATACCCTTACGGTGATTCATACAACCCCTCTTGGAAAAATCACCCAAACCTTAGGTGGAAACAAAATCAAGCCAATTCTTCCAATCCGCCTAATCGTTACCTAACAAACGGTCCACCCTCCAACCGTACTTTCAACAACAATCCTTCTAACAACTATGGTAGTACCAACAATCTTGAAGGATTTTTGTCCAAGTTTATGGCATCTCAAGAAGCTCGCATATCTAAGTTTGAAGCCGATTTCAAACAAAAGCAAAGCGAGATGACCACCAAAATTGACACATTGTTGAAAGTTCTCAATGACCGAGAAATGGGAGCACTCCCAAGCGACACGGTCAAGAATCCGAAACTAAACGTTAATTCCATATCATTAGTTTCGTCATCCACTTCTTGTCCGCGATACTACTCGGTTAAATCAACAAGCACGTGTTTCAAACAAAACCAAATTCTTCAAAAGACCAATCAAGTAAAACACCCGAAATAAAACCGGTCAAGAGCATAGTTGAAACACCTCCTACGCAAAACCTTGACGATGAATTCAAGGAACATCACCTTGAACGCCCCGTTATTGATGTCTTAGCCCGTGCTCCCTACTATAGTGCCCTCCTAGAAAAATATGAGAAGTTTAAGCTAGGTAAAAATGGGACCGCCTTCGTTCAAAACAAGTTGCCTAAAAAGCTTGATGATCCGGGTATATTTGTTTTGCCTTGTAAGATAGGAAGATCCGAAGCTTTTGACACACTAGCCGATTTAGGGTCAAGCCTCAACTTGATTCCCTTATCCCTTTTCACCACTCTTAAGCTAGGAAAGTTAGAGGAGACGGAGGTATTGATAGGTCTAGCGGATGGAAGTATTGCCCTCCCGGTTGGAATGATTAAGGATGTAGTTGTTCACGTAGGAAAGTTAACTATCTTAGCGGATTTTCACGTCCTAGACATGGTTAGTGACACTACATGCCCATTGTTAGTTGGAAGAGGATTTTTAGCAACCGCTAGCGCCATGATAGATTGTAAGGAGTCTAAGATAGCGGTAGGTGAAGGCGACGCTTGGTCGATATACGATGTTAAGAAGCATAGTTATGATTGTGATGATGAACCGACACCACATTGGGTAGAGATTAATAGGAGACCATCTAGATATGGACCTTGGGTAGAAAGGAACTTTATAGGACCTCAACGCCCATTCTATTTAGAAAATGATTTCATCGAAAAGACACATTCGGTGGAACAACTCATAGCTAGAGATGAAGAGCTAGATCCTTTTGAGGACCCCTTAGTCTTTAAAAAGATGATTGAATTCCTAAGCGTAATGCCTATTAATATAGAGATGAATAAGTGGAAAAGAGAGGGAGACAAGTGTAAATGGAGGTGGGACAAGCCACCTAAAGAAGGTGACGGATCATGGCATATGAAGATGACTTTGTATGATCCGGATGGAAAAAAGTTTGAAAGGTCATACCGTACTAAGAAAACCGATAGGAAGCTAAAACCTAAGTTTGATCCCAAGGATGTCCTCAATGAGGAACTCACCCGTATCACGTAGTAACCCATGACCTTGAGTCTAGCTACAAGACTCATAAATAAAGAAAAGCGCTTCTTGGGAGGCAACCCATGATTTTGTGTGATTTTATTTTGTTTGTTAGTTATTTGCTTCCGTATGCATGCTTTATTTTTATTGTTGGTAGATCATGTTTCAAAACTAAATAGTGGAAATACTTTATTTTGTTGTTTGGCCTAGTCTTAACTTCACCCAAAGGTATTTTTGCAAAAGATAAGTGTAAGGGGAAACCCCAAATATGTTTTTAAGAAACAAACCAATCATGATTCTCCACAATATTAAGTGAACATGTATATTCGTATTTGTTAGAGTCAAATGCTTGTATCGAGTCATAATGAAGTTTTGCAGGATTTTCCAGGAAGTAGAACCAAGTTTTTCCAGAAATTTTCTGGAAACTTAACATAAGAATTCCTGCAGGTCACTTCTGACGGCATCACGAGTTTATTCTTGACAGCGTCACGTGTAAAAATCTGGAAATTTTACCGGTTTTGTTTTTCTAACGGAGTCTTAAAGTTTTTGTTGAATTATTAGTTTTATAATCTCCAGGAAATCTGCAAACATCATTCCACAAGCATTATATCCTATTTTGTTTTCTAGGATTTAGTAACATATGTAGATTACCGCCGATTTTATGCGAGGTTGCCTTGTCTGTTTTCTCAGGATTTACAGGTTATGTATGACAAGAAGATGATTATTATTCTGGAAGGGAAGCTTTGACTGTTCATTTTCTTGGAGGAAGATCTAACCTGCCCACCTTATTATCCATACCGAGCGAATCAGAGGAGTATTTGATTTCATTCTTTTTACTTATTTCACTTTTACATTCTTTACTTGAACATGGGGGACAATGTTCATCTTAAGTGTAAGGGGAGGGTAAAATGATGATACCTTACAAATACACTTTCGCTTGAGTTTGTTTATTTGATAGTAGATGTGTAATAAAACTATGAGAAATACTTGTTAGTGCAATTTTAGCGCCAAATTTAAAATTTTTTACAACATTTAGGAGTGAAACTTTAGCCATAGCAAGCGTCTCATGGATAGGAGATTGTATGACTAGTACATAACCGTACCATTCAGAAAAATTTTCCACCCAAACATGTGAGGTTCGCCTTTAGATTTGATAGGAAAAGCATTTACTATTAGTGCTTATGAGTGTACCGGTAGCATTTAGATTCTAGAACTTGCGTTAGTGATGCATCCCGAGACCGCTAGTGAGACTACATTCGTGTAGTAGGATTTACTACAAGATAAGAGGCATTAGGATCACCCTTGTGTTAAACCCGTATCATAATTACTTGACCATTTAAGTCATATTACTTGGCTAGTTAAGTCAACTAATTTTTCCCACACCCTTAGCGTTGTACTCATTTTTAGTACACGAAACCCCTAGTACACCCCTCCGAGCCTATCTTTTCGTTTCTAACTTTAAGCATTTTACTTAAAGGAAGAATTTGTTACACCCCACTTAAATGTACACCCAAATCGCCTTAGCCTTCCGTGTATGCACTCATTTTTAGTGCATTATTATTATTTGTTAAACCCTAAGTTAATTATCTAATTGATTACATGGTTGCTAAGTCGAGTCATATCCTTGTACATATTGTTTTGGGACGATTGGGACTCATGGGTAAAGTACTTATTTTATGGAGTAATGGGGAAGAACATCATATATTACCCCCGTGTGTGCGTTAATCTTAAAAGTACTCCAAGTGTTTTGATTTTCTTAATTCGAGTCATTAGATTAGTTTATTGTAAAGTATGTAAAAATTCAAGTGTAAGGGGAATTTTCATTCCCTATGATGTATTATTTTGGATGGTAGGGTAAGAGTGAATGAAAAAAAAAAATCGAAAAATCAAGAAAAAGAAAAAAAAAAAGAAAAAAATAGAAAAAGAGAAAGGAAGAGAAAAACATACGGACTACCATCCCTTTTCATTTTATGTTTTTGTTATTTTTCATTTATTAGCTTAAGTCGAGTCTAGTCTTGGCTTAACAACGCCATATTGTACATGTAATTAACCAGGATTGTTAACTCGCCACCAGTAAAGACTGCCTATATCCAACAAAACCGTGTATTTCATATCCCTACACCTAACGTTACAACCCTTTAAAAGACCTCTTTGATAGTTTATCCTAGGTGCTTACACCATGTGGTGGAGGTTTGATTCTTTCCCAAGCCTATGGTAATCTATTTTGCTATGACAGGTAGTGAGAGATGTTTTCCATTTCCATATTGTAATTTATACTTTATTACACCCGAGAGATGTGAGTATCTAAACACTATTTGTGAGGTGCTAGTGTATGACCTCCGTGCTTGTCTTTGGTCTTTAGTGGAACGATTATTTGTTGTAATTACTTTTATATTAGTGTTAAATGACCCCTAACTTGTATTTTGATTAGAATAAAAGCGCATTTGCTTGAGGACAAGCAAATCTCAAGTGTAAGGGTATATGATGAGGCGAAAAATGAACCACTTTTAAGGGGTCATTTAAGCCCGAAATTGAATTTATTTGATCAAATATTGCCCTAAATCGTTCCTTTTGTGAATTTAGGTACTTTGGGAGTGAAATCTGGAAAAGGAAGCAATTCAGACGTTTTTGGAGCATAAAAGTGAAGAAAACGCCAAAGACATAATTTTCCATGCTGAGAACAGTACTTGACGGCGTCAAGAGGAAATGCATGACGGCGTCAAGAGTAAAATCCATGACAACCCAGTACAAACCTGAAGGCGTCACAACAAGGGCGTCAAGAGTTAATTTTGTGACGGCCTGCATAAGGAGACCACATGAAGGCGTCAAATCCAGATCTAGGCAGTCCGAGGAACTATTTGGCAGCGAGATGACGGCGTTAGACATTTGTTCTTGAAGCCGTCACCTTCTAAAATCTATATATAGTTTTCTATTTTTCATTCATAAAAAAAGGGACTTATGTGGAGAAACCCTAGGGCTGAACTTTGTGAGCCCTTTCATGTGCTATTGAGATAAGTCTTCTCTTAATTCAATCAATATGTCTATGTGTTGGTTGTCTATATCTTGTGCTTGTCTTGATTTCACCATGTTAGGCTAGATCTATCTTGTGTTTGCTTAGATCTAATGAAACCTAGATGTTAATTATGTGTTGATTACTTGTTTATGGTTGTATTGGATGAATGATTTCAATGTTAGGCTTAAGAAAACTGGCAGATCTCCATTGTGTAACATGCTTGAACATCTTAGAAAACATGAACCGATGTGTACTAGGTTTTATTGGTTGTATTTAATGCATGAGTAAATTCTAATGATCCCATGTTAGGAGCTTCTTAGCCCGGTCGACATAGGAGTGAAGTAGGCACTCATAGGATTGGGGAAGTAAGTACGCCACCCCATGAATGGTATTAAGGAATACAATCCGTCATCCACGCAACTATAACAAGTAATTAACGTGTAAAAGATATCTAGGGAGTAGTGAAATCTAAGTAAACACATTTCTCCCATATATTGCCCACAACCTTAGTTTAATTTAGTTTCATTTCATTTCTAGTATTTTATTTTGATTGCATCTTAGTATTGGGTTAGTTGACTAGCAACTAATTCCGCCCAAATCCTTCAAACCCGAGATTTTTACTTGCTTTCCTAAAAATATAAAAATACAAAAAGAATCATCCCTCATCTCAAGACCTAGTCTTTAGGTTTTCTAATCCTAGCAACACTATTCCTAGCTGAACGATCAATCCCCCGGTACCTGTCATTATACTATACTACCTCGATCAGGTACACTGCATGGTGGGGGTTGTAAGCTTCTTGAGATCCCTCGAGAGGTAAAGCCTGGTGCAATCCCTACGCATCAGAAATGTTTGTAAGCTTCGGAAGACTACTTGTTCTCATAACAATTAGATCCAACATTATGTTTAGTGTTTGTCTATGTGCTCGTTTTAGAGAAGATCCTAAAACAACTCTTTAGGAAGAACTTGTTTGATACATCAAAAGGTACTACACAACTAGGATTATGGTATCCCAAAAGAACGGGAATAGAAACCATAGTGTATGCCAAATGGAATTATGTCGGTAATAAGTTGATAAGAAAAGCCCAAGTGGTACTTGCACTTTTATACTTACTTACCCAATGATTCTCCAAAACACGTAAGATTCTTAAATTAGTATCGGATGGAGAAGCACATCAACAAGCTCCACTTGAACAAGCAAACTCGCGTCAACAATGGAATTCATCTTATCAACATTGTTATACCTTCAACAAAGGAAGCATCGACTTCAGCGACAATTCAATCCATTATGTTCTTAATTGACATATTGTGATCAATCATCATCGTCTTGGTAAAAAATGTTCATTGAGGAACATCTTAACTAATAAAGTCTTATACATTAACCATTCTATCAACATTTTCACAAAACCTCTTGAGTGTGAAACATTCATCATTCCTAAGCTTAGTCAAAGACTCATAAGACCTAAAACCTTAGTTTTGAGCATTAGGATAAAACCACAAAAATCAAGAAAATCCCTTTTGAATTTATTCCCTGCAGTTCCCACGGAACCGTCAGACCATACGGGCGGAACCCTCCCTTTGGTTCCGCCTGGTCCGCCAAATCTACAGGATGTTTTATTTTTAATTTCAAAACCAAACACCTCTTTACTCATAACTCCAACTTACCATCAGCCCATAAGATTCACAAAATGAGCAAAACTTCAAGCATATTCCTCATAACCTTTCATCACTCAAACCTCAAACAACCAATGTGAAATGAGAAACCGAGTTATCCTTTATCCTATCAATATCGAGTCATCCACCATTTCCATGCCCTCAAAGAAACCAAGAGTCAATATCATCTTCACCAATAACTCCACCTAGTCATCTTCACAAGAAGATTCCACAATGTAACCAAACAAGTGTGTCATCCCCACTACAACTTAACCTATTAAGATTAAACCACCTTTCATGATACATAAACCTATGTTCACCCTTGTGTCGCTCTTTGAAACAAAGGGCAATTGTCATATCCATACTCTAATTAACATATTTGTCTATGTCGTCAAAAGTCAAGTGAATTTCATTATGAAATGCGTCTCTTCCACTTTCTAGCAAGTGAAGAACACAAAGAAGATATCCAAGCTTTAAGTGTTGTCAAGCAATCACCACCTCATTTCACATATCCACTCTCGGTAGTCAACCATACTTTACCACCGTTCACCACATTGTTAAAACAAATGAAAAACGTCATTGAAACCTCACTTGCAAAACATTTTTAAGCATCAAAATGAGTCAAGTCAACCGCACCTCCACATTGTTTTCATATAGGCACACACTAGAACATACACATTACAATAGTCGTTTACTTAAATGTGAAATTTTGATTTTCTAGGAATCATCATGCCTCCTCTAACTTACTACGACCATAAGAACACCATCAAGTACCTACCCAAACACCACAAAACCAAAGGTCTTACTCAAACTCAAATCGTTGTTTTCAAAGCCTTAGAAAAACGATATGTCCATAAGGGTAGAACCATTGATCCATCCTTCTTAGAAGGTACAAGCATCTACACGGAACTTGCCACAATCAACTTTGAGTGTCTCTTAGAAATCGACGAGCCTATGTGTTCTAGGTTCATTTTAGAATTCTATGCATCCGCCACCCTCTCCAAGGATGAGTATGCTCGCATGTCTATTAACTTTAGGGCTAGTAGTCATCAATACTCCTTCACTCTCGAGGAGTTTACTCGAATCCTAGGTGTCCCAAACCATGGTACTTACATCTACTCCGACTTGCACTCTCTCTCAACTCTTGACACACTCTTTGACCGCATCCATCCCTATGATACCCCTCTTGTGTCCAAAGATGAACTTCGTGACCACCTCTTCATTAGGACCACCAACACTAGGAGAACCAGAACCGGAAATGAGGTCATCAAGGACCCATATGGAATGGAATTCAATGAACTCAAGCACCAATTCAAGAAATGGGAAGAACTCCTTAGAGCCAATGTAATTAGCACCATAGGAAACCGGGATCACATCAATGTTTGCCTTTGCTACATGCTCTACTCCTTGTTCGTTAGGCAACCCTTCAATCTTGCCTACTACATGACCAATAGAATGGCCGACATTCCCGTGCAAGGCACAACGTTTATGCCATATGGAATGCTCTTGACCCGTCTCTTTAGGTTCATCTCTCCCATTCCATCAACTCCTAGAGGTCTTCACCTAGACTACTCTCTCATTCCACACGCTTTTGTCCCACTAAGTGATAGGAGAATCTACAAAGGCCAAGGTAAACATTTTCCAACTTCAGGCTTTGCCCAACTCTAGGCTCCCACCTCTAGAATACACTTTCCAACTTTTGGATATTCCAAATGAGTCGGCGGAGTTCAAGCAAACAAAGGGGATGTTCAAAAACATCGAGAGATTTCTTGGAAAGCTCAAGAAGAAGATTGATCGTCTATGAGAGCGGGTGTGTAGGAGTGTTTGGCACTAGGTGCTATTTGAACAATTTGGTCATTTAAACATTACGTGTTATGTATTTGTGTGTTGGTAAGATATTTAGTACTATTTGGAACCTGTAGGAACTAACAATGATGCAGGAAGACAACATTTGGCATGTTGTCAAATTTTCATGTTTATGATAATTTCACTAAGTATAGTGAAATTCGCTAGCCCCCGGTCTAAGTGCAATCGTATGCGTCCTTACAAGTCCAATTTTTGCATTTCCTAACCAGATATGAATTATATTTTTGTTTTTAGAAGTTTTCGAAAAATTTGAAAATCGTCTCGCGGGTCAAAAATGCGGACTGCCAAGTTTTTCAGGCCTGGCGGATCTGGCGGCACCCAAAAATGGGTTCCGCCAGTGTATTTTCTGGGCAATCCAGAAATGGCCCAACGGACCAGCCGGAACCCTCAGGAGGGTTCCGCCTGTGTTGTCTCAGGGTTCCGCCAGTCACCTGCAGAAAATTTTTTGTCATTTTTTTTAAGTTCAAAACTTGTAAAGTGTCAAACCATTATCCTAAGTGAGAAACATCTTCCATTAACTCCAATAACCATATTAGGACAACTCTCACTCACTAAAACAATTAGGAAGTCACTTCCCTCCAAAAATTCAAATTCAAACATAACTAACCTTAGGAACCCTTTTAAAAGATCCTTCAAACCATTGGAATATTTTCAACCAAATCACATCCCATGATCACAAAGCATTGAGTGCATATGTTGGTCTTTCACTCTATTGGATTGATATCAAATGATGTGACATGTTCATGAAAACCATTTGAAACCTCAATCTTTGAATGGTAGAACATCAAATCCAAACACCTATTTCAACATCTTTTCCACCCTATAAATTTGAAAGTTTTGCAACAATTCAAATCACACCAAAACCATCATAATTTCTTCTCTCAAAACATCAAAACCACACCTTTGAAATGACTAAATCCAACACCTCATCTGAGTCATCAAAATCCTTCTCAAAAACCACTAGGATTAGTGTTAAACTTTGTTGCTTCAACAAAACTGTCAAGTCAAGCTCATCATCTTCAAGTGATGCTTCGCTTAACATTTTCTCACCAATCCAAGATTTCTCTAACCTTACTACCTCAACACCATCCTCAACACATTGCAATACCAATGTGATCACTTTTCAAGATTAGTTGAATCTTGCTACTCCAACATCCTCTCCCAAACATGGCAATACAAACATACACATTTTTTAGAGGTGGCAAATAAAGTCCAAAAGTCAAAATTCAGGCTATATGGGCCTGTTTTTTAAAATAAATGGACGGAATGGGTTGGCCTTTTTATTTCTTTTGGGCTATATGGTCGGCCTAAGGGTGATATAACAAAAAAAACGGGCAAAATGGTCGGTGTAGAAATCAAATGGGTATTTTCTTGCCCTAACTGTCTAAGTACTGGATGAGTGGATCTCGCTTCTTCAATTCCTTAAATCTCAATTCTTCACTTCAGTCTTCAGGTATTCATAATTAATATTATTCTCAAATCTCAATTTATTAATTTATTTTTATGCTTTCATATGTTAATTAATAATTAGTGTAAGATTTTAGGTTTAGTGTAAGATTTTTTAGGGGTGTTTGGGACTATTTTCACTACTGATTTTAGGGGTGTTTGGGACTATTTTCACTGTTGATTTTAGGGTGTTTAAGATTCTATTTTCATTTTTCACTGTTGATTTTAGGGTGTTTAAGAACAGCCTGTTGAGTTGTTTACTTGTTTTGTTGCCATTTTGAGAACTTGTGCTCGTTCCATATTTTAAGAACAGAATGTTGAGTTGTTTACTTGTCAATGACATTATTAGACTTGTCACCTTGCTACGAGCAGCTCTGGTCAATCGTAATATGCTATTATGCTGTTGTAGTGGCCCAGATACATGCAATTGTTTCAGAATTCCAGTTCATATGATTTGTTGTTTCAGTTAGTATGTACTGAACAAGTATTTTTTTCGAATTCCAACTTGCCTATAACGTATATTTGTACTTCCATCAAATGTTACTCATATTAGATAGCAATGTCCTTTTTCTAGTGTTCCGATTTAGTAGTTATTATACTTCTTTATTCCGCACTAGTATTTGTACTTCCAGCATTGTTCATTTAGCTTTCGACAATCGCATTTGGTAGGACGATTCGACTTTAATACAAGTAGAAATCAAATGGGTATTTTTTCCATCAAATGTTGTTATTTGTTGTACAGTTAGTATGTATTGAACAAGTATTTTTTTCGAATTCCAACTTTAATGGTATATACTTTATGAGCCCGTTAATGTGAGTAGTGATAGGCAGTCTACTGCACTACAGAGTCTCTGGTCAGCATCTAAGGTACAAAAATAACGTGCAGGCACTGTATGATGATTACAGGGCTAAACTATGTTATCTGTAGTTTTGGTTCAGAATACGACTGTGTCTTTAACATTGCTAGTTTGTATATCGTGATTCTTGACATTAATATTCACATTAATATTCGCATTTGGTAGGACGATTCGACTTTAATACAAGTAGAAATCAAATGGGTATTTTTTCCATCAAATGTTGTTATTTGTTGTACAGTTAGTATGTATTGAACAAGTATTTTTTTCGAATTCCAACTTTAACGGTATATACTTTATGAGCCCGTTAAAGTGAGTAGTGATAGGCAGTCTACTGCACTACAGAGTCTCTGGTCAGCATCTAAGGTACAAAAATAACGTGCAGGCACTGTATGATGATTACAGGGCTAAACTATGTTATCTGTAGTTTTGGTTCAGAATACGACTGTGTCTTTAACATTGCTAGTTTGTATATCGTGATTCTTGACATTAATATTCCCATTATCTAGATGCTTTTTGTTTGCCAACTATGTGTCTTTATTTGTGTTACAGTGTGTTGTATGTGCATAAGTTTTCGTGATAAATTTCTATCACGAAAAATGTACTTATCAATCAACGATGTAGAGTTTAAAATCATGATAGTTTCTTGGGCCAGCTTATAATGTTCATGGTAAGTCTTTAGACGATGTAGAGTTTAATTCACGATGCTACCTTTTACGCTAATTTCGCCATCTTCTATGACACCTGCATTTACATGTTTGACCATTGAAGCTGCAAATTCGGTATAGAACAGTTTCAAATCTTTGGCATATGAATTCACAATCAATTTAGTCCTGTAATTTAATATTGAGATTGTATGCTGTTATTTATTGTGTTAACTTATCACTTTGCATTCTGTTTTCTTATTTTTAGTTTAAAGGAAAATTCCGAATATGTCGGGACAACAAAGTATGGAAGGAGAGAATGGAGATGAGGCTTCGTCTTCAACGACTTCCAAAAGTTACCGTTCTTTGGTATGGAAGTGTTTTGATAAGATTGAAGGCTTGACTCCTGCTGATAGAACGACATGTTGCAAAAATTGTGGCAATATGTATAGTGCCAACCCAAGTTCAGGAACATCAAATTTGGGCCGACACATGCGTAGTTGTTTTGAATTTGAAGAAGATGGACGACCAAGAAAATGTGCCCCTTTGGATTAGGACATGTATAGAAAGAAAATGGCAATTGCTATCATTAAACATAACTATCCATTTAGGTATGTTGAACATGAAGCAACAAGACAATTGCATAAATTTTTACATCAAGATGTGAATCCTATTACAAGAAATACAGCAAAGGAAGATGTCTTAGCTATATATAGGAGGGAAAAGTTGAATCTAAAAATGAAGTTAGAAAAGGTAAGCAGTAGGGTTTGTTTCACGTCTGATTTGTGGAGTTCAATAACAAGCGATGGATACATGACGTTGACGGCGCATTATGTTGATGAAGATTGGGTCTTAAGAAAGAAAGTCTTAAACTTTAGATTTGTTCCACCTCCTCATACAGGTAAAATTTTAGCATCAGTTTTGATTAGATTTTTGGCAAATTGGGGAATTGATAGGAAGGTGTTCACTGTCACACTAGATAACGCCAAATATAATGATGGTTTAGTAGAAACGGTAAAAAGTCATCTACGTATGAATAATGTGTTAGTTTGTGATGGTAAGTTTTTACACGTGCGTTGTGGAGCACATGTACTAAATTTTATTGTACAAGCCGGGTTAAAGGTGATTGAAGGATCAATTGAGAAAGTTCGAGATTCAGTGAAGTATGTTCGGGGAAGTAGTGCAAGAAAGAAGTGTTTTTCAGAATGCATTCAACATTTACAGTTGCAATGTGGGAGACTTGTTTGTCAAGATGTGGCAACGAGATGGAATTCAACATACATGATGCTTGATTGTGCATTAGCTTATCAAAATGCTTATGCACGTTTGGATTTAATTGATCAAAATTATGAAAGTTTTCCTTCAGAAGACGAATGGATAAGAATTAAGGAAATCACCAAGTTTCTTAAACCTTTCTATGATATCACAACATTGTTTTCGGGAAACTCTTATCCTACCTCAAATTTATACTTTTTGAAAGTATACAAGATTCAGTCGAATATTGAACAAGCAATACACAATTCAGATCCCATTATAAGTAAAATGGGAGAAGAAATGAAGACGAAATTTGACAAGTATTGGGATGAGTATTGTAAAGTGTTGTCCTTTGCTATTATCATGGATCCTCGGTATAAGGTTAAAATCATTGAGTATTGTTTCTCGAAACTTGAAATGGCAGCCGAAGTACGTGACGAAAAAGTGGAAGATATAATGGACTGTTTGTATGAGCTGTATAAGGAGTATGAGTTCAATTTTGAGACACGCAATGATTCATTGGGAGCTAATAATGAAAATGTCGATGATGGTGAGACAGTGGACGAGTTAGACGAGTTAGGTGGCTTTGAGTCTTTCCGTAGTCGGTTTCGAAGAGTTGAAACAAGTAACAAATCAGAATTGACATTGTATTTAGAGGAGCCTGAAATTTCTAGAAAAACAAATATTGATGTTTTGCAATTCTGGAAAGAAAATCAAGCAAGGTACCCACGATTGGCTTTCATGGCTCGTGATTTATTGAGTGTCCCAATAACAACAGTGGCTTCTGAATCATCATTTAGTATCGGGGGTCGAATCTTGAGTAAATATCGAAGCTCATTGTCTCCATCAAATGCTGAGGCGCTGTTGTGCACTCGTGATTGGCTTGATTTAAAAGGTATCTTATTTCATTCTCTTGTTAGTTGTTATGCGTTATTTCTATGATTATATATGATATAATATAAGTATTGAATCAAATTATGAGACTTTATCTCTTTTAATGTATTAGATGACGAGGAAGAAGTGGAAGGACTATCAGAAAATCTTGAAGATTACAATGATAATTAATGTTTTTTAAGGTAATATACTACTACTGTCATAGTCATGCCCAAGTTTTGTTTAACCTCAAATGTAACCTGTTTTGGATAAGCTCTGGTCATCTTCCTTTTAGTTTCGTTCTAGTATTATAGGCAAATGAAAGATCACACAATGTCTTCAAAATATAAGTTGAACCAAGAAAAACCAATAATTTTTTGCTTTCTGGAAATAAGCTCCAACTGGAGAAAGTCAGAAAACCTATAAGCTGTCTTGAATTAACCAGCATACCATTTGTAGTATGATTTTAGGGTGTTTCAGAATGGGCGAGAAACAGACAAATATTTCACAAAAGATTTCAATCTTTATTACATAGATGAGGCTTGCCTTCTACTCTACTGCTGGTCTTCTATAAAATTGTATTTAACTTTTAAACTATTAAGCGTTTGTATTATAGACAAATTTATATACCAAATAAAAACCAGGCTATGTTTGGGCTATCTGTTGTTTGGAATAAATACTTCTCGATTCTCATAAAATTGCAGCTGATGCTTAACATACCTCCATCAGAAAATAATCTTCACCTGATGTTTAAGACAAGTGTTGTTCAGAGTCTAAAATATCTCCATCAGATAACATGTTGAGATTGATGATAACAGTTAAAATAAGTGATCACAACATTGTTTACATAGAGAAATATCCCTTGCTTTATAGTATATCATACTACAATAACTTGTTAAAACTAAATTCGAACGTATCGTAGGATGATCATCTATGTGGAATTGAGAGGGTTCTTTATGTGTTGCAACATGCAAAGAAAGCATGGTTTCACTGGTTTTGTCTTTTGTAGTTCTTCTTGTGGTAGTGCAGTAGATAAGTGTCACAACTCGTAATTTCCGGTCATTTTTCCAAACCTCGACAATTTACTATTCACAAGTTACTATTCATCAATCACTATTCATCGTTTTACTATTCATCGTTTTTGAGGTCAATTTGACATTTCGAGAAACATTCAGAAATTTTACTATTCACTTGATACTATTCATTTCCGAGAAGAAACCACTATTCACGTGCATTACTCATGTCATCGTAAATTTAGTTTACGAGTGTTCAAATTCGCGTAACCGTATTGGTTCAGGAGCGAATTCATGCATTATTATCAGGGACATTTCATACAGACTAGAAATAGTCTGCACATCATCATTAGGGCACTTGCATGCTATTCCACTCGTAGGATAATTAAATTTATACTTTTGGTACAATTAACGATTTACGTACGTTTATTTTAAATAAACACTAATACGCGAACTATAATGTGTCTAACATGTCCGACACTCCCGACTATTGTCCCAATATATTTTTATACTCATTTCTATAATATAAAAATTATAATATTAATTTACCCGGTATTTTGGAAATTTATTTATTACGTATCGTACGTTTAACTTAATAACGACGGTTTTCAACAAAATTAAACGATAATCACCCAAACTCTCCGTACTTGTACCCGGCATATTTTTACAATTTTTACGACTTTATTACGTCCCGAATAACTTCAATAAAACTTATTTCTAACAAACCCGGTACCCGATTAAACCTTAAACCTAAACCTAACCTAACTACACTTAACTACTAATACTAATTTTTCTAATTAATCACAAAACATATCCCCCCATTTCCCTCCCCTAGAACCGGCCACCCCCCCCCCCCCCCCTAAAGTCTTCAAACATTAAAAATCTCACCAACACTCTTAAATGTACACCAAACTTTTGTCCCAAGTATATAATAAACTTTTCATCCATTTTTGTTACTAGAAATCATTTTTACTAAACACAAGCAAACTTTTTCTCTCTTTCTCTTGAAGTTGGTTCGAATTAGGGTGATCAAGGAGCAAGGAGGATAATTTTTACAAGATCTTGTCATAAACTAGTTAATATAATCATCCTTGTTAGAGTTTTGAAATAAAAACTCAAGGATTAGTAGGCTTTTTATCATCTAAACTCTCTAAACCATCAAGTAAGTAAACAAACTCATTTTTATGATTTTTACAAGTTATTATTATGTTCATATAATTTTCTTACAAGATCTTATACATGCATCAACTTGTACCACTCCATTTTTGTATATATTAACTTTGAAGCCCTAGAAATGGAAACATATGAAACCCTTGTTAGACCTAGTGGAATGATGATGTTTAAGGACCCATGACACCCTAAGAAGGTGTATGGTAGGATTAGATTAGCCTTGTGGTGTTTGAAAGTGGATTGATGGATGATGGAACTAGTTTAGAGACTTGAAAATGGTTTTTGAAACTTTTGATATACCTACTGTCCCTATTTTAAATTCGTGGGAAAATCAGTAGATGGTGACTAAGTTTTGACCAAAGATTTAGAAAATACATTCAAAAACGAAACTTTAGGCGAAAGAACGGATTAAAACGAGTTTATAACGAAGGAGATATGATTTTTGCAAATTTAACGACGAAAACTACTTTTCCAAAAACTGCTTGCTGATTGGCAGAATACGACGGGTATTTTGAAGCATTAAACGTAACCTAAAAGAGCCGAGTTATCTAAAATATACTAGTATATACAAAGACGAATCCGTGGACATAAAGAACAAGGAAAACGAGCCTAAAACGACAAAGTTATACCCATTCTAACATCGTCAAACTATATATATATATATATATATATATATATATATATATATATATATATATATATATATATATATATGGACACAAATAAAAATAATAACGTACGCGCTAAACGGTATATTTTCTAGTAAATATTACTAAGGACTATTTTCTTATCAAACGAATACGTATGACCCGAGAGAATACTTATACGACTTAACGACGTATTTCAAGGTTTTCAATACAAGGAATTTAACGCTAACACTTTTTAACGAGATAGTACGACAAGTTATATACTCCTATATATGGATATATTTTCCTAAGTATGGAATCTATTTTACTACAACGATAACTAGTATTTTCAAATTACGAGTGGTATGAGTATCATGTGCATGTGCATTCATTTCAATTCGGCTTGATCTAAGTTAGATCATGGTTATTCATTTAGGTTGCGGCTAGTACTTGCGCCTCATTGTCCTGACTACTTTTACCTCATTGAACCATCTTTGTACCATCACTTCGAGGTGAGTTCTCATAGCCCCGTTTTAATTCTATATTTTGATTTCAAATCCCACGGGGGAGAATACATTGCATTACTTATTTTTGTGTACATGCCTAAGTATAAAATTCATACATTGCTTAAGTTTCCTTATTACCACGTCTTGAAAAGTCCCCTTTTATTATCATGGACCGTTAATTTCTGGTACTAAGCGGGAGTGAGTGGATAGATCTATCGAGGGTGACGCCTCCATTCGTGTTTGGGTTGCTCCAAATGGAACGAATGCATTTCATGTCTTTATTATTAGAGTGTCTGGTAAACACTCATTGGGGCCAAGTATCGTCTAGCTTCGGGGTCATGAGCTTAAGAGCCAATGTATATATTTTCCGGACATCCTATTTCTTGGCTTTACTTATGGCATATGTACACTAGATTTTACTTATAAATCTATGATTATTCACCAACTTTATGTTGACCGTTTTTCGCAATGTATTTCTCAGGTTGTTAAGGTAGCTCATGTGCATACATTTGGACCTTCATGGAGTCGCGGAGTCAACGCGTCTCACTATATTTTCTGCACTTATGAAACGTTTGATCTTGTTGAACTTATTCTAACTGTTTTGGCAAACTCTTTTGGGACCTATGCTTTGTAAACTCTGAATGTTTTAATGATCAAACGCTGTATTTTCTAAACGACACTTTAGGTCGTTCAATATAACTGTAAGTATGGTGCTATGACAGTCACCCCAGGTATTCCATTCCGCTGCCATTCAGGTATTTTGGGGGTGTGACAATAAGTAACGTGGCTGTGGCTGTATGCTTATCTGCTTCTGCGTATAAATAACGTGGTTGTGGCTGTATGCTTATCTGCTTCTGCGTATAAATAACGTGGTTGTGGCTGTATGCTTATCTGCTTCTGCTTCTGTGTATCTTAGATCTTGTCCTGCTTTATTAGTTGAAGTTGTAGCCATCTTCTACACCCACTGATCTATTTTCATTCATTTCTACCTGCAGGTGTTGGAAATTTTTAAAGAGTCAAATTGATTGTTACCATTCAGCCAACTGGAATAGAGAAAAGACCAATATGTTGTCTTGCAACTTCCAGACCAATTTGTTGTTTATTTTGGCATTCGGAAATTTAAACTTTGGAGACTTTGTTTAATTTATTTTTCTATGTATTCAACTTTAATATTTGGTTTACTTCTGCAATTTGATGTTCGACTTTAAAGTTTGTTTCCCGTTAACTAATTATTTAATGAATATGAGGTGTTTGGCTCGAGAAGATTCTTTTGTTTGTAGAAAATTTTAGTCTTTTTATGTCTTTTTTTGCCTGTTTCGTCCGCGCCCGTTTGGCCCGTGCCCGTTTGGTCCGCGCCCGTTTGACCCGAATTTTAGTAGTCGCCCGTTTGGCCCGCGCCCGTTTGGCCCGTTGCCCGTACCCGCCCGGCCCGCCCGTTTTGTCACCTCTAACATTTTTCAACCATCAACCAAAACATCAAGTGATTTAACATCGCAACAAACTCAACCATCAAAAACTCCATCACCTCAATCACCAACACTTACACCAAAGGAACTTTTTCCATACACCACCAACATCACCACATCCACTATTTGGAAACTTATAGAAGACCTATCACCTTAATCATCAAGCCCGCCATCTTTGATCCCATTGCTCAAATAGAAACCTAACAACAACCAAGTGAGCAATTAGATGATAAACCCCATCAACCATCATTGGTAGAACGGTTGGTCTATCATTATGCTAAACCCTCAATTTTTCCAAATGATCACGGTCATACACACCTAAAATCATTTATGTTTCACCCCACTGTGGTGGTAGTACCTAAGTAGTAGGACGCTTACTACTTAGGTACTACCACCACAGTGGGTTACTTATTACACTACTGGTCGTCCCATAGTGCGTACTTCAACTTTACCTCTTGGATATCGCGAGATAGCGCGAAAGAGGGTAGTATCCCATTCACTATTATCACCATTATCTCTTAACTCATCACTAGGATCTCATTGTCATCAATGTTATCCTCATCCTTTAGAATACCACCATCGTCAGTTTCCTTTTCCATTTTCACTTGCCATGAATTAGATAACACCTTGTGGATAATACCAAGATTACGGACTCAACAGGAACATCTGCAGGTTCCTCAAGAATGGCTTAGAATCTACACTATCTAGGACTTGATCGATGCACAATTTCAGACACTACTTCAGGACTATCTCGACCTTATGATGCCATAAACCTGATTTCACCTAGAAGGACTACAGGAAGTCTTTAGACTAGACTTATATCTTTACTAGCTGTTACTATTTTCCTAGCCACGAGAGGTGTGGCATAGTTCGAAGAAACTTGTAGTATTTTGATTGATGTACGAACGGAATCACCAAGTATTGACTCTACTATAGGGGAATGGTTGTGCTATCTATGATATTGGCCCATATAGACCGAAACCTTCATGTATTATATTCATGTGTTATGAATATGATGATTGTTATTACCGATAAATTCTCATGGACTCTCATGATTTGATGGAAATAGATTTAAGCAAACCACTCCAAGCATGACGCAAGCCGCTGTTGGACAATTCATTGCCAGGAACGCAACTACCGCCCTCACCAAGGAACTTACTCACGTGGAATTTATGGGTTGTAATCCCCCCTTCTTTAGCGAAAATGTAGACACAAAAGAATTTCTCAAATGGTTCGAAGAATTAGAAACAATCTTTCAAAGTGGTGACTGTCGTAAGGAAGACAAGGTTAAGTTCGCCACTTGCACTTTTCAGAAGCATGCCCAGAAATGGTGGACTAAGTATGTCCAGGTAGTAGGAGTTGATGCTGCTTACTCACACTCTTGGGAGAAACTAAAAAGGATGATGAGTTTGAAGTTCTGTGTGAAAAGCGAATTACAAGCAATTGAACAAGAAACACTAAACCTTACCATGGAAGGAGATGATGTTGTCAAGTATACTGCTTATTTTTATGATTTTGCTCGACTAGGCTCTGCAATGGATGAACCGGAAAGCAAGAAACTCGAAAGGTATATCGGAGGACTTTCTCCTGAAATTCGTAGGATGGTCATCGCATGTGAACCCAATACCATGTCTGAAGCTATCCAGATGGCAATCGAAACAAAGGAACTCATAGTTCGCGACAAGACATCGGGAGACAATAATAACAACAAGAGAAAATGGGTCGGTAATCAGAATGCTAATGCTACTCAACGACCATTTAAGATACAACAAGTGGTGGAGACCTTTACTGCTGGGTCAAGCCAAAAGAAAGGATATGTAGGTAAATTACCCGAGTGCAACAGGTGTCAGTTTCATCACAAAGGATGTTGCCCGGAACCATGTGGCAACTGTAAGAAGATCGGACACAAAGCCAAGGATTGCAAGACTCCCACCCTCACAAAGCATCAGGAACTCACGGTAATCTGCCGTGAATGTGGAGTAGTGGGACACTTCCAGAGTGCATGCCCGGTGTTGAGAGACCGGAACTGGAGGAGGCAGTTCATGTTTTAAAACCATGGTTCGAGCCCTCTAGGGTTGTACTTTCTTTTGGTACTTTCCATAAGTACGTTGATGTAACCTAGTTGTATTAAGCACTTTCCTATCCAATGTAATGACTATCTTTTGTTACCTCTATGATAACCATAACTTTCGTTTACTCCGCTTTCTATCCCAATCGTTCAATTTTCAATCGTTTCGTAACATTATGTCATTGCCTTATTAGAGATTAGGCCGATTTAGTATTTGACGGACTAGTAGATTATTACTATTCCGTAGTATTTACCCATGTATCCAATAAACCATTCCACGAGTTTTATTTCAAACTATTTTACTACCTTATGGAGAAATTGTTTTTATCAAATTTCTAAAATAAGCCGTTTTGTTACCATACTATAAACTGATTTTTCCGATACTACGCCAAATATTTACTATTATTACGCGAAACAATTTTTATATTACTTTGAAAGGGAATATTTAGTATACCATTTTTAATAACAACGCGTTGAACACCATCTAAAGCTTTTGAGAAAAATAATATTATTTTGATTAAATCAAGCATCGCATCATTAGTCCTCAACTATACATAGCCTGATCACCTATGTATACTTCAGGAAAGATTATGCCATGAAGGAAATAGTTACTTTATAAAGTATTGTTAATAACAATCTTCATCCAAAAGCGTTTTAAACAAATAAACTCTTTTATGAATATTTCTTTCTGACAAATTTTCTCTGGATACTTACCCCACCTGTCACACACTTAGTCATTAAGTTAGACTTTCCATTGACTTCTTTAGGAGAGACTTCCCATATTAAGTACTAGGAGGATTCCTTGATACAAGAAAAACAATAAAAGGGTTACGAAAACTACTAACCTAGAATAGAAGTATACACCAAGGCAATTTATAGCTCAATAACAGTTCTAAGATGCCACTGGACCATCCGACCCACCATCTCTGACCTAGTTGTCCGATTTTATTATTCAAAGGTACTAGCTAGACTGAGCTACGGGATCAAACACATTGTGAAGGTACGCTAAGTAACACCATGGGAATAAACCAAGCCTCCTAACCGATACTGTAAAGTGTTTTGAGTTAACATGGTCTCATCCATACGCAAACTTCCCTGCAGTGAATTTACGACAAGAATGATTGATTCGAATTATGGATATCGATATAGATTCCCCTAAAGCATTATGTTCTTTAGAACTTCTGGATAACCTCACCTATACATCGAGAAAGGCATCAGACTCAAGAATATCTCCTCAGCTACATGTGAAGACAATACGGAAATTCATCGACGTGGTATCAATTGAAACCCTCATATTGCCAACATGATAATAATTTCAACGATAAACCATCTCAGGACTTAAGTTGGTTGAATACCTAGACTTGTAGTTTTGTCGAATAATCGCCAATAGGCATTTTCTAATGTCAGGAACCGAATGTTAGACACCTATGCATTTATGCGAATATTTCCGATCCTACTATTTTATCCTTGTTAGTATTTTTACTTTTAAATGAAGTGGATTTCAAAATTTTGTCCATACAAATCACATATCTCATGGAAAATAATTTTGAATTGCCTATTTTGAATAAATACGACCCTTTTTAGCCAGTATTTACTTGAACCATTATACAATGAGAAATGTTTAAACATCAAACTTTGGTAAATAGTTCTATTCACAACATGTTTGAAAACCGCATCACATTTCATAACTATTAAATTTTGAATCATCAATAAAGCTAATATTGAGTATACCATTTGTTCCATTTTCTAAAATTGTTTATTCAGAAAAAGATTTCGACCAAAAACTCGAAAATCGCGAGATAAATTTGGAAACAAATCACCATACCATATCGCTTGTGCATTTAGGGCTTTGTGACTTGACAATAAGGAATATTGGAATAGGTGATGAAGGAAATTAGGAGGAACATCATAGAACGATTACAAACGTCAGTAATGGAGACCAAGCACAGTAGGCAAAGAATGACACATGTCTTAGCAATCCATTAGACCAAAACCCAAAGAATCAAATATTGTTAACCGTATTCTATCTTCTTCGTATAACGCCGTGTTCGAGAGACGTAACGTTGTGGAATTAGTCACAAGATTTATCGTACCGTTTCAATTATTCCTGATAAAGGTGATTGAATCACCTTGGACTTCTAGCAATCATTTTAAGATTTCCTTCGGAACCTCATAAAGATGTGAACACCGCCTATCATCCTCAGATCGATGGCCATAACGGGAGAACGATTCAAACATAGGAAAGCTATACTCAGAATATGAGTGATTGACTCTAGAAATGGTTGGACTAACCATTTACCATAAATTGGATTCTTTTACAACCATAGTTATCGCGCGAGCATAGAGACTACACCATTTGAGGCACTTTATGGTCGAAGTACCAATTACCCGTTTACAAACTGAAATCGGAAAGTTAAAAATTCACTGATCTAGAACTAAACCATGGAACAACAAAGGAAATTTCACAAGACAAGAATCGGTTACAAGCAACGAGAAACTGGTAGGAGTTATGTTGGTACATGACGCACATCATACGGATTGGGTATCCTTGAACAAGCAAATTTACTAGATTCACGTGAAAGAACGAACTAAATTGAAAGCTTTGCCTTGGAGAGGCATGATACGATTTTGGTAACACGAGAGATTGAACTTTTAAGTATATTGGACCATTTCAGATTCATGATAGAATCGACCAGCTGACATATAAGATTTGAGTTCTGACAGAGTTCAGCAACATATATTACCCATATTACATTATAAACCTGAAGAGACACTGATCATCTATTGACGAACCAAACTCGGAAAAAGCCAAACTCACTATTCCAATAGGCATTCATGAAATAACCAGAAATTTCCTACAAGTCGAGAATCAATTACAAATTCTATAAGTTGTAAACCCTTAAAACTTCAAGTTGGTAGCCAGATCACGTTGAAAGTTCTGCCTAGGAAAGGCATGATATTATTCGGAAAGATTTGGAAAGTTAAAACCGATATACACTGGACCATGTAATAATTCAGACAGAGTAGGCCTAGTAGCCTTCAGACTTGAGCCTTGTTAAAGAACAGCCGGATTACACAACTATGTTTCACCTAATCAAATCCAGGAAATGACTTTCAGATTAGTCAATCATAATCCCATTTGGAAGGGAATCCAACCTTGAGACAAACGTAAACTGGGTAAGAGAACCAGTAGAAAGCATGGACCGTGAGGTCGAACGGTTGAAGCAAAGTCAAATTCCTATCGTGAAAGTTCGCTGGAATTCTTGAAAAGGACCCGAATTTACTTGGGAACGAGAGGACCGAATGCAACTCAAGTATCCACGTCTTTTTGACCAAATATACTTCAGAGACCAACCAAAACTGAACTTCGGGACGAAGTTCCTGTTAGAAGGGAAGACTGTCACAACTCGTAATTTCCGGTCATTTTTCCAAACCTCGACAATTTACTATTCACAAGTTACTATTCATCGATCACTATTCATCGTTTTACTATTCATCGTTTTTGAGGTCCATTTGACATTTCGAGAAACATTCAGAAATTTTACTATTCACTTGATACTATTCATTTCCGAGAAGAAACTACTATTCACGTGCATTACTCATGTCATCGTAAATTTAGTTTACGAGTGTTCAAATTCGCGTAACCGTATTGGTTCAGGAGCGAATTCATGCATTATTATCAGGGACATTTCATACAGACTAGAAATAGTCTGCACATCATCATTAGGGCACTTGCATGCTATTCCACTCGTAGGATAATTAAATTTATACTTTTGGTACAATTAACGATTTACGTACGTTTATTTTAAATAAACACTAATACGCGAACTATAATGTGTCTAACATGTCCGACACTCCCGACTATTGTCCCAATATATTTTTATACTCATTTCTATAATATAAAAATTATAATATTAATTTACCCGGTATTTTGGAAATTTATTTATTACGTATCGTACGTTTAACTTAATAACGACGGTTTTCAACAAAATTAAACGATAATCACCCAAACTCTCCGTACTTGTACCCGGCATATTTTTACAATTTTTACGACTTTATTACGTCCCGAATAACTTCAATAAAACTTATTTCTAACAAACCCGGTACCCGATTAAACCTTAAACCTAAACCTAACCTAACTACACTTAACTACTAATACTAATTTTTCTAATTAATCACAAAACATATCCCCCCATTTCCCTCCCCTAGAACCGGCCACCCCCCCCCCCCCCCCTAAAGTCTTCAAACATTAAAAATCTCACCAACACTCTTAAATGTACACCAAACTTTTGTCCCAAGTATATAATAAACTTTTCATCCATTTTTGTTACTAGAAATCATTTTTACTAAACACAAGCAAACTTTTTCTCTCTTTCTCTTGAAGTTGGTTCGAATTAGGGTGATCAAGGAGCAAGGAGGATAATTTTTACAAGATCTTGTCATAAACTAGTTAATATAATCATCCTTGTTAGAGTTTTGAAATAAAAACTCAAGGATTAGTAGGCTTTTTATCATCTAAACTCTCTAAACCATCAAGTAAGTAAACAAACTCATTTTTATGATTTTTACAAGTTATTATTATGTTCATATAATTTTCTTACAAGATCTTATACATGCATCAACTTGTACCACTCCATTTTTGTATATATTAACTTTGAAGCCCTAGAAATGGAAACATATGAAACCCTTGTTAGACCTAGTGGAGTGATGATGTTTAAGGACCCATGACACCCTAAGAAGGTGTATGGTAGGATTAGATTAGCCTTGTGGTGTTTGAAAGTGGATTGATGGATGATGGAACTAGTTTAGAGACTTGAAAATGGTTTTTGAAACTTTTGATATACCTACTGTCCCTATTTTAAATTCGTGGGAAAATCAGTAGATGGTGACTAAGTTTTGACCAAAGATTTAGAAAATACATTCAAAAACGAAACTTTAGGCGAAAGAACGGATTAAAACGAGTTTATAACGAAGGAGATATGATTTTTGCAAATTTAACGACGAAAACTACTTTTCCAAAAACTGCTTGCTGATTGGCAGAATACGACGGGTATTTTGAAGCATTAAACGTAACCTAAAAGAGCCGAGTTATCTAAAATATACTAGTATATACAAAGACGAATCCGTGGACATAAAGAACAAGGAAAACGAGCCTAAAACGACAAAGTTATACCCATTCTAACATCGTCAAACTATATATATATATATATGGACACAAATAAAAATAATAACGTACGCGCTAAACGGTATATTTTCTAGTAAATATTACTAAGGACTATTTTCTTATCAAACGAATACGTATGACCCGAGAGAATACTTATACGACTTAACGACGTATTTCAAGGTTTTCAATACAAGGAATTTAACGCTAACACTTTTTAACGAGATAGTACGACAAGTTATATACACCTATATATGGATATATTTTCCTAAGTATGGAATCTATTTTACTACGACGATAACTAGTATTTTCAAATTACGAGTGGTATGAGTATCATGTGCATGTGCATTCATTTCAATTCGGCTTGATCTAAGTTAGATCATGGTTATTCATTTAGGTTGCGGCTAGTACTCGCGCCTCATTGTCCTGACTACTTTTACCTCATTGCACCATCTTTGTACCATCACTTCGAGGTGAGTTCTCATAGCCCCGTTTTAATTCTATATTTTGATTTCAAATCCCACGGGGGAGAATACATTGCATTACTTATTTTTGTGTACATGCCTAAGTATAAAATTCATACATTGCTTAAGTTTCCTTATTACCACGTCTTGAAAAGTCCCCTTTTATTATCATGGACCGTTAATTTCTGGTACTAAGCGGGAGTGAGTGGATAGATCTATCGAGGGTGACGCCTCCATTCGTGTTTGGGTTGCTCCAAATGGAACGAATGCATTTCATGTCTTTATTATTAGAGTGTCTGGTAAACACTCATTGGGGCCAAGTATCGTCTAGCTTCGGGGTCATGAGCTTAAGAGCCAATGTATATATTTTCCGGACATCCTATTTCTTGGCTTTACTTATGGCATATGTACACTAGATTTTACTTATAAATCTATGATTATTCACTAACTTTATGTTGACCGTTTTTCGCAATGTATTTCTCAGGTTGTTAAGGTAGCTCATGTGCATACATTTGGACCTTCATGGAGTCGCGGAGTCGACGCGTCTCACTATATTTTCTGCACTTATGAAACGTTTGATCTTGTTGAACTTATTCTAACTGTTTTGGCAAACTCTTTTGGGACCTAAGCTTTGTAAACTCTGAATGTTTTAATGATCAAACGCTGTATTTTCTAAACGACACTTTAGGTCGTTCAATATAACTGTAAGTATGGTGCTATGACAGTCACCCCAGGTATTCCATTCCGCTGCCATTCAGGTATTTTGGGGGTGTGACAATAAGTAACGTGGCTGTGGCTGTATGCTTATCTGCTTCTGCGTATAAATAACGTGGTTGTGGCTGTATGCTTATCTGCTTCTGCGTATAAATAACGTGGTTGTGGCTATATGCTTATCTGCTTCTGCTTCTGTGTATCTTAGATCTTGTCCTGCTTTATTAGTTGAAGTTGTAGCCATCTTCTACACCCACTGATCTATTTTCATTCATTTCTACCTGCAGGTGTTGGAAATTTTTAAAGAGTCAAATTGATTGTTACCATTCAGCCAACTGGAATAGAGAAAAGACCAATATGTTGTCTTGTAACTTCCAGACCAATTTGTTGTTTATTTTGGCATTCGGAAATTTAAACTTTGGAGACTTTGTTTAATTTATTTTTCTATGTATTCAACTTTAATATTTGGTTTACTTCGGCAATTTGATGTTCGACTTTAAAGTTTGTTTCCCGTTAACTAATTATTTAATGAATATGAGGTGTTTGGCTCGAGAAGATTCTTTTGTTTGTAGAAAATTTTAGTCTTTTTATGTCTTTTTTTGCCCGTTTGGTCCGCGCCCGTTTGGCCCGTGCCCGTTTGGTCCGCGCCCGTTTGACCCAAATTTTAGTAGTCGCCCGTTTGGCCCGCGCCCGTTTGGCCCGTTGCCCGTACCCGCCCGGCCCGCCCGTTTTGCCACCTCTAACATTTTTCAACCATCAACCAAAACATCAAGTGATTTAACATCGCAACAAACTCAACCATCAAAAACTCCATCACCTCAATCACCAACACTTACACCAAAGGAACTTTTTCCATACACCACCAACATCACCACATCCACTATTTGGAAACTTATAGAAGACCTATCACCTTAATCATCAAGCCCGCCATCTTTGATCCCATTGCTCAAATAGAAACCTAACAACAACCAAGTGAGCAATTAGATGATAAACCCCATCAACCATCATTGGTAGAACGGTTGGTCTATCATTATGCTAAACCCTCAATTTTTCCAAATGATCACGGTCATACACACCTAAAATCATTTATGTTTCACCCCATTTACAAAAACCTTCATGATAATCCTTTCGGAGAACCAAGCTTTCATCACTTTGTTCAAACAACAACAACCACATGAACCTTCCCAACATTTCGAATCTCTATTTTCTTTGTATAAGAAAATAGAAGCATCTCAAAGATCTTCCACCAAGACCAACAAAACCACGACCTTTCACAAATGAATAACCAAGGTCATTGTTTGACCAAATGAGTCTTTCGACAAAAAGTCTTTCAACCACAACCAACTACCACAACAAGAGTATCACCACCCAAAACCATTGTTGTTTCACCCTATCTACAAAGACATCCATGGTCCTCTAACTAATGAAATGAGGTTTATCCTAAACCACATTTTAGATCGTCTCATGTTTAGAGTCTCCAAAATGAAACAAAACCGTTTCTTTTGGAAAATGTTTCACCATATAAACCAACAAACCAAAACCCGTGTCACCCTCTCAACCTTCAAAATAAAGCCCACTACAACCTCCAACACACATTTTTATCCTTAAACAACCTTAGCCTTGTTTTTGGAAAATGTTTCTCATTAAGGAAAATGATGATTTCCTTGTAGCATTTTATGTTCTTAGTTTATTTTTAGTTTTTCTTTATTTTTTAAGAAGTAGGATAATGTCGTCCTAATTTCTTGTCTTTGACTTTTTAAGAGTCAAAATTTTACATGAAATGAATTTCATTCTACTACAAGGTTTGCATTGTTTGTTGACCATTTAGGTATAATGAGTGAACTATACCTTGCTATGGTAGCATACATATATCTTGTGTTTTAGAAACTAACCTTTCTTTTTGTAGGATCATGATCCATGTTTTCTTTCCTTGATACTCCATTTAGGGGAGTAATATTCAAGGGGGAGCATGAGTGTTGCATTATTCCACTTTACAACTCTTAGTTGTGTTCTAGACATGAAATGCTTTCATGACTTGTCTTGTGTGGGAACTAACATTTTGTCTTGTAGGTTCAAAATCCATGTCTCCTCTCTTGGCACTCCATTTAGGGAGAGTATCGTCCAAGGGGGAGCAAGAGCATACTTCCGCTTCACTACTCTTCTTTTTGTTTCGACAAAAAGGGGAGAATTTATATAAAAACTTGTTCTCATTATCTTTTTTCTTTCTAACTCTTGCATGTCACAAACAAGTTTTAAGACTAACTTTATAAGACTTAACACTAAATCTAATGGCTTACTTATAAATAAAGTTTATGTTTTGTCATCAACAAAAAGGGGGAGATTGTTAATACAAATATCGCCTAAAAACGTTATTTATATTTTACGATCTTTGCTAAGTTTTGTTAATGACAAAGTATGAACTTTAGCTAATAGTAAATCATCACTTTAGTGTTTAAGTCTTGTTTAACTAAGGTTTACATTTCCTTTTAAACAAAACATTGTTTTTATTTCTTAAATTAGAAAGAGTCTTGTTACATCACATTTATTTCTTTAAATAGAAATATCACATCACATTTATGGTAAGTTTGTCATTATACATTTATGGAAAAAGAGTCCTTGTAGCCGAACCACGATAAACAATCGTGTTGTGGTTTGATCGTTTCTTTCTTTATCTTTGCTTATTACATATTGTCTTTAGTTAGAATCGCTAATCACACGTAAAGCTTTTCAAAGAAGTAAACAAGTAAAGTTGTGTTTGTATCTTTAAACAAACATAAAGCTTTTCAAAGAACTAAAACAAGTAAAGTTAGGATTGTTATTTACATGTAAAGCTTTTCAAGGAATTGAACATATAATGTTGTGTTTATATCTTTAAACAAACGTAAAGTTTTTTAAAGATAATCAAACTAAAAAGGATTTAAAAAGCGGTAAACTATTCAACCCCCTTCTAGTTTTCCACAACTTACACAAAGTGTACCTTTGTCTCTTACACACTTTTAATCCTAACCATTGAATTCAAATTCAATCCATCTCAACCTTTCATTCTCTTACAACATCACATCTCTTACACATCCCTTACACATCTCTTATATTCCTTAGACATCTCCAATCTCAACCATCCAATTCAAATTAAACATATCTTAACCATCCATCCAATCTCCTCTCTATTATACCACATGTGTTTAATCTCAACCCTCCATTTCAAACCTAAATCAATCTCAACCCTTGGATCACCCTTCCTCTCCAAGCCAAAGGACACTATGATCTCATCCATCCATTTCAAACCAAAACCATCTCAACCATCCAATCTCTTACAACACATCTTAACCATCTATTTCAAACCAAAAGAATCTCAACCCTCCATCCAACCTTTCCCCCCAAGCAAAGGTATATTCCTTGGGAATATTCTCTTTCAAACCCAACCATGGTTCACCTCTTCCAACCATGGTTAGTTCTCAAACATACAACCCTAACCCAACCTTGGTTAACCTAACCAACATACTTCTTAACCCAACTATGGTTACTTCTCTACACCCAACCATGGTTAACTCTTAACCTCACCAAGGATGGAACATTCCCTAGTGTAAATTTCTCAACCTAACCATGGTTACTTCTAGACACTTAACCCTTCTATACCTAACCATGGTTAAACCTCTAAACCTTTACCCTAACCATAGTTACACCTTAACCCTTCCCTTGAGGATTATTCCTTGGCATACTCTGTTCTCCATTATGCCATGTGAGGAATTCCATTTATACCCCTACCAAATTACCCTTTCTTCTCTTCTAACCTTTGGTATTTGGTTTTCTTATAAACACTTCACAAATGACTTTTCAAATTGGCTATTTGAGTTGGTAAACCTTAGATTGATTAATGTTAAGGTTTAGTGTGAAGTACAATTGGGGGTTTAGCAAGGATAGGTATTTAAAGGGTCAAAACCCAAACTTTTGAGAAAAAGTTTACAGACGCCTGGCGCGCTGCCCACGCGTTGACGTGTGGGTGACGCGTCGGCCTCGGTAAAATTTTCCAAGTTTGGATCTTGGACTATAAATACCCCCTTTCCTCTTGTATTCCTCACCCCTTGCCATTATTCTTTCTCTCTAATCCTCTAATTCTATCTCTTGTGTTCTTAATCTTTCACACTAACATCTATTGAAAGAACACTTCTTCTTTGCAAGGGAAGAATCACAAGAACCTAATCCACTATTGTGATTGTGTCGAGGGTCTTTTTTCTACCCTTTCTACTACAATCGAGTCTCTAGGTTAGGTTAGGACTTGGTTGAACAAACTTATATTCATTCAATTATTTATAAGGGAAGTCTTGTGTCTTTGTGACCACGTCTAGATCATTGGGGATCTAGTTGGGGTTTGATACTTCCGTGGGAAGTTTTGGTAGTGGTCTTGGTGACCCATAGGTTAAGTCGAATCGCAAGATTCTTGAGGGTGGTTTCCGAGGGCGGAATACCGTGGGAGTAACTCCTTCTTTGTGAGCATCAATATTGTTGAATATTGGTGGAGTGAATTGTAACGGTTTGTAGTCCACCGAAAGGATTATACTAGTGAATAGTATCGGAGTCGCGGATTCGCAACTGGACGTACGGATGGTATAAACCCCCCATCCCGAACCAGTATATATCGTTGTATTCTTTACTCGCTTTATATACTTTGGTTGTGTTCGTGGTTGTTTGGATTGATTATACAACCACTTGGTTTTCTTTGAGGCTTAAAGTTTTTTAAACATCCAAAAAGCCGAAGAAACCGTATTCACCCCCCCCCCCCCCCCTCTACGGTTCTACAATTGGTATCAGAGCGGAATACTCAATTTTTGAGTGTTAAAACCTTCCCGAGAAGTCGTTTTAAGTCAAAAACTTCTTTTCCAAAAATCTGAAACCCTAACAAAGATTTTTGGTAAAAGTTGAGTATAGATCCATGGCTCAAGAGAACCATGTGCTCTTTGAGGTGAATACATATGAAGATCTATGCATGAAGAATCCAATGACTGGATTTGAAGATACATGGAGTTATATCAATGTTGAAGATGACAAAGAAAGGAATGAATCATGTTTCATGGCTTTAGAATCTCCAAAGGTACATCTAGATCCCTTTAGTTCAAATCAAACACTAGATGCTAATAAATTAGAAAATGATAATTTTGAATTAATAAGGATTAATAATGATTGGTTAAAAAAATAAAAGCTTTACTTCGAGAAAAACGCATTATACAACGTGAAACAAATATGTTATCTAGTAGAGCAAATGAGCTTGAACTTGAAATTAAAAAAGGTCAAAGCCAAAGAGGTGATTGAACCATGCTTAAGTTGTGAAAAACTTACACGTGTGGTTGACTCTTTGAACAAAGATTTGTCTAAACTTCAAGATGAAGCTATGAGTTTTTCAAAATTCAAGAAAAATAGCTTAAACATAGAAAATAAATTTTCATGTCAAATAAAGAAAAATATTGAGAAACTTGAAAGCATAGAAAAAACAAAGATAGACACTAAAGTTAATAAGAATTTGAATTGTCTTAATCCTATACCTAGAGTTCCTCAAACACTTGCTCCTAGATCATATGGTATTCAAGTACCAATCTTAAGTGTTAATGAGATGAAACAACTTTACAAACCCTTAGATCATAATAAGTATGATACATTCAAAACACATAAGAATTATTCAAAAAACAAGTATCATAGTCAACACTTTCCTCAAAAGAAAAGGAGATTTAATAGAAAAGAAAAATTTTACTCAAACAAAAGGACTCTAAGACCAAATAATTCTAAATCTTCCTTTCAAGACACTTCTTGGAAAATATTCTCCGAATTTGGACTTAAGATACTTTGTAACTTGCTCCAAGATCAAAGAATGTATAACATGAAAGTGTTCTATGCTAACCTCAAAGGACCCATAAGAAAATGGGGACCAAGAGTTTGAGTTTCATGTTTGTTTTATAGGTATGCCAAGAAGACATGTGTATGACAATCAATACTTGTGAACCACACACTAAAGGAACCTTCAAATTCCCCATTGACGTTCTTGGTGATGAGTCTACACTTTGGCATAAAAGATTAGGACATGCAAGCATGAAGGTAATTCTTAAGTTAAATTCTAAAGCGTTGGTTAGAAATTTACCTAAGCTAGGTTATGCTTATCATTCTTGCAATGCATGTAAATTAGGAAGTCAAGTCCATGCAAGTCAAAAATTTAATAATGATAACATCTCAAGCACAAGGATTTTAGAATTAATTCACCTAGGTTTATTCGGTCCATCAACCACTCCAAGTTATGAAGGAAACTTCTATACTTTAGTTGTTATTGATGATTTCTCAAGGTACACATGGATAAAATTTCTGAAATCTAAAAATGAAGTTTTCAAAAAGTTCAAGATATTAGGAAGAAACCTACAAAATCTACTTGATCGTTGCATTACATCTATTCAAACTAGCCTCGGTAGGAATTTTTATAAAAATGTACAATTTGGAGAGTTTTGCAATAAAAATGGTATTTCACATAATTTCCGATCTTATGACTCACCTCAAGCAAATGGAATTGTTGAAAGAAAGATTAGGCGCTTACAAGAAATGTGTTTTATTATGCTTAACGACCAATCTATCTCACATATGTTTTGGTGTCATGCTATAGAAACCGCATCCTTCATTATGAATAGAACATCAATTGCTAAAACATGCAACAAAACACCTTACGAGATTCTTAGGAGAAAAAGACCATCACTAGGATACTTTAAAATCTTCGGTTGTAAGTGCATTATATCTAAAACACATAATGGAATATTCCTAGGATACTCACATTCATCAAAGGCATACAAAGTTTACAATAAGGAGACCTCTAAAATCATTGAGACACCTGATGTAAGGTTTTATGAAGAATCATGTTTGCCATTAGAAGATAAACTAGGAGAAAACATTGATCAAAATCAAAATTTTAATCACAATAATCTAGTTGAAATAATAGATCATAACGTTGAAAATGATTTAGAGAATGATTTCATTGCACAAGCTCAAAACAATACTGTTAATACAAATATCGCCTAAAAACGTTATTTATATTTTACGATCTTTGCTAAGTTTTGTTAATGACAAAGTATGAACTTTAGCTAGAAGTAAATGTGTTTAAGTCTTGTTTAAACTAATGTTTACATTTCTTTTAAACTAAACATTGTTTTTATTTCTTAAAGTGTCTTGTCACATCACATTTATTTCTTAAAATAGTAATGTCACATCACGTTTAGGGCAAGCTTTGTCAATATACATTTATGGTAAGAAAGAGTGTTTGACTAACCATATGTTTGCTTGCAAGTCTTGTGTTTGACTAGGTGTAATGAGATGTGACCTTGTTTGGTTTGGAAGATTTATTGCAAAAACCAACTGCAGCCCTGGCGGTACCCTGGGGATACACGGGCGGAACCCTTCTGAGGGGTCCGCCATATCCGCCAGACCTGCAGAATGGTTTGCTATAAATACCAAACCATTTGTTAGTTTTGAGTAACCCATTTAGGACATATTTTCATATACTCTCTCAAACTAACTCAGTAACATTTTGACTTGTGTGATTCTCTTATGTAGCAAGGGACTTCACAAGATCATTCAAGAAGTTACAAGCTTCAACTCTAAAGTTGCAAGTCTTGGTAGCTTGGTCATGTATAAGCTTTGGTAGTTTATACTTCATTTGTGTCATGTATGTAGAAGTGATTGGTTAGTATTTTAGGCCTCAAAATACGTAGTGTGTCGGGAGTTGTTGTACCCTTGTAAAAGAACTAACGGGAGTGGTTGTACCCTTGGTAAAGAACTCGACATCTAGCTTAGTGTCGGTAAAAGTGTAAGCGACGATGGGAGTGGTTGTACCCGTGTAAAAGAACTCGACATCTAGCTTAGTGTCGGTAAAAGTGTAAGCGACGTTGTAAAGGTTTTCTCCACCGGTGAAAGGTGCTTGTTGATTAGTGCTTATAACTCTCGAGTTGGAAACTCGGGGCGTGGATGTAGGGCAAGGAAAAATAGTCCTTGTAGCCGAACCACGATAAACAATTGTGTTGTGGTTTGATCGTTTCTTTCTTTATCTTTGCTTATTACATGTTGTTCTTTAGTTAGAATTGCTAGTTACATATAAAGCTTTTCAAAGAACTAAACAAGTAAAGTTGTGTTTATATCTTCTAACAAAAGTAAAGCTTTTCAAAGAACTAAACAAGCAAAGTTAGGATCATCACAAGCAAAGCTTTTCAAAGTATGAAACAAGTAAAGTTAGAATTGTTATTCACATGAAAAGCTTTTCAAAGAATCAAACATATAACGTTGTGTTTATATCTTTAAGCAAAAGTAAAAGTTTTTAAAGATATGCAAGTTAAATATGACATCAAAAAGCGGTAAACTATTCAACCCCCTTCTAGTTTTCCACAATTGGCATCAAGAGCTACGTTACCCAAGATCTTTAAAATAGAATGTATTTTAAAACTTGGATCGATCCATGGATTTTGAAAATCTCATAAAAGGGCAACCTATTCAAAACCCACCGCTATTTGAAAAAGAAAACTTACTTGAATGGGAAAGTAATTTTTAAAACTATGTGAAATCAATTGATCAAGATCTTTGTCATATTACTTCTTTTGGTGATTTCAAACCAAAGAAAACATTTTTTGAAAACCAAGATAACTATCTTGAACTTGATAAAATTACTAAAGCTAAAACAATGATTTATAAAGCTTTAGTACCAAATATGAAAAAAAAATGTATCTTTGTCAAACGGCTAATGATATTTGGAAAAATATGTTGAACTTTCATTAAGAAATATGTCAAGTCAAAGATGATCAATTTGATCTCACATATGAATTAGAAGTCTTAGAAATATTAATAGATAGACATTTAGTTGAGATAAATTCATGTACTACTAGTTTAAATGTTTTAAATGAAGGTGTAAGTGAAGATGATTACTCATGTCGAGCTCTTAGTGGACTTGCTTACGATTCATGGAATAACACGGATGAAGATGAAGCCAACCATCCGGTTTGTGATTCTCAACTAGATAAAACATTAAGCAAGGTACATTTTGAAACCAAATAATTTTGCTTTGACAAATTTATTCTAGAGTCTTCTAAACTAGAAAATGAGTCTAAATGTTTATGCAACATGGACCTAGAAACTATCTTCAAGAATGAGTCTTCAAAATCTTCTTAGAATATCTTTGTAAAGGAAATCTTGTTAGAAGATAAAATGTCTAGAATTGAGAGTTATGTTAAAATTGATCTAGAATGTAAATTGTGTCTAGATTACAAACATAAGATTAAAAAGCAAAATGAGAAAGGAAAATTATTAGTTAAATTTGATGAAAGCTCAAAATCTCTTGAAAGATTGTTGAGGAGTCAAAGGTTGTTTAAAGATAAAACCGGATTAGGATTTAACTCAAAAGCACCATCAACTAATAAAACAAAGCAAGTAAAATTTGTCAAACCTAGAAGAGAGATTTAGAGATAATTCAATCTCTAATAGAAACTCATGATAAAAGGATTAGGATTGTCATTCTCTATGCTTTTATATGATTATCTAACCTTCTTGGATACATGAGTAATTGAGTTTCAAAGCGTGTCGTCAAACCAAGATTTTACGCTTAGTGTTTATCCTCTTGATAGCTCTCTATGCAATTTAAAAGGTACGCATTACTTCAACTCGACTTTGATTGTCTCTTGTTTCTAACATTATGTGTTGGAATATGTGTTATTAGTAATACTCTTACGTGTTTACCTGCTATTAGTAATAACTAAGATTAGATTCTATGCAACAAGGAATTTCGTCATTAGTACTAGTAGGAGATACAAGGTGTTTTGGTTCTTTAACCATCAAGAGATAAACACGAGAAACTCTTGAGTGAGTCTCACTCAACTCTTGCTTTCAAGTGAGCTAACTTGGAATTTCCTAAGTGTTAAAATGTCTAACACTTTTGTGATGCTTGCAAAACAAACCTTTGTTAAACAACATTCTTAAATACTATACTTTGAGTCTTAAATTGTGTTTCTCTTTAATCACTCTTTTATGATAATCTCACATAAAACACACAAAGTGAAATAAATCACACAAGCATACATTTGGATGTGTGAAATAAAATGAGTTTTCAACATCTAGGATGTACACATCAATTGTGACACATAGTCTCATGATGTTGTACCTCTTGGACTTTTTCAAAACAAATAGAGTTCATAGTTTCTTAAGTAAGAAAACCCAAAGAGTCGAGGAGTCGTTGAATATAACATTTAACGAGTAATCTCCTCCTTCTAAGATATCATCTTTGGTAGATGATGACTTAGTCGAAAGTCCAATGATGGCAAGACAAGTATGTTGTGTAAAACATTAAGGATAAAAGTACAAAATAACATCTTCTCACCATAAGTCAAACATTGAATCAAGTAAAATTGACATAAGTTATAAAATTTGATTTATAGGTCATAGTTGTGTCTAAACAAATTCAACAAAAACAATTTTTGGAATTTAGAGTAAAACAACTAGTGGAACAAAATCGATGTTTCAAAGTAATCATGTGATTATAAGTGTCAATATTTGAAAGTCTTTTTGATAATAAAAGTAAGCTCTAAAAGCAAGAGATTTTAACTAAAAGACATTCCTAGTTACTCTCTTGTTCTCAATGGTTTAGTTATTGATGACTTATCAAGAATGAGATTAGTAAATCCGTAGGTAACTAAACGTAGAGAAATGTTCAGAAGACTACTTGTTCTCATAACAATTAGATCCAACATTATGTTTAGCATTTGTCTATGTGCTCGTGTTAAAGAAGATCCTAAAACAACTCTTTAGTTGAGCTTGCTAGGATACATCATAAGGTACTACACAACTAGGATTATTGTATCCCAAAAGAACGAGAATAGAAACCATAGTGTATGCCAAATGGAATTATGCTGGTAATAAGTTGATAAGAAAAGCACAAGTGGTACTTGCACTTTTATACTTACTTACCCAATGATTCTCCAAAACACGTAAGGTTCTCAAACTAGTTTCGGATGGAGAAGCACATCAACAAGCTCCACTTGAACAAGCTAACTCACGTCGACAACAGAATTCATCTCATCAACATTGTTATCCCTTCAACAAAGGAAGCATCGACTTCGGTGACAATTCAATCCATTATGTTCTTAATAGACATATTGTGATCCATCATCATCGCCTTGGTAAGATTGTTCATTGAGGAACGTCTTAACTAAGAAAGTCTTCTACGTTAACCATTCCATCAACGCTTTCACAAAATCTCTTGAATATGAAGCATTCATAATTCCTAGGCTTAGTCAAAGACTCATAAGACCTAAAACCTTAGTTTTGAACATTATGATAAAACCACAAAAATCAAGACAATACCTTTTGAATTTTTCCTGCAGCTTCCACGGTACCCTCAGACCATACGGGTGGAACCCACTTTTTGGTTCCGCCTGGTCCGCCAAAGCTACAGATTGTTATATTTTTAATTTCTAAACCAAACACCCTCTTAACTTAATCATTCACTTTCAAACAGCCATCACCCTCTCAAAAACACATAAGCATACGAATTTTAGGGCTTTCAATCCAATCTCTTCAAATCCAACTAACTTTGTAAGTATTCTAATCACAATTGCATTTTTGATTCAAGTATAACATTCTTGTTTACAATCATTAACTAGAATCTTAGGGTTTATGCATAAAACTTCTTGATTCATGAAAAACTTGGTGGCTAGTCAATTATGTCTTCCATTAGTTAAGAAGTGTATTCTTTTTGTTGTTACTTTGAATTGCCAAACACACCAAGTGCATTGTCTTTCAAAAATCGCATCCAAGATTAGAACATGATTCATCACCACATTGTTAAAACAAATGAAAAACATCATCACTTGCATACTATCTCTTGAATGCTAAAGGGGATACATAACTAATATGTATTTTCGGGTACATTCAATCGAAGACACATTCAATTAGGAGAGTGTTGGTTATCTTTTGTTTTTATAACAAAATTTGTATAACAAAACAATTTGGGAATCAAAATGAGTCAAGATAACCAAGTCTCCACATTGTTTGCATCTAGGAACACATTAGAACATCCACATTGTTAAAAGTCATTAACATATAATTTTGCGTTTTCTAGGAATCAACATGCCTCCCGCAAATAAATCCGATCACAAGGAAACCCTTAAGTACATGCCCAAACACCATAGGACCAAAGGTCTCAACCAAGTTCAAGTAGAAACCTTTAAGGCATTAGAAAAACGCTATGTTCACGAAGGTAGAACCATTGATCCATCCTTTCTAGAAGGAACATCTATTCGCCAAAACTTTGCCGCAATCAACTTTGATTGTCTCCTTGATATCGATGAGCCAATTTATCCTAGGTTCATCTTGGAATTCTATGCAACCGTAAACCTCTCCACAAATGATTTTGGTAAGATATCATTAAACTTCACAACCAATCAAATACCCAATTTCATAGATCTAAAAGACTTAGCTATCATTTTTAGTGTCCCAAATAAGGGTACTTGTCTCTACACGGATAAGTGGCCTATTTCAAGCCTTGACTCGATTGAGCGTTTTCATCCATACGACACACCTCTAGCTAGTAAGGAAACTATTAGGGAACATCTCTTTGTTAGAACCTCTACCACTAGGGTAAATTGTTCGGGGAATATTGTAGATAAGGATCCTTTTGGTATGGAGCTCAATGAGCTTAAACCACAATTTAAGAAGTGGGAAGAAATCCTTAGAGCTAATGTCATAAGTACCATAGAAAATAGAGATCATATCAACACATGCCTTTGCTACATGCTCTGTAGCATTTCCACCGGTCCACCATTCAACTTAGCCTACTACCTAGCCAAAAGAATGGCCGACATACCCTTAGTTGGAACAACCGCTCTTCCTTATGGAATGCTTCTTACTCGCCTCTTTAGAGCAATCTCACCTATTCCTCTTAACGATAATGGAATGCGCCTTGACTATTCTCTCGTACCACACATCTTCGTTCCTCTAAGTGATAAACGAGTTTTCAAAAGTAAGGGCAAACGTACTCGCTCACCTACACCATCATCATCATCATCCAACATGAGCGAGGACGATAAACTTCCTAACTCTAAGTTACCTCCTTTAGAATACCTTCAAGCACTCCCCGCCATTGACAATGCATCCGAAGAGTTCAAGCAAACCAAAGGAATGTTAAAATGCTTTGGAAGGTACCTAAGCAAGCTCAATAAAAAGATTGACCAGTTGTGAGAAGATTAAGGAATGTTTGGCTTATGAATGCTTTAGAACCGTTTATGTGATAAACTACGTGATTTGTATTGTTTTTCACTTTCGTGGTTTATTATGTTTGTCGGATTATGTTTGTATGAGCTTTTATGCATAATGACAATGTTTGAGGAGTTTGTCAATTTTTTATGCTTATAGGAATTCTTACTAAGTATAGTGAAATCCTCGACCTCAAGGTCAAAGTCCTATGATATTTATGTTTACATGTCTAATTTTTGCATTGCCTAACCAGAAATGCATTATCTTTTTGCTATTAGGAGTTTTCGAAAATTTTCAAAATCGTCTCGCGGGTTAAAATCGCGGACTGCCAAATTTTTCAGCCCTGGCGGATCTGGTGGTACCCAAAATTGGGTTCCGCCAGTGTAATTTCTGGGTAACCCAGAATTGGCCCAACGGACTAGATGAAACCCAAAACAGGGTTCCGCCTGTGTACCGCGAGGGTTCCGCCAGACACCTGCAGAATTTTTTTTTCATTTTTCTTAAGTCCAAAACTTGTAAAGTGTCAAACCATTATCCTAAGTGAGAAACATCTTTCATTAACTCCAATAACCATATTAGAACAACTCTCACTCACTAAAACAATTAGGAAGCCACTTCCCTCCAAAAATTCAAATTCAAACATAACTAACCAAAGGAACCCTTTTAAAGGATCCTTCAAACCATTGAAACATTTTCAACCAAATCACATCCCATGATCACAAAGCATTGAGTGGATATGTTGGTCTTTCACTCCACCTTATTCCATTGGATTGACATGCAATGATTTGACATGTTCATGAAAACTTTGTAAATCATTTGAAACCTCAATCTTTGAATGGTAGAACATCAAATCCAAACACCCATTTCAACATCTCCTTCATCCTATAAATTTGAAAGTTTTGCTACAATTCAAATCACACCATCACCATTAAAACTTCTTCTCTCAAAACATCAAAACCATACCTTTGAAATGACTAAATCCAACACATCATCCGAGTCATCAAAATCCTTTTCAAAAACCACTAGGATTATTGTTAAACCTTATTGCTTCAACAAAACCGTCAAGTCAAGCTCATCTTCTTCAAGCGATGCTTCGCTTAACATTTCTTCACCTATCCAAGATTTCCTTAACCTCACTACCTCAACACCATCCCCAACACATTGTAATAACAATGTAATCACCTTTCAAGATTTGCTTAATCTTGATACTCCAACACCCTCTCCAACACATTGCTACACAAACATGGCCACCATTCCTCCAACAACTAGACCTTCAAGTGATTCATCATCACCTTGTCAACAAGCCCAACCATCAAAAACTCCATCACCTCAATCACCAACAATTTCACCAATGGAACTTTTCCATACACCACCAACATCATCACTACCTTATTTAGAAACATTAGAAGACCTATCACCCAAATCATCAAGTCCACCATCCTTGTCACTCTTTGACACCATTGCTCAAATGGAAACCCAACAACAACCTAGTGAGCAACTAGATGATGAACCCCATCAACCATCATTAGTAGAACGGTTGGCTTACCGTTATGCTAGACCATCCATCTTTCCAAATGATCAAGGTCATACCAACTCACAATTATTTGTGTTTCACCCAATTTACAAAGACCTTCATGGCAATCCTTCCGGCGAACCAAGCTTCCGCCATTTTGTTCAAAATCAACAACCACCACAACAACAACAACCATCACCACAAGAACCTTCCCAACAATTTGAATCTCTACTTTCTTCTTATAAGAAAATAGAAGCATCCATATGGGAAAAACCTCCAAACCTTAATAATGAGATTGACACTCATTTAAACCACCTTCATGCCTTCAAACGTATGGTTGAGTCTCAAATCAACCATATTATGGTTTTACAAACAACACTTCACTCAACAAATGAAGGAAGCAAAAACACTACTCAACCATCCACCTTTGCTCCTTCAAGTTCAAACCATCCACCACCAACATATCAAACCACTCTTCCACCAAACTTTCCCCGCCATGATTGCAATCATTGAGAAAGAACCACTCACATTAGTGAAGGGTGTCGAAGGGAAATTCGTGAGCTATCTAAAGAAATGAGGTTTATACTAAACCACATTTTGGATCATCTACAATCCTTGTCTCACACACCTCAACCTTAGAGTCTCCAAAATGAAACAAAACCGTTTTTTTTTGGAAAATGTTTCCCATTTAAACCAACAAACCAAAATCGTGTCATCCTTTCAACCTTCAAAATAAAGCCCGCTACAACCTCCAACCCACACTTTCATCCTTAAACAACCTTAGCCTTGTTTTTGGAAAATATTTCTCATTAAGGAAAATGATGATTTCCTTGTAGCGTTTTAAGTTCTTAGTTTATTTTTAGTTTTTCTTTATTTTTAGAAGTAGGATGGTGTAATCCAAATTTCTTGTCTTTGACTTTTTAAGAGTCAAAATTTTACATGAAATGAATTTCATTCTACTACAAGGTTTGCATTTTTTGTTGACCATTTAGGTATAATAAGTGAACTATACCTTGCTATTGTGGCATACATATATCTTGTGCTTTTGAAACTAACCTTTCTTTTTGTAGGATCATTATCCATGTTTTCCTTCCTTGATACTCCATTTAGGGGAGAAATATTCAAGGGGGAGCATGAGTGTTGCGTTATTCCACTTCACAACTCTTAGTTGTGTTTTAGACATGCAATGCTTCCATGACTTGTCTTGTGCGACAACTAATCTTTTTCTTGTAGGTTCAAAATCCATGTCTCCTCTCTTGGCACTCCATTTAGGGGGAGTATCGTCCAAGGGGGAGCAAGTACTTACTTCCGCTTCGCTACTCTTCTTTTTGTTTCGACAAAAGGGGGAGAATTTATATATAAACTTGTTTCAAATTTTTTTTGTGCATATCACATCATCCTAGCAAAAACAAGTTTTTATACTAACTTTATAGAACTTAACACTAAAACTAGTGACTTACTTATAAATAAAAGCTTTGGTAGCTTGGTCATGTATAAGCTTTGGTAGTTTATACTTCATTTGTGTCATGTATGTAGAAGTGATTGGTTAGTATTTTAGGCCTCAAAATACGTAGTGTGTCGGGAGTTGTTGTACCCTTGTAAAAGAACTAACGGGAGTGGTTGTACCCTTGGTAAAGAACTCGACATCTAGCTTAGTGTCGGTAAAAGTGTAAGCGACGATGGGAGTGGTTGTACCCGTGTAAAAGAACTCGACATCTAGCTTAGTGTCGGTAAAAGTGTAAGCGACGTTGTAAAGGTTTTCTCCGCCGGTGAAAGGAGCTTGTTGATTAGTGCTTATAACTCTCGAGTTGGAAACTCGGGGCGTGGATGTAGGGCAAGGAAAAAGAGTCCTTGTAGCCGAACCACGATAAACAATCGTGTTGTGGTTTGATCGTTTCTTTCTTTATCTTTGCTTATTACATGTTGTCCTTTAGTTAGAATTGCTAGTTACATATAAAGCTTTTCAAAGAACTAAACAAGTAAAGTTGTGTTTATATCTTCAAACAAAAGTAAAGCTTTTCAAAGAACTAAACAAGCAAAGTTAGGATCATCACAAGCAAAGCTTTTCAAAGTATGAAACAAGTAAAGTTAGAATTGTTATTCACATGAAAAGCTTTTCAAAGAATCAAACATATAACGTTGTGTTTATATCTTTAAGCAAACGTAAAAGTTTTTAAAGATATGCAAGTTAAATATGACATCAAAAAGCGGTAAACTATTCAACCCCCTTCTAGTTTTCCACAAATACATTTGCATTCATATCAACTATAGAGCCAAAATGTTTTGAGGAAGCCATTTGTGACGAAAATTGGTTCAGGGCAATGCATGTTGAGATAGATCAACTCACACGTAACGATGCTTGGGAATTAGTTTCATTACTTAATACTTGCACTCCATTAAAATTAAAATGGGCCTTTAGTTGCACCCTGCATGAAAATGGAACCATTTGTGAGAATCACGCTAAATTAGTAATTAATGATTTTGATCAAGTTGAAAAACCCATTAATCACATTTTTGCTCCGATTGCACAAATAGAGTCTTTGCGCATTCTTCTTACATATGCATGTAGTAGCATGATTAAACTTAAACAAATGGATGTCAAAAATGTTTTTAATTGAGGCATCAATAGTGAAATATATGTTACCCAAACACCGGGATTTATCAACTTCCAAAAACCTAATCATGTTTTCAAAATAAAGAAGGTCTTGTATGGACTTGAACTAGAAAATCATTTATGGCATAATAGTGTAATATCCTTCCTTGTTGAAAATAAATATGCAAGAGGCATGAAGAATAAGTCGTTATTCTTCAAGATAAAAGACAAGCATCAAATAGTCATTAAAATCTTTGAAAATGATGTTGTCTTTGGATATACATGCCAAGCATTGCATGATGAGTTCGTCAAGAGTATGCATGATAAATTTAAGATATATGTCCTAGGAGATCTTAAGTCCATACTTAACTTACAAGTCATACAAGGTGACAATGGCACATTCTTCTCAGAATCAAAATATTTAAGAGAGTCTCTTAGAAAATTTGATCTTGAAAATTTTAAGTCCATCAAAACGCCAATGGCAACCGATCTAAAACTCACCCTGGACGAGGAAGGAATTTTGGTTGATAGTTCTAAATATCGATGTATGATAGGTTGTCTACTACACCTAACCTCTAGTAGACCCGACATCATGTTTAGTGTATCTTTATGTGCACGATTTCAAGAAAACCCCAAGGAATCTCACATGAATACCGTAATACGAATTTTCAGATACTTAAAGAGCACACCTTATCTAGGTGTTTGGTATCCAAAAGCCTCGGGCATTGAAGTTAGTATGTATACCGACTCCGATCATGCCGGTGACTACGTTGATAGAAAAAGTACTAGTGGCGTATGCACCTTTGTAGGAGAATGTCTAACACAATGGTCGTGTCAAAAACAAACTGCTTTAGCAATATCCACTACTGAGGCTGAATATGTTGCAGCTGGAAGGGCTTGTCAACAAGCTTTGTGGATAAAGCAAATGTTTAGTGACTACAACATCCACTATGTTCTTGTATTGTGTGACAACAAAGGTGCCATCGACTTAAGCAAAAATCCCGTTCATCACTCTCGTACCAAGCACATCGAAATTCGACACCACATACTTCGTGATAATGTTCAAAAGGGGAATATCCTCCTAGATAAAGTTGCATCCAAAGACAATGTTGCCGATATCTTGACCAAACCTTTAAAATGTGAAACATTTAATTATCTTAGATCAAGCCTCGGAATGATAGAACATTGGGAATAAAGTGTTTACTCCAACAAATCTCCGAAAATGAGTTGTACTCAAAACTACAAATGTATTTTGTAAACCAACAAACAAAGAATAATTTTTGGGTAAACTCACACTTGGTAAACAAATCCATCCTTTCTTTGCCTCCAACCCATTTTTACCCAATTATCTTTGAACCTTAGTAGATCTTTTGGGCCCCCAACTTTTTCCCTACCCTTTTATTCTTCTTGATATCGCCAACCTCACACAACACACGCCCAACACACACACTCCCATCCTCATCCCCATCTCTTCAAAATCTTCATCTAATCCTTCCTCCTTCTTTGAAGATCTTGGTATGTCATGATTCCCATTGTTCTCATAATATTTTGTGAATTATTTTGAGTTTTTTTCATATATCTATTAAATAATCTTGATTTGGTTGAAAGATTCATGTTATAGTTGATTTTTATGAACAAGATTATTATGGAAAACTTCAATTTACAAGCAAAACTATGGCAAATTATTTTTGGGTGGAAAGTCTTGATGGGTTTTGTGTTTTTTTTTTTACCATAAATAAGTCTATATGTATCTAAGACATACTTTCTTCTCAAAATCTTGAATTTATGAGGGAAAATCAAAAGTTTGAAAAATATTTTTACGAGAGTGGCGCGATGCCGACGCGTCAACGCGCCAGGAAGCTGAGAAATTTTCCTTTATTTGTTTTGTTCTATCTTGTATGTTATATACGTATCAACACACTATGTGTTATTTTGATAGGAACAATGGCTGACCGTCATGACACCAAACAATTCATGAAAACAGTACGATGTGGTCGTGGCATTGAGAACTACAAACCATTTCAAAAATGAAACTATAGTGAAGGGCGCTATTGTGATGATGACTTCATCCATATGTGTGGTCTTAGGAATCCTTTCACCAATGCGGGTTGCATGTCCTTTGTTCAACTACCTCGCAACATCTACCCTCGCCATATTCAAGAGTTCTTTGCGTTCTATCACTTCGACTCCGCCAATCTCACACTCAACTTCAAGATGTATAACCATGAGTACAATTGGACGTTAGAAATGCTGGGAGATGTTCTTGAGATCAACTCAACCGGTATCAAAATCTACACTGACTCTACTGAAACAAGGGAGTTTAGAAAGTATCGTATCTATCACTCTTCAGCTAAAAATCAAGTCAATGCTGCAGTTGTACAGAATGTCATCTTCAAGCCCGAATATCAATGCAATGATGAATCAAATCTCCAATGGGCTCAATCTCACTTGAAGGATAGAATCTATGCTTGGGAACATGTGTTGACCTCCAATGTGTTTGTGAAGTTAGGATCAAGAGGTAACGTATCTATAGTGGTTGGATACATGCTCTACTGTATTGAGACATGAACTTCAATTAACTTTGCTTACTTTCTGGAAAAACGGATGGACAAGCTTTAGAATAACAAAAGGATGATTCCCTATGGTCGCCTTCTCACCACCTTGTTCGAGCACATCAAGACCGAGCATCCCGATCATGCAACGGATTAGCCCGATTGTGAAGTTGTAAGCCCACTCTATGCCAACTTCATGGCTAGTAATCTCGAACGTACTCATGTCGACCTTGAGCTTCCCCAGCATGCCGCATCAACTTCTCAATGACCTAACATGGATCCCATTGGAAGGATGGAACACATGGTGAATGAGATGTTTGATTCTCAAGCTTGGAATGCTTCAGAAGAACCCATTAGTGACGACGAGGTGATTGATGATGTGGATGCCCTACCGGTCCAAGAACGTCTTGCCTACAAGACCTATCGTGCAACCAAGCGACAACGCCGTGAGAGCCGGTCAAAGTTTGGCGTTCTTAAAAATTTCGTCACCCGTTGGGCCACATACATGTCATGTAAAGGGCTTTGATGAGTTTGTGGGATTTGGAGACCTTCTAGGACATGTTATTTATGGTTGATGCTTCATCAATCCTTAGACTTTATGTGTGTTTGATTTGTGGTCTATCATGCTTGGCATATATTGCCAAAGACAATGTTTAATTATGCTTGTTTAATGTACTACTCTTAGGTCTTATTTATAACTACTTGCATCCACTTAAACTATTGTGAACTAACCCATGTTGTAAGAATCCAAATGATAAACTAACCCATTTTGGACCTTCACATGTGAGGATTTCTTGGTTGTTGCATGTTGTGGTATTTTTATGTAGCTAGGCCACCGCAAAGGTGAGGATCTTGACCCATGGATCCCCCGCCTTGAAACAAGGGGGAGCAACGATCTAGGGGGAGCTATGTTCAAGGGGGAGCACGTTCAAGTGTTATAATCAAGCTACTTTCCCATTTCTAAATGGAAGTCCCACCTTTTTTATTCGACAAAAGGGGGAGAAAGAAAGCAAGAGTGAAGATCAAGCTCAAGAGCAAGCAAGGACTTCACCAAATTTACAAGGCAAGGTCAAGACACAAAGCTTCACCAAAGGCTCGCTTGTCTTCGCTACGTTTGTAAGTTTATTTGCTTTCGGATTTTATTTGTCATCATCAAAAAGGGGGAGATTGTTGAGACAACATGATCAAGATCTCCTAATGTTTTGATAATGACAAATAAACCTTTGAAACACATAAAACGTCAAACGGTAGCCTAATTCGCCAAATTCCATGTCTGCTGCTGGCGCGCTACTGACACGCCAGGGACGCGCCAGGAGTCTGTATGGATTTGGTCGAATTTTCAAAGTCGGCTTTCCCCTTACTCGAAAAATGTGGATCTTTCAATAATGGTATGAATATGTTATGTACTTAATTGAGAACACTCGAAACGAGTTTTGGGATTAGAGAGATCCAACTTTTAAAGCACCCATTTACGAGAAAACGCCAATCATGCTTTCTTGCTATCGCCTCTAGCCAAGGCTTTTTATAAACTTAGGGAGCTTATTTATTTCACGTAACATCATGTGAAAGCATTCATATGCTCATATCCCGTGCTTACGTCTTCTCTAATTACATAACGGGTTTACTCCCTTATTGGTCAAACTAAGTCAAAGGTCACTTTGCGTAAACGCATCCTTTCCCATTTGGGTTATGCTTTACATTAAGGCAAAGCACTTAACTTGTTTTAACCAAAGTATTAGTTGAGAACGTCGAGTCGTGAAAAGTCACGAGATATGAAATTATGGATTCTCGACGTTGTGTTACTTGAATTAATAAGTAACGTATGATTTTCTCAACTTATAATCTTAATTGTCTAAATCTTTTCTTCTTAATGACAATTAGATTATTTTCTCTTAATTACTTTCTTAATTATCTTCTTCAACAAAATACCACTTACATCAAAACCATCAAACCCAATACCACCAAATCTCACACAATCCTCACCAAATATCCTTTCCAACATTCCCTTACACCACTTACACAAAAGTGTACCTTTGTCTCTTACACACTTTTAATCCTAACCATTGAATTCAAATTCAATCCATCTCAACCTTTCATTCTCTTACAACATCACATCTCTTACACATCCCTTACACATCTCTTATATTCCTTACACATCTCCAATCTCAACCATCCAATTCAAATTAAACACATCTCAACCATCCATCCAATCTCCTCTCTATTATACCACATGTTTTTAATCTCAACCCTCAATTTCAAACCTAAATCAATCTCAACCCTTGGATCACCCTTCCTCTTCAAGCCAAAGGACACTATGATCTCATCCATCCATTTCAAACCAAAACCATCTCAACCATTCAATCTCTTACAACACATCTTAACCATCTATTTCAAACCAAAACAATCTCAACCCTCCATCCAACCTTTCCCCCAAGCAAAGGTATATTCCTTTGGAATATTCTCTTTCAAACCCAACCATGGTTCACCTCTTCCAACCATGGTTAGTTCTCAAATATACAACCCTAACTCAACCTTGGTTAACCTAACCAACATACTTCTTAACCCAACTATGGTTACTTCTCTACACCCAACCATGGTTAACTCTTAACCTCACCAAGGATGGAACACTCCCTTGTGTAAACTTCTCAACCTAACCATGGTTACTTCTATACACTTAACCCTTCTATACCTAACCATGGTTAAACCTCTAAACCTTTACCCTAACCATAGTTACACCTTAACCCTTCCCTTGAGGATTATTCCATGGCATACTCTCTTCTCCATTATGCCATGTAAGGAATACCATTTATACCCCTACCAAATTACCCTTTCTACTCTTCTAACCTTTGGTATTTGGTTTTCTTATAAACACTTCACAAATGAATTTTCAAATTGGCTATTTGAGTTCGTAAACCTTAGATTAATTAATGTTAAGGTTTAGTGTGAAGTACAATTGGGGGTTTAGCAAGGATAGGTATTTAAAGGATCAAAACCCAAACTTTTGAGAAAAAGTTTACAGACGCCTGGCGCACTGCCCACGCGTTGACGCGTGGGTGACGCGCCGGCCTCGGTAAAATTTTCCAAGTTTGGATCTTGGACTATAAATACCCCCCTTGCCATTATTCTTTCTCTCTACATTCTTTCTCTCTAATCCTCTAATTCGATCTCTTGTATTCTTAATCTTTCACACTAACATCTATTGAAAGAACACTTCTTCTTTGCAAGGGAAGAATCACAAGAACCTAATCCACTCTTGTGATTGTGTCGATGGTCTTCTACCCTCTCTACTACAATTGAGTCTCTAGGTTAGGTTAGGACTTGGTTGAACAAACTTATATTCATTGAATTATTTGTAAGGGAAGTCTTGTGTCTTTGTGACCAAGCCTAGATCATTGGGGATCTAGTTGGGGTTTGATACTTCCGTGGGAAGTTTTGGTAGTGGTCTTGGTGACCCATAGGTTAAGTCGAATCGCAAGATTCTTGAGGGTGGTTTCTGAGGGCGGAATACCGTGGGTGTAACTCCTTCTTTGTGTGCATCAATATTGTTGAATATTGGTGGAGTGAATTGTAACGGTTTGTAGTCCACCGAAAGGATTATACTAGTGAATAGTATCGGAGTCGCGGATTCGCAACTGGACATCCAGATGGAATAAACCCCCCATCCCGAACCAGTATATATCGTTGTGTTCTTTACTCGCTTTATATACTTTGGTTGTGTTCGTGGTTGTTTGGATTGATTATACAACCACTTGGTTTTCTTTGAGGCTTAAAGTTTTTTAAATGTCCAAAAAGCCGAAGAAACCGTATTCACCCCCCCCCCCCCCTACGGTTCTACAAATCACATCTCCCGTTTTACTTGAAGGAGGATTTGGAACCTCAGCCTCCACTTCTGTTTTCAAAGTCTTCAACTTTTCTACAAACTCACCCATCTTCTCTACATTATTGCTTAACCTGAATAAGCAATCGTCCACCACAGAAGTTGCTTCGTTTGTAAGTCTTTCAACTTCTACATTTTTTCCCCATATCTGTTTCTTTTCCTTCTCAATTATGGTGGTATTATATCCCTTGTCCAACGCCTCAAAATATACTGTTTTGGAATGACGTTAATATCACGGTTCTTGAAGACAAAGAATATGTGTCAGCATAGAAAACCATATCGAGCAAAATGTCTACAACTGGATTCCACCGACCCATCTTCTATTGTACGCAGTACCTGTTTTAAACAAAAAATAAAAAAGTAATTACTTTGAATTACTTTTTCCTTAAAATTCATACTGAAAACCATGGATTCATAACTAATCCCATGGGATTCACTTTCAATCCCATGGGATTCACGGTGAATCCCATAGGATTCATTTCTCAATCCCATGGGACTTGCATGTGTATATCATGGTTTTTATGTTGATAACATGTCACTGTAACAAATTCATTCTCAAAACTAATCCCATGGGATTCATTGTGAAAAATAATAAAATAATTACTTTGAATTACATTTTTTTTAAAAAAAATCATACTGAAAACCATAGATTTATAACTAATCACATGGGATTCACTGTGAATCCCATAGGATTCATAGTGAATCCCATGGGATTTATGCTGATTAAAAAGCAACATACCTTATAGTCTATAAATTTTTTCTTCTCTTCACTATTGTTTCCTCTGCTTGTTCTTTTGCAACTTCCTTATTAGTTTTTCTATAAACCCACGGATTTTTGTCTTTTATCATTACAATCTCATAACCTTCTTCTATCTTTAAATCTTGAATCGTACAATTCCAGCATTCTTCGTATATTTCAGTTTGAACTAGCAGAAATATCGTTCTAGTATACACTTTTGTTGCATGACGTTCAATCTCTAATTGTGTTAGACATTTTGGAGCCGCGTCAAATGTTTTAAAGTCCAAATGTTCTTGCCTATATCGTTGTCTTTCCATTGCTGATTCATAGGACATCATAAAACTAACTAGCATTGCTCCTGGGCTTGTGAAACTTTTGAAGAACGAGTTTTCACTCTCGGATCTTGATGTGGTTCTCATCAAACCAAACAATGGCGAGTCGATGAAAAAACTTGGAATCCACATTTCTCGTAGGTTAAACATCTTGGTCATCCATTTGTGATTTTGCAAATCAAAATCCTCAATCAACTTAGCCCATTTCTCTTCAAATTCCAACGGTTCCATGTACATATTCCAAACAATCTTCTTAAAACGCTTCTTGAAATCTGTTTCTACATATATCTCTTTACAAATATGTTTTTGATAAAGATAGTTTTAGAATCATGTTATCAGCATAAATAAGATGATATACACATGTAAATCCCATGGGATTTACAAATGAATCCCATGGGATTCATCAGTCAATCCCATGGGATTCATTAGGCAATCCCATGGGATTAATAGTTTCATACAGAATCCCATGGGATTCATAGTATCATATGTGATAAGAAACACAGTTTTTATAAGTTCGATAAATTACCTTTGCTGGAATCTTTTGGTCAATATGCCACATGCAAAGTCTGTGCTTTGCTTTAGTGAAAACGGCTTCAATGACTCTCTTCATTGCTCCATCTTGATCTGTTACCACCATTGTTGGTTCTTTTTGAAAGCTGTCATAAATGCTTTTAGAAACCACGTGTATGACTCAGTCTCTTTATGTAATAGCATTCCCGAACAGAGTGTGACACACTTTCTGTGATTATCGACACCGGTGAATGGTATAAACACCATATTGTACCTAAAAATAACATAATTGTTAATTACACACACAATCTAAAAGGGTGAATCCCATGGGATATAATCTGTGAATCCCATAGGATTTCATGAGAATATTTCATGATAATCCCATGGGATTTCATAAAGAATCTCATGGGATTCTCATGAAATCCCATGGGATTTCATAAAGAATCTTGTAATTTAGATATAAAACTTACTTGTTACATCTGAATGTTGCATCAAATGATACTATGTCTCCAAACTCCTTATAATTGCATTTCGCAACTTCATCAGCCCAAAACAAAGCCACTAACTCACTCTCTTCTACCTTATACTGAAACGTAAAGTTTGGCACATATATCTTTCTGTTTTCCATTTTATTTATAAGCATTTGTGTGTCACTTTCCCCAATGAACATATTAACATCCCGCATTTCATTCTTAAAATCATCAACTGTCCCATGAACATACTCATACCCTCCCTTCATACTCGTTATCAAGTTGTGAGCCCGTGTTGGACCAATCTTGTTCTTTGCAGCTTTAACAACGAACATTTTTTCTGCTTGTGTCATTCTTCTTTGCTTTTTTGTAAAATGTTTGTACTCTTTTGGTAGGAGCATATGGTTGTGTTTTGCAATAAACTTAACTATCTGGTATTTTTGAGAAACAACATCCAATTCTAACCTTATACGAGCTCTACAACCTGTTATATGCAAAAAATATTTTAAAAACATGTTATTCAAAAACAAATCCCATGGGATTCAAAAAGAATCCCATGGGATTCAGATAGAATCTCATAAATATATTAGAGAGCTTTACTGCCTATTACATGCATCATTGTATTTCTTTTTTGTTTGTCACTGTCTTTAGCATCCAAAGTGTCGATATTAGTATGTCTTGGAGCTCCTTCTTTATTGCACATGATGTATTTGAGTTGTACCGCTCCAGATTTCGTTAATTTTTGTCCTGCTTTTTTAATTTGAAAACCTCCGGCTTCAGCGTAGTTACCGTACATTTCTATAGCTTCATCTAGAGTGTAATAGAATTTTCCCTCTTCTGGTATAGGAATTCCTTCTACATGAGGCTCCCAATATTCTGATCCGCCCGGTGTCTCAGTGTATTCATATAAAGTTGGTCTTGGTGATTTCATAGAATCTGTATATAAAAAGCATAATCTCAAGGGATTAAGAATTCTTCAAACAATGAATCCCATGGGATTCATAAAGAATCCCATGGTATTTATAAAGAATCCCATGGGATCTTAAAGAATCCCATGGGATTCTTAACGAATGCCATGGGATTAATGAATCCCATGGGGTTAATAATGAATCCCATGAGATTATTAAAGAATTCCATGGGATTCTTAACGAATCCCATGGGATTCTTTCTGAATCCCATGGGATTCTTAACGAATCACATGGTATTTACATATGTCATATTGAATCAACAATGAATCCCATGGGATTCATTGTGAATCCTATGGGATTCATGCTTAATAAACAGAATCCATGGTATTTATTGGGAATCACTATTAGGATTCATTAAAACAAAACCTATGGTATTTTAGTCTTCTCATAACATTAAATATTAGAATCCCATAGGATTCATTATGAATCCCATGGGATTTACACATTTTTAATATCATTAAAAAAAAAAAAATTGAGAATTCTAAGGGATTTTTACCATGCATATTTTTATCTTGTTCTAAATCATCTTCTGACGTGTTTATTGCAGAATCCAGCGGGTTTGTTGATGAATTCAATCTATTAATTGAACATTCCAGTGGTTTTGCTGATGATTCCGATGGAGGTGGTGGTGTTTTGTATGAATTCGTTGGATTCATGATTCCGGTGTAGGTGGTGGTGTTTTGTATGGAGGTTGATGATGCTTCCGATATGTTAATTGAACATTCCGACTGGGTTAATGATGCTTTAGATCTGTTTGATTAACATTCCGGCGGCGTTTTTGATGAACCTGACGAGTTCATGATTAATCTGGCGATTGGATGATTTTTCCGGCGAGATTTTGGATCTCAGATCAGATCTGGGTTGATTTTTTTTTGGATGAGAGAGAAAGTAGAGGTTGTTATGATAGGGAGTAGTTTTTTTTTTTCTTTTTTTTTAATTGTGATTTCTAAATTACTATCTTGCCCTTCTTTGTATTTTTTTTGGTTTAATCTAAGCCATTAGATGGAGGAGGAATAGATGGTTGGGATTTGTTTATATGTACTTTAGATACCAGTGGTTTTTGATAGATCTCAACTCCTCATCTTAATAGTAATACGTGGTACATGAGACATGATATAAATAGTTACACTTCTACTGAAAAATATAATTCTAACTTAGACAAAAATAAATTAATAAATTGGTTTTTGCCATTCTACGCAGGTACTAAAAGGTAGGGCTGTCATTCGGGTTCACCCGGTCGGGTACGGGTCAACTCGGGTCAAGCCTCCAAAAAACATACCCGAACCCGACCCTGTTTAGAACTCGGATCAATTCGGGTTAGGGTCAACTCGTGTCGGGTCAATCGGGTCGGGTCAACTCTGGTTTGGGGTCAACCCGAGTATTTTTACATTGTAAAGTGTTAGTTTAGTCGGGTCAACTCGGGTTCGGGTCGGGTCAAGGCTAAAAAAATATACCCGAACCCAACCTTGTTTAGAACTCGGGTCAATTCGGGGTTGACCCGATTGACCCGAATATGATTTTTGACCCGAGTTGACCCGAACCCGGTCGGGTCAGGTTTTATGGCACCCCTACTAAAAGGCGAAGGCATGTCGTGACGGTGCCAAAGCGCGAGACCGTGATCTTAAAGTTACGAAATACATTAAGGCGTCGGCTCTAGGCGTGGCGTGAGTTGAGGCGTGAAAAGGCGCACAAAAGGCGCAAAGGCGTGACAAGTTTTTTTGGAAGCATTTAAAGGATTTACTAATATTTGGTATTTGGGTTTGTATTTACTAATATTTTTGATTTGGGCTTGAATTACTAAATGTTTGTCACTCGTATAATTATGAAATATGATTTATATCTATAAATTGCCACCTTAATTCACGTTTTAAAAACATCGTGCTATTATGTCTCACGTTAAAACTTGAGACATGATCATTCCGCGACACAACGTCTCACGCTGTTTATAAACTTAGATTCTATGATACAGTAAACACGCCTTAGTATATCTGGCATCTTGCTCCAAAATGCATCAATATTAGGATTATTAATAGATGCTACAGATTGTCTTTAGTATTCTATTTAATTTTGGGCCACTTTTGCTATCAAAACGGGCCGACCCACTTTTATCTAAATTAACCTCTACTTTAAGCTTTAGTAAAAGCCCATCATATTTTTAATCCGTTAGCAAAAAAGCCTCAAAAAGTGACTAAAACAAAACCCTAGCCGTCGTGTTCTTCTATATAACCACCCACCAACACTTAAAACAACTCATTCCTCATCTAACGATTTATTCTAGTTTTTTTTGCTTTGCGGGTTTTATGTGGATCGTAATCTTCTCAAGCTTCATTCTCATGGCAGGCAATGTTTTCTCACTACAGTTTTCTTTTAGAATGTGAGAGAACATTACCTGCCATGCGGAGAAACTTGAGAGGATGTCAATCCATTTTATATTTATGTTTTATGATGATATATAGGCTATGATGATCAATGCTATACTTTCTGACACCTCTTGTATGAGAATTGTTTTTTTATTAAAACGTTCGCTGAGCAGATTAAGCAACTTTCTGAGCCTTTTTATAAAGTTTTATTTTTATACATGTTATATTGATCGGAAATTCAGGCAACCTCCTTTTAAAAGAATACAATTAAATGGAAGGTGTTTATCCGGTCAGAAATTAATGTATTTTGCTCTTCAGATTTGCTGAGACATTTGTCTTTGAAGCTGGTCTAGTAAGCTAAATTACATTTCTTTTTTATTAAATGTTTTTTTGTTATTTGAATGTCATAATTTAAAGTGTAGGTTGATTGCAAAATTCGTTATTCAGGTTTAAATGGTGTTTGTATAATTGGATTTCAACATTTGTTTCTAGCAAGTGGGTGTTTGAATTATTTTGGGCTTAATGGCTTATGGTATTTCACCCTTTTTACGGTTGTTAGGGATACTTTTGATTCATAGATATCCATTGTTCGCATATATACTTTATGTGGATTTTTTTTTATTAACTACTTTATTAAAAGTTCAAAATGGTACAAAATCATTTACTTGTCAA